>JAVIAB010000125.1:31363214-31385714 GCA_032433765.1 Megaustenia siamemsis
CGTTTTCCCTTAGGAGTCCTCTACGCGACTTTTCTTGTGATTACTTCTGCCTCTTCTGACCACATCCCCTACCCAATTCTATTGTCTGTCTGTTATCACTATGTCTATTTCCCTTTAGTCGCACTTTTCCAGCAGTTCTCAGTTGCTGATTTACCAAAATAATGTCAGAATTTATCTCTGGGAAAGGGTTTTGTTCACATGCAATGCGTTACCTTTTCTGTTGTCCTTTAGCTTTCATACCCTTATAAAAGTACTGACGTACACAACTTTCATCATCATCATCATCAAGTACCAAGCCTTCTGGCGTGGGTGATCATGTCTCTCCACAACTTTCGATAGTTATTTATCATTTCTGTCATACCTTCTGCCAAGCCATTCTCTTAAGCTGTCTGGTATCTTTTCTCTTTGCTTCCCTCTATCTCTTTGTGCCTCAATTTTCTCTGTTGTTATAATATATTCCAGCTGTTCTCTTCTCATTGCATGGCCAAAAAATTATGATTGTTTCTTCCTAATATTGGAAATTAGCTCTCTTTTTGCTTTGGCCTCTTTCAGAACGTTTTCATTACTCTTCTTAGCTGTCCATGGTATTCTCAACATTCTTCTGTAAAACCACATTTCTACAGACTCTAGTGATTTCTTGTCTGTTATCCTATTGTCCATGATTCACATCCATATGTTAAGACTGACTATACGTCACATTTAAGAACTCTTTTTCTTGTTTCTAATGTCAAAAAGGAATTGCACAGTATCGTCCTTATTTTTTTTGGAAAGCTGCTTTTGCCTGAGCCATTCTGCATCTCACCTCTGTTGTACATCTTCCGTCTGATGTTAACATTGTTCCCAGATATTTAAATTCCGCACTGAGGTGATGTCTTTTTCTTTGTTGTTACCATTACCTCTGTCTTTTTGCTATTAAGACTGAGTCCTTTATTTTTGCTTTCTTCCACTATAATGCCCAACCTTGCTTTGAACTCATTTTCACTCTTAGCGATTAAGACTGTATCATCAGCATACCTTAGATTATTTATATTATGACCTGCGATTGTTGTTCCAGGCATGCCCCTGATGGATCTTAAATAATCTCACTATACATATTTTAAAAATCTGGTGACAGCACACAACCTTGTCTAACACCCTGTTTTATTTGTTGAAACATTCCCAATTGGTTTCCAGTTCTTATGGCCGCTGTCTGTTGCCAGTACATGTTCTTTATTATTCTTAGATCTTTGCTGTCTACGTTTATGTTTTATAAAATGCTGATTATCTCTAGGCGCTTACTTTGTCAAATGCGTTGGATAATCTATAAAACATAAGTATAGATCTGTTTTCACTTCTATGGCTCTTTCTACTAAAGATCTTATGATGTATATGGCATTGCTTGTTCCTTTATCTCTAACAAGACCTCACTGTTCATCACTAATTTCTGGGCTGATTTAATATATATATATATATATATATATATATATATATATATATATATATATATATATCTATATATATATATATATATATATATATATATATGTGGGTGTTCCCTCTCAGTTCGCAAACATTAGTAAAACTATAGACGGCTGTGAAGTATTTAAGTAAATATAAAATGATTCTTCTATTTTTATAAAATACCGACCTTGCTAATATGGAGTACCTCGTGTAAATGTTCTATTTTAGAACAGTTTTATGTCATGTACATAAGCTAGCTCTCTTCCGCGTCTTACTGAAGAATATAGCGTTAGTGCCGACATGTTTCAACGACCAGCGGCACATGTTTGGTGTGGTCAGCATTACGCGAGACCGCTCTACTTTTCTTATCAGAGACTTGATGAATCTCGCACCCAGTGACGAACAGACGAAAAGTAAATTCTGTTCGCCTGGAAACTGAACCGAGAGCTCTCTGGTCGACAGCTTGCACAAAACGACTCAGTCACCTCGGATCCTTTACGCCACGTGGCAATTATATGTTATTTCTTTATCCGTGTTGCCTGTGTAGTATCATCATCATCATCATCGAGTGCCGACTCCTCATCGAAGGTGGGCTACCATGGAGCGCCATTCCACTTTGTCTCTTGCTTTGATGGTGCAGATTGTCATAGGCTTACTTGTCCATCTTTTGATGTTACTCATCCATGTCAGTCTTGGTTTGCCTCTGCCTCTTTTACCTTGTATTTTCCCTTCCAGTATTACGTTTATTAGGCTGTTGTGTCTTTTAACATGCCCCCAAAATGCATTTGTCTTATTCTAATTGTGTTTAATAGTTGTCCTATAATAATTTTTACTTGTTTTAAAACTTCATCGTTTGTTTTCTTTTCTTTCCATCCAATTCTACCTATTCTTCTACAAATCCAAAGTTCACAGCCTTCAATTTTATGTTCTGTATTCTTGCCTAATGCCCATGTTTCTGCACCATACAGGAATATTGAGAAGATGTAACATTTGTAGTTTGTATATAACAGTTTCATGAAATCACAGTTCACGACTTCATCCTACCCAAATTGTCGCTATCACCACATCATAGCAGAGGTGGATCCCAGACCGTGGATCCCGGATCGTGCACGTGGGTCTGGATTCTCCTCGGATTTTCTCTGGAGGGATACCGGAGCACCTATAGGTTGTTGGTGTACTGTTGTGCTGATCCTGACTACAACAACAACAACAAAGACATAGTAAAGACAGAGGAACCATTTGGTCCAGATCGACTTAGTTATATCACAACTATCCCGTACTTACATATTACATGAAAAGAGAGAGAGACATGCAGTATTCTATTCTTAGCACAAATTAAATAAAATAACAACAGGTCGATTTTGCACATCACCTTTTAAACACCGCAACATTCCATCATGAAATCAGTCAGAAGAAACGAAATACACCCGCGCTGACTCCAGCGTGTTCGCGCACTTTGTATTAGCGTATGTATGTACAGACATCCCTGTCAACGTTTAAACGGTAGACAATGACATTTGTAAACCACTTCAGATATCAAAGTATGCTTTACGCCAGTGGCGTTACGACTGTCAACAATCAGTGTGGGTCACGCGTTGTGTGACTAGGATACCTGTTGTAATATTTCAGGATGCTTTTTTTTCGTTAGTGGGGAACAGAATGTCCTTCCGCGTGTTGTAATTTAGACATAATGTGTCTCCATCTTTATTATAACCGCCTATATCTATTTCCGCATTAATCTTTAGCATTTCCATTTTGACTAAAGAAATCGGTAATTTAATTCCTTGTATGTGGCTTACAATGAAATGTCATTATCTAGTCATGTTCACTTGTGTGTTGTGTGGACTATTTTTTTGTTATACTAGAATAGGTTACACTGGCCGTGGTTAGTCTGTGTTTATGATTACGTATATACATTATTGCCATCGTCATAATTTTCTTATGCAATGCGTTCATTTTCATTTTCTTCAACAGATTGCGCAAATATATGACTTCTGCTGCTTCTTCTTTCCTTCCTCATCTGCCTCTAAGCGTCCATGAGAGATTGAGTTTGCTGTTTTTTGCTCTTCTGTTGGCTTCTTCTGCTTTTGTTTTCTCGTTTTACTAATTTTCTATCAATCCATCATTTCCTTGCTCGGCCCCTTTGTTCTCTCAACTGTTATGATAGGCTTGCTGTGTTGATCTTGTTGTTTCATCACGTGATAAGCCATTGTATTGTTTCTCTATGTAAGAGGTGAGGTGCTTCCATTAAAGTAATCATCAAATCAAGGTCCTTACTAATCATTATTTAACATATGGTCTTCTTCATGACTTAGAGTCAAATAGAAAGCTTTTTAGGCTCATTAGGGTAGGCCTTATTATAATAGGATACATAATTGTTTGACTTTCCTGCAGCCAAAACATCACATTTAGTAATGTGTGTAAGCATTCAAACCCCATTTGTAGTCTTCCTTCTATTGCATATTTGAAAGAAACCTAATTAATAACGTAGATAACTCATAGATATTGCTTAACAATTCATCAGCGACGATTGAAAGTATTTCAGTTATTGTTTAACAGTTCATAAGCGACTATTGAAAGTGTTTCAGTTATTGTTTAACAGTTCATAAGCGACTATTGAAAGTGTTTCAGTTATTGCTTAACAGTTCATCAGCGACTACTGAAAGTATTTCAGTTATTGTTTAACAGCTCATAAGCGACTATTGAAAGTATTTCAGTTATTGTTTAACAGTTCATCGGCGACGATTGAAAGTATTTCAGTTATTGTTTAACAGTTCATAAGCGACTATTGAAAGTATTTCAGTTATTGTTTAACAGTTCATCGGCGACGATTGAAAGTATTTCAGTTATTGTTTAACAGTTCATAAGCAAACTATTGAAAGTATTTCAGTTATTGTTTAACGGTTTATAAGCGACTATTGAAAGTATTTCAGTTATTGTTTAACAATTCATCAGCGACGATTGAAAGTATTTCAGTTATTGTTTAACAATTCATCAGCGACGATTGAAAGTATTTCAGTTATTGTTTAACAGTTTATCAGCGACGACTGTACTCAAAACACTTAAAGGGGACTGCTTCGATATTCCCTGTTGACGACTGTCTCCATCTCAACGCATTTCAAGCTATTCTTGATCATTAATTTCACATAAACGGTATTGAACAGTTAAACTTGTAGAGTTACCAGCAGAAGAAAATACGACGTTTAGTCAAAAGCCTGTATCTGAAACGAAATAACGAATATCGTAGTTTGACTCGTTTATCTATTACTTAAAGCTGGTCAGTACCATTTTATGTTTATTATCCCTTTCTTCTGGAGTTGTACTCGTGGCACGATATTTACATATTAACATATTACATATTTTACATTTGTAAACACAAAAAAAGTAAATAGCTCCGTCAGGTCAAGTGGATAATAGGAATATAGTGTTAGTGACTATATTTTTTTTAATAGACCTTCAACACTTGATTTTTGGGTAATGTGGTCGATATTACGCCCGTGCCGCTTTACTTTGCCATAAAAAAATCCGGTACCCATTTAAGGCTGGGTGAACTCGGAAGCCGTCAATTAGGATCGAACCCGACCTCTTCTCCTTTGTAGTCCAAGTCACTAACCACTGAGCTGTCGCGGCTGAAATTGTATACTTGCGCTTATGAGTATTAATTATTTTTATTCTTTGTACATTTAGTGTTATTGGCAGTCGTTGCTATCTTCTTTCTCTCCTTCTTCCTCTCAGCTCTCTATGGAGCATAGGTCTTCAACAAGCCGTTCTGTTTCTTGCCATTCTTTTAGGATCATTCCATGTCTTCCCCATCATGTCTTGTACAAGAATACTTTGGTTTTCCTCGTTGTCTCTTCCCCTGTGATTCAAAAAATGGCATGACGTATAATACTCTCAGTTGTCTTCTGTAGTGTGTGTCCTATCCATCGCCATCTTTTACGGTGTATCTCTATGTTTGCTGATATTTGACTGCTTCTTTCCCATAATCTTACGTTAGTGATTTTTCCTGCCATCTCCATCAATTTATTCTGCGCAAGCATCCATTAATGAAGGTCTGTATCTTGGGATTGTCATTTTTGTTGTTCTCCGTGTTTCACAATTATTTAAGGATAAATTTAACACTGGAGTTGAAACTTTTTTTTTTAAATTGGTATTGAAGCTAATTTCTTTGGGATTCCCTGTGTCTTACTGCAATGAAGGCTCCTCTTGCTTTTAATATCCTTTCTAGTTATCTTCTGCACAATTAGCCAGTGTGCAGTTTCATAAATACTGAGAGTATTCTCTATCCCGTGTTGTGTGTTCTCTAACGCTTTTGTCACAATTATTTATCCAAAAGGACGTTCAACACTCTAGGCGGCCATTAACATCCGTGACACACTGCACGTGTTGATACAATACTCTATAATTGTATTCAACAGTTGTCCATAAATTCCACAATATATAACCGAGAGTTGTTTCTTTATCATCAATTAACAACATACAAAATAAAAATAATAAGTAAAACAAATAAAAATAAAAACCCTTTTCCTGATCTATGATGTGCTGTCTATAATATTTTATTATTACGATTTGATTAATCCTCTTCAAAAGAATAAGTAAAAGGTGCAAATAATTCCAACTAAAATTTAAAAAAGAACAAAGGTAGACTAACGCCCCTTCCCATGTTTTATGGACAGTGTGGTACTACCGGCCATATTCTTTTTTTAACCACGGACACAATTTTTGATAATGTCATCAGTACTATATAAGTGCAGTTGTTTTTAATTAGATAGAAGCCATTACTCGGTTAAGGCTGGGTGAACTTAGAAACTATCTTTTACGATACAACTCGAGCCCTTTAGTAGACTTATTCACTAACCACTGAGCTATCGCGGCTCCCAACTCGACCCCTTTAGTAGACTTATTCACTACCACTTAGCTATCGCGGATCCCAACTCGACCCCTTTAGTAGACTTATTCACTAACCACTTAGCTATCGCGGATCCCAACTCGACCCCTTTAGTAGACTTATTCACTACCACTTAGCTATCGCGGATCCCAACTCGACCCCTTTAGTAGACTTATTCACTAACCACTTAGCTATCGCGGATCCCAACTCGACCCCTTTAGTAGACTTATTCACTAACCACTTAGCTATCGCGGATCCCAACTCGACCCCTTTAGTAGACTTATTCACTAACCACTTAGCTATCGCGGATCCCAACTCGACCCCTTTAGTAGACTTATTCACTAACCACTTAGCTATCGCGGATCCCAACTCGACCCCTTTAGTAGACTTATTCACTAACCACAGCATTACTAACCTGAACCCTTATCCTCGGTAGACTTCTTCACTAAACACGTACTGCCTATAGTTTGTCATCAGTAGACTGGCTCACTAACCACCGCGCTACCTACCCCATGTACTCAGTAGACTGGCTCACTAACCACTGCGCTACCTACCCCATGTACTCAGTAGATTTATTTACTAATCACCACGCTACCTACCCCATGTACTCAGTATATTTGTTCACTAACCACTGCGCTACCTACCCCATGTACTCAGTATATTTGTTCACTAACCACCACGCTACCCACCCCATGTACTCAGTATATTTGTTCACTAACCACCACGCTACCTACCCCATGTACTCAGTAGACTTGTTCAACAACCACCACGCTACCTACCCCATGTCCTCAGTAGACTTGTTCAACAACCACCACGCTACCTACCCCATGTACTCAGTAGACTGGTTCACTAACCACCACGCTACCTACTTCATGTCCTCAGTAGACTTGTTCAACAACCACCACGCTACCTACTCCATGTCCTCAGCATACTGGTTCACTAACCACCACGCTACTTACTCATGTTCTGAGCAGACTTGTTCAACAACCACCACGCTACCTACTTCATGTCCTCAGTAGACTTGTTCAATAACCACCACGCTACCTACCCCATGTACTCAGTAGACTTGTTCAATAACCACCACGCTACCTACCCCATGTACTCAGTAGACTTGTCAACAACCACCACGCTACCTACTTCATGTCCTCAGTAGACTGGTTCACTAACCACCACGCTACCTACCCCATGTACTCAGTAGACTTGTTCAACAACCACCACGCTACCTACCCCATGTACTCAGTAGACTGGTTCACTAACCACCACGCTAACTACCCCATGTCCTCAGTAGACTGTTCAACAACCACCACGCTACCTACTCCATGTCCTCAGCATACTGGTTCACTAACCACCACGCTACTTACTCCATGTCCTGAGCAGACTTGTTCAACAACCACCACGCTACCTACTTCATGTCCTCAGTAGACTTGTTCAATAACCACCACGCTACCTACCCCATGTCCTCAATATACTTGTTCACTAACCACCACACTACCTATCCCATGTCCTCAGTAGACTTGTTCAACAACCACCACGCTACCTACTTCATGTCTCAGTATACTTGTTCACTAACCACCACACTACCTATCCCATGTCCTGAGCAGACTTGTTCAATAACCACCACGCTACCTACTTCATGTCCTCAGTATACTTGTTCACTAACCACCACACTACCTATCCCATGTCCTGAGTAGACTTGTTCAATAACCACCACGCTACCTACTTCATGTCCTCAGTATACTTGTTCACTAACCACCACACTACCTACTTCATGTCCTCAGTATACTTGTTCACTAACCACCACGCTACCTACTTCATGTCCTCAGTATACTTGTTCACTAACCACCACGCTACCTACTTCATGTCCTCAGTATACTTGTTCACTAACCACCACGCTACCTACTTCATGTCCTCAGTATACTTGTTCACTAACCACCACACTACCTATCCCATGTCCTGAGTAGACTTGTTCAATAACCACCACGCTACCTACTTCATGTCCTCAGTATACTTGTTCACTAACCACCACACTACCTATCCCATGTCCTGAGTAGACTTGTTCAACAACCACCACGCTACCTACCCCATGTCCTCAATATACTTGTTCACTAACCACCACACTACCTATCCCATGTCCTCAGAATACTGGTTCACTAACCACCACGCTACCTACTTCATGTCCTCAATATACTTGTTCAACAACCACCACGCTACCTATCCCATGTCCTCAGTATACTGGTTCACTAACCACCACGCTACCTACCCCATGTCCTCAGTAGAATTGTTCACTAACCACCACGCTACCTATTCCATGTCCTCAGTAGACTTGTTCACTAACCACCACGCTACCTACCCCATGTCCTCAATATACTTGTTCACTAACCACCACGCTACCTACCCCATGTCCTCAGCAGACTTTTTCACTAACCACCACGCTACCTACCCCATGTCCTCAATATACTTGTTCACTAACCACCACGCTACCTACCCCATGTCCTCAGTAGACTTGTTCACTAACCACCACGCTACCTACCCCATGTCCTCAATATACTTGTTCACTAACCACCCCGCACCTACCCCATGTCCTCAGTATACTTGTTCACTAACCACCCCGCTACTACCCCATGTCCTCAGTATACTTGTTCACTAACCACCACGCTACCTACTCCATGTCCTCAATATGCTTGTTCACTAACCACCACGCTACCTACTCCATGTCCTCAATATACTTGTTCACTAACCACCACGCTACCTACTCTATGTCCTCAGTATACTTGTTCACTAACCACCACGCTACCTACTCCATGTCCTCAATATACTTGTTCACTAACCACCACGCTACCTACTCCATGTCCTCAATATACTTGTTCACTAACCACCACGCTACCTACTCCATGTCCAGTAATTTTCCAGGTGGTGGTAAATTTACTTAAGAGCACCTGGTCCAGCTTTGTTGACAAGCATGTACTGATTTTTGTATAAATGAACACGTTGCAATGCATGACCTTACTGAACTTTGTTTTCAGTCTTTGTTGTATGTGCCTCCACGGGTGAGTTGCTTTGATCGTTACTTTTGACATTTTGATACGTAAAGTGGTTTGATAAATGGACGTGACAAGCTAGATTCCTGCAGACGAGAGCAACTGCTAAATGGCGCTAAACGTTTTTGAGGCGAGTTTTAAGAAAGGATAACTTCTAAAAAAATGGAGTCAAGTCGTAGTTGACAGAAGGAACGGGTTAAATAAATATTCGTGGAAAATCCAGGCAGAGGTAGTTAGCCATCTTTATTTTTTTTTCTTAAGCTTATCTGCTTGCAACTAAAATAAGACAACCGCAACGGTGGTAAATATAGTGTTATAGGCCTTTGGCTAAGTTTTGCCAGTTGGGTTTCACAATAATATATTATAATAACAAAGTACATTATAATTATAAATATAACAATTTACATATAAAGTAAAAAGTAGCGAGCCCCCGTCACTCCAAGTGGCGTATAGGGATTATGGTGTTAGTGACCATAAATTTACAAACCTTCAGCACATGATTTTTGAGTAATTTGGTCGGTATTACGCCCGTGCTGCTTTACTTTCCCAGAAAAAAATCTGATACCCATTTAAGGCTGGGTGAACCAGGAAGCCGTCGGTTGGGATCGAACCCTACCTCTTGTCCTTTGTAGTCCAGTTCACTAACCACTGAGCTATCGCTGCTCCCATCTTTGTGGTAGTCGTCTTAAAGTACCATGCCTGCTGGCGTAGGTGATCATGTCTCTCCACAAACTTCGATCTCGACAGTTATTTATCATTTTCGTTGTTGACCTTCTACCTAGCCTTAAGCTGTCTGGTATCTTTTCTCTTTGCTTCCCTCTATCTCTTCGTCCCTCGATTTTTCCAGTTGTTACAATATATCCCAACTGTTCCCTTCTCATTAACCATTCATTCATTTGTGGTAGTACAGCGGGTTTATGTTCATATTAAAGTGGATTTATTTCTTGGCTGGTATATTAAGTGGAAAATACACCACAGAAATAAATAGCAGTATAGCTCAAGCCAAAATAGCATTTCAGAAAATGAAAAATATCTTATGCAACAAATCTATATCAATATAAGTGAGAAAGAGAGTTCATGGGTGCTAGATAGAACCAATTCTGACATATGGAAGCGAATCATGGACAGTAGACAAACAAATGAAAAGACGATTAGAGGCCACAGAGATGGGATTTCTCAGAAGAATGTTGCAAGTTCCCTGGACAGCTAAAAAAAACCAACGAGGACATTCTCAAAAGAGGCCATCACAAAAAAGGGAGCTCCTAAAAAACATCAGAAAGAAATAATCAACATTTTTCGGGCATATCATGAGAAGAGGAAAGTTGGATTACTTGGTTACAACTGGCAAAATAAAAGGAAAGAGAGATCGTGGACGACAAAGAGATAAATACTGGATAGCTTGGTGTCATGGCATGGAAAACAGCCAACAACAGAACTGATACGATGCACTGTAGATAGAAGATTGTAGAAGGACATGATCGCCTACACCAACCGGTATGGCACATGATGATGATGATGATGATGATGATATATTAAGTGCCTTTTGGTGGACTCATTTCTTAGTAGATACAATTTAACATAACTTGTCTGTGAATTTTTTTTTTTCTTTTTTGTGTTCTCCAGCTTTCACCTCTGACTAGAAACTGAATTGTGCGTGTTAATCCATTTTCCCCTGGCATCCGTATGCACAGGGGTCCCACACCGCACAGGCAGATAACTCAGTCTTCGAAGGTGCTTATGCAGAGAGAAATCACAAATAAAAATCCCAACTAGTGCAGCCGGGATTTGAACTCGCAATCTCTCTGTCTCGAGACCGGCGTCTTGTCTCGGGACCAACTAGTCAAAATTTAGTGAATTCATTATTCAAGTTGATATGATTTAAGTGGCTTTTTAGTGGATTCTTTACTTGGTAGATATGATTTAAGTGGCTTTTTAGTGGATTCTTTACTTGGTAGATATGCTTTAAGTGTTTTCTAAAGAACAACTACAAAATTATTTCATTTCTTTCTGGGGTTTACCGGAATGGTACCGAGAGAAGGGGAGCGAGTGATACTAAAGATGATAAAGAAGTAGGGAAGGACAAATAATGAAGATTTAGAGAAGAAAATAAAAAAGGGAAAAAACGAAGATGGTCAGACGGGGAAAGATTTGTGAAAAGTAAAAGAATAAAGGAAGGGATGAGAAGAGTAAGAAGGTGAGGATGTGCATAAAGTCAAGACAAAGAAAGATGATGGTAAATTGTTAAGGAAATACAGTATGAGGAAGAACAGACGACGAGATTGGTGACGACGAGAGAAGATGACGACGTTGAGTATGAAGGTAAAGAGAGAGAAGGTAATAAGAGATGAAAATGGTAAGTAAAAAGTAAAGTACCCTCGTCACGCCAAGTGGCGTATAGGGAATATGGTGTTCATCATCATGTGTCATACCGATTGGTGTAGGCGATCATTTCCTTCCACAATCTTCTATCTACAGTGCATCGTATCAGTTCTGTTGTTGACTGTTTTCCGCGCCATGACACCAAGCTATCCAGTACTTTCTCTCTTTGTCGTCCGCGATCTCTCTTTCCTTTTATTTTGCCAGTTGTAACCAAGTGTAATATGGTGTTAGTGACCATGAATACATTTTTCTACCAACTCTGTGCTATCAGTGCCATAATTGGACGCTGGACTCTAGAATAATAAGAAAGATAACGACCACCGAAATGAAATGTGTCAGAACAATGACAGGAAACAGCTTAAGGGACAGAGTAAGAAACGCCGACCTGAGGAAGAAACTCGAAATTGAACCATCCATCGAATACATAAAGAAACAACAGATAAATTGGTTCGACCACATAACAAGACAAAAAGAACTAACAATAACTCAAAGAGCCAAAAACAAACGCTACAAAAACGCCAGATTAAGAGGAAGACAGAGAAAGAGATGGATAAAGGGAATACTAGAGTCACTAGGAGGGATAACACCAGAAGAGGCTAACAGAAGAGCAAAGATCGCAGATTGTATCTCCCCTCGACGCCAACGGAGGAAGGATATAAGAGGAAGAAGACCATACATTTTACAGAACTTCGGCACATGACTTTATTTAAAACGGGAGAATGTGTTCTGAGAACCTATCTCTCTAGCTCTAGCCAAGGAGACTGTGCTCGCCATACTGCAGCATCTGGGACATATCCGTCAGGGAGATACGCCTCTGACGTGGTGGTAAGAGTCACGTGTGCTGTCACTCGGTGAACGGTACGGGAGTTACTCATCCTAACCGGCTCGTGTAAGGATAGATGGTGTGTCGTTGAGAACTCGTGGGCGGTTATGTCGTGTTTCTACCTGTGAGTGTGTATGTATATAAGTAAATGTGAGATTTATGACCGTGTATGCACTTGTTATGCATATACACACATATATACTCATAGATATACACATTGCGATTACACACGTGTATGATTTAAGCGCATGTTTGCAGACACTTACAACAAACATATGTACATACATATATAAAATACAAGCACACATACTTACCTTGCATTTATACACACATATATTACATAACACAACATACATACTTACATACATGCATACATACATACATACACATACATACATACATACATACATATATACATACGTACAAACACGCACACATACATACGTACACATATATAAACATGCACACATAAACATACACGTGCATACATTCATGCGTACATTCGTATACACATTACATTACATACATAAGTTACCACAACAATACATAAATACATGCATACACACACATGCATATATACATATGTATTTACATGCACACGTACATACATGCACACAAACACACATATGTACATACGTACATTCAAATAAACACACATATATATATATATATACACATACATTCCATAACACACATACATAAACATATCCACACGCGAAAACATACACATATACATACATACATTGCATTGCACGTATGGGCCTACAATGCACATATGTCTGTGTGTATTGTTTAACTTTACAAACATACACATGCACTGACGTCCTCATACGTATACATGAAGACATACGTACACACACACATAAACACTCAGATTACAGAAAGAATTAAAAGAACTCGACAACGCCTCGTGCATAGAATATAGTGTTAGTATCCACGTTTCTTTAAATATCAGCACGTGTTTTTAAGTAACATGTTCAGCATTACGCCATGATGGTATTTGTTTTGCACATAAAATGATGTAGCTCACCACAACACTAGTGAATGTCTTTAAGCAAGCGGAAGTAAAGAGAAATATGGAAAATGGGAATCAGGAATGAGGAGTGGTGGGTTTTTTGAGCGAGAGAGAATATAAAGTTAAAGATAAATGGATGTATCTTATTAAGTCTACACATCTCTAACTGCTATACATAAAGATACAATTCATTGACGCTGAAACATACAAGCAACGATGTGTATTTTTATCAACAAATTTAACTTTATAATATGTCCTGCCTTTGTAGTATGTAAGCTATGATAAGCCACTACAAATCCAACTACTTTTTATCTTCCTTGTTTGGTACAGGTATGTTACTAGTACTTACAAAAGTCCCTGCTGTCTCTATTTATTGGGATATTGCAACTACAACTACAGCAATTTATATTACACGAAACATAACCATCTAAACCCGGTAGTACATTATGTGATATCTCAAAAGGTAAGATGATCAAACCCTCGTTGAAAATATAAAAACGTGAACGTACATATTGAGTGTCAAATTTCAGGACCTGTTTAAGATTTCTTTCAATTGTACTTTACAGTAACATAACGCTTCAAGCTCTAGAACAATCTATCTCCCTCCGTCATTCTCCTATAACTATTAAGTTGGTATATATCACCACCTAAGATATGATATTAAAAAACAAAATATTAATTCTAGAACAATAACCGAGAAAACTCGTAGACTTCAAAAACAAATAAAACGAGGACATGGTCGAGTGTTGAAGTAATCCAAGTGATTTAGCGGTTCGTCATTGTAGCCATATCCAGATAAAATGTGAACCTTACCGGGATGTTAATGAAAGTTGTTCATTGACACAGGAGACTAACACCAGAAAACATAAAACACTTCATATCTTTGCAGCATATCCTTGAACAGGCAACAAAACACTTTTTTTTTTTTTCCCGCGGACGCTATTTTTCATCACTCAGGCAGCTTGACAAACGTTTGAGCGACATGTTTTCCCCCATGTTAGAAAAACTTCCGATTTGAAAGTTTGTGTACACTACAGCTGTAAACTGGTGAAATGGGCGGTACGAGGTTGAACATCTACAAACTGAACATTTTAGGGCCCTGAACAGTCTGTAAAGCACACACAAAAATAGCAAACAAATGTAAGTAGCATTCATAGTTGAAATGAGCGTACTAAGGGGCAAAGGAGACTGCAAACAATCTAAAGCAGGAGAAGATTTTTGTCGTGTTTTGTTGATTAGTTGAAAGCTCTGTGTGAATACATGCTGCTATTCTCTATTAAGGGAGCCGCGATAGCTCAGTGGTTAGTGAACTGGACTACAAAGGACAAAAGGTCGGGTTCGATCCCAACCGACGGTTTCCGGGATCACCCTGCCTTTAATGGGTACCGGATTTTTTTTCTGGGAAAGTAAAGCGGCACGGGCGTAATACCTACCACATTACCCCAAAAGTCATGTGCCGAAGGTCTGTAAAATTTAAGGTCACTAACACCATATCTCCCTATACGCCACTTGGCGTGACGGGGGCTCCTTACTTTACTTTTTCTCTATTAAGTCGGTGTAAAAAAAATTATGTTTTTTTCTGTCTTTTAAAATATGATTTATCAGAATGTGACTTTGTGCATAGTACAAAGGAACATATTGTTGTTTTATCAGTTATTAAAGCACAAAAGAGAATATTAGAGTTCTATCAGATTCGAGAGGACAACAAAAATGTTGCAGTTTTACCATATTAGAAAGTACACAAAACGAATGTTGTAGTTATATCATATTAGAAAGTACACAAAACGAATGTTGTAGTTATATCATATTAGAAAGTACACAAAACGAATGTTGTAGTTATATCATATTAGAAAGTACACAAAAAGAATGTTGCAGTTCTATCATATTAGAAAGTACACAAAACGAATGTTGTAGTTATATCATATTAGAAAGTACACAAAAAGAATGTTGCAGTTCTATCATATTAGAAAGTACACAAAAAGAATGTTGCAGTTCTATCATATTAGAAAGTACACAAAACGAATGTTGCAGTTCGATCATCTTCTTGTTCTTGGTTCATATAAAGCAAAACCATGGTAGACACTATGTGGAGCTTCCCTCAACAAAATACATCAAACCTACATGGTTGTGGCCCTTGTTATTCAGCATTCCCTATGTCCCTTACTCTCAGCCCTCACTATTTATGTGTCCCATACTCTCAACCCTCACTATTTATGTGTCCCATACTCTCTACCCTCACTATTTATGTGTCCCATACTCTTAACCCTCACTATTTATGTGTCCCATACTCTCTACCCTCACTATTTATGTGTCCCATACTCAATACCCTCACTATTTATGTGTCCAATACTCTCAACCCTCACTGTTATGTGCCTCTTACTCTCTACCCTCACTATTTATGTGTCCCATACTCTGCCCTCACTATTTATGTGTCACATACTCTTTATTCTCACTATATATGTGTCCCATACTCTCTGCCTTCGTTATTTATGTGCCCCATACTCTCTGCCTTCGTTATTTATGTGCCCCATACTCTCACCCCTCACTATTTATGTGTCCCATACTCTCAACCCTCACTGTTATGTGCCCCTTACTCTCTACCCTCACTATTTATGTGTCCCATACTCTCTACCCTCACTATTTATGTGTCCCATACTCTGCCCTCACTATTTATGTGTCCCATACTCTCTACCCTCACTATTTATGTGTCCCATACTCTCTATCTTCACTATTTATGTGTCCCATACTCTCTACCCTCACTATTTATGTGTCCCATACTCTCTACCCTCACTATTTATGTGTCCCATACTCTGCCCTCACTATTTATGTGTCCCATACTCTTTATTCTCACTATATATGTGTCCCATACTCTCTGCCTTCGTTATTTATGTGCCCCATACTCTCTGCCTTCGTTATTTATGTGTCCCATACTCTCACCCCTCACTATTTATGTGTCCCATACTCTCAACCCTCACTGTTATGTGCCCCTTACTCTCTACCCTCACTATTTATGTGTCCCATACTCTCACCCCTCACTATTTATGTGTCCCATACTCTCAACCCTCACTGTTATGTGCCCCTTACTCTCTACCCTCACTATTTATGTGTCCCATACTCTCAACCCTCACTGTTATGTGCCCCTTACTCTCTACCCTCACTATTTATGTGTCCCATACTCTGCCCTCACTATTTATGTGTCCCATACTCTTTATTCTCACTATATATGTGTCCCATACTCTCTGCCTTCGTTATTTATGTGCCCCATACTCTCTGCCTTCGTTATTTATGTGTCCCATACTCTCACCCCTCACTATTTATGTGTCCCCATACTCTCTACCCTCACTATTTATGTGTCCCATACTCTCTACCCTCACTATTTATGTGTCCCATACTCTCAACCCTCACTATTTATGTGTCCCATACTCTCTATCCTCACTATTCATTACTATATTGTCATCGTTGCTATGTTTATTTGTGTCTTTCTAGTGCACGCGAGATCTTTCAATGGTTGTGTGTATGTGGGGGGGCCAGAGGTTATCACATATCTTACCCAATTTTAATATTCCCACGTCAACATTTCTTCCTTGTTGCACCTTTTGACCTGTTGTTAATTCTTATTTCATTTGTCAAAATGTGTTTTTTTCCCTTTTTATTGACATAAGTTATAGTGAAAACTATGATTATTGTCATGGTTCCTTGTATGTCATTAATACAACCCGTGTTGATTTATAGATCTGGATCATAAACAAATAAACATGCAGTAAAGTGAGCAAAAACATTCAATCAAAATCACATGCAACGTTGTGTCGCCGTGTAATAATAATAATAATTTCTTTGACAACTAAGCTTTACAATCAAATTTTGCTTCAATTATGAATAGGGGAATAACTACAACAATGTTCATTTCAATACAAAATAATAAACTTTGGGCAGTTGCTGAAGTGGAAAACGAGACCACGAGATGTAAATAAAGAGGTATGGGAAATGATTAAAGAAAGTTGTAGGGTAGAAACAATTATACAACGATATCAATCATAGTCAATTGATACATTTATTGTGAAGATTCTCGGCGTAAGAATACACGTCACGCAACGATGATGCTTTATACAACTTGAAAAACATCACAAACCCAAAAATTACTGCATTAAATGTTATCTAACAACAACAAGAACAAAAACTATTTATCGGACATTCCCGATTTTCATGGTTGTAAGAATCAAACAGTACTGGGTAATTCCCATGCATATATTTATTGTAAATATTGTTAGCTTCAACTCATTAACATGACAGTTCACTACTTCTCGGTTCCAATACATTACTTTTATGTTTAAGCTGTGCTAAATGTTAGGCTGCTGAGTGCTATAAATATATCAATACTTACAGAAGAAATTATTTTACGCTGAAGGTAAAGGCAGTTATATAACAACGATATTATATTATAATGATAATCATGTATTATAATGTAGAATGTAGGAGCACTAAGCCGCAGCGTGTGATGATGAAACGATGGGGTAAGAGGAGGGAGAAAGGAGTATGTAACAATGTTAATTTTATTGTTTTAATCTCCCATAGATCATTCATATATCATTGAGGCAGGTAGCCATTCTTATCAGTCTAGTCTACTGAAGAGCCTCAGGCTGGATTCAGATCACGTTGATTACATCGACAGATTAGCTTATTAACTACTACACTTGTCTATGACTGGCTACATCGACAGATTAGCTTATTACTACACTTGCCTATGACTGGCTATATCGACAGATTAGCTTATTACTACACTTGTCCCTTAGTGATTGTTCCTAGTTTCACTTTGAATGACGCGTCAATTGCCTATTGTGTTATTAAGCCTATGATAGTTATCGCATTTTCACCGTCTGGTACACACGGACAATATCAGATTGTTTAAAGGTTGCTACTTTTTTTGTTTACAAGAGGACTCGTGATTAGTTGTAATAATGGGCTGACAACGTGTAGACATTTGTAAAACAAGAATAATATAAACTTTGTAATAAAAAAATAATACTAACAGCAACAGAATATAATGACATGCATATATTAAAGTAAAAACTTGAAGAATATACCAACAGCTATATACTATAATATACTGAAGTCAATGCTAACAGCACAAGACTATACTAAAATCTATACGTTAAAGTCACTGCCAATTTCACAAGAATATACAAATTATATAGGTTAAGATAAGTACCATATTGTAACATTTCTAAGCTGGAGCCAATAATTACAGCTCAAGACCATATGTTGAAGTCAAAATTAACAGCACAAGACTACGTTGAGGTCAAAACTAACAGCACATGATTATATGTTGAATACATTACTAGCAACTCAAATGCATATAGACTTCTATACTATAGCGCATTGAACGCGGAACATTATACTATAATCAGCCAAACTTGATGTCATAGAATATAACTGATAACCCTGTAAAACATCTATCCTATAAATCCAACATTAACTATGCAAGTGTCAGAATATTTATATAGTCATCAATTTTATAGATCAAATACAAAGAACATAATAAAATGTTGAAATCTCTGCTTTTAAAGATAATGAAAGCCAGATACAATGTGTGAGCACAATTCTTTAAAGTATATTATTTACTGGTCAAGACTATAAACACATATATTTACTGCACAGATAAACACAAGTAGAAACATCCCGTATTACGTTTATGGCGTATAAAAAATACTAATACAACATCAAACATATATAAAGTATATAAATGCAATGTATATTTACTATTAAGAGAAATCAGCAACATCACAGCATGTGTTTATACTACATGACATAAACTAGGAAGATCGTTAAGTTGCATTTATTATATGCCTACAAAGCAAATATTTATAACATTGCGGCATTTATTTATACTAAAGAGCAAAGCTATAAAAGGCAAGACAGCATTTTTACAACAGATCAAACAAGGAAAGCAAACTTCTTCAAAGAGAACAACAGCCATAACAAAACTTAGATATACTTCAAAGTAGAGGACAACAGCCATAACAAAACTTAGATATACTTCAAAGTAGAGAACAACAGCCATAACAAAACTTAGATATACCTCAAAGTAGAGAACAACAGCCATAACAAAACTTAGATATACTTCAAAGTAGAGAACAGCAGCCATAACAAAACTTAGATATACCTCAAAGTAGAGAACAACAGCCATAACAAAACTTAGATATACTTCAAAGTAGAGAACAACAGCCATAACAAAACTTAGATATACTTCAAAGTAGAGAACAACAGCAATAACAAAACTTAGATATACCTCAAAGTAGAGAACAACAGCAATAACAAAACTTAGATATACCTCAAAGTAGAGAACAACAGCCATAACAAAACTTAGATATACTTCAAAGTAGAGGACAACAGTCATAACAAAACTTAGATATACTTCAAAGTAGAGAACAAGAGCCATTGCAAAACTTAGATATACTTCAAAGTAGAGAACAAGAGCCATTGCAAAACTTAGATATACTTCAAAGTAGAGAACAAGAGCCATTGCAAAACTTAGATATACTTCAAGTAGAGAACAAGAGCCATTGCAAAACTTAGATATACTTCAAAGTAGAGAACAAGAGCCATTGCAAAACTTAGATATACTTCAAAGTAGAGAACAAGAGCCATAACAAAACTTAGATATACTTCAAAGTAGAGAACAAGAGACATTGCAAAACTTAGATATACTTCAAAGTAGAGAACAAGAGCCATTGCAAAACTTTTTCATGCTACATGATTTGTTTTTCCCCCTTCTTTTCTTTTCTTTTCTTTTCTTTTCTTTTCTTTTCTTTTCTTTTCTTTTCTTTTCTTTTCTTTTCTTTTCTTAAAGAAAACCAAAACAAGCAGAATCACGCCACTGATTTATGTTGTACAGAAATGACTAACAACACAATTTTTATTTCGACTACTACGTACATATACTATACAAATACACACATATATATATATATATATATATATATATATATATAATATATATATATATATATATATATATATATATATATATATATATATATATATTCTTTAGGTTAAAGAAAACAAATGATTTAACTAACTTGAAGCCAAAATTTAAAGCATAAAGCATGCAATTAAGAGGCAGAACAGATGTTACTATGATGTATCATTACAATCTTATTTAGTATTAACTTGTACAATAAATAAGTAAAGACTTACTCAAAAGATCGGTACATTTTAACACTCGTTTACTCCTCGGGAACTAAAATAACATCTGCATCTATGAAAACTCGTGGACACTTCACGCGCGGAATGATAATTTAATCTGCTTGGCCATTGGGTCTAGTTGTACGCCAACGAGACACGAGACGGTTAGCTTGCTCTAATCGTTTGCATAATTATAACGTCCCACAGATGAGTCTACAATCACATGTATAGACACGCCGGCTGAAGCAGTGCGAGCTGTCCGGTGCCGGGTCGTCGTTGCTGACAGATACGAGAGAACAGTGGCGTAGACATTGTTTGGGTGAGGGCTCTTTTCTTGTTTTGAGTGGGGGACTATGGAAAGGTACATGTATAAAGAATTCTTTCAACAGCCTGGTTTTTTTTCCCCCCTTTATGTGCGAGGGTATAATAGAGCATATAGGGAAAGCAAACTTCAAGCTTCACAAACTTAGATATACTTCGCAATAGGAAAAACAGGAGCCATGACAAAACTTAGATATACTTCGCAATAGGAAAAACAGGAGCCATCACAAAACTTATATATACTTCGCAATAGGAAAAACAGGAGCCATCACATAGCTTAGATATACGAGGGGCATTCAATGCATGGCATTTTGCACACTTGAAATATTTGAAATATGGCATGTGTCAATTGTGTACACCACATTGCGCTGCAATCAGCCCAATAATACGACTGCACTAAACCGTTGAAATGGAGCATGTTAGCATCTTGCGTTATAAGCAGCGAATTGTGATAGAATTTCTCGTTTTAGAGAAGGAAACTGTTGTGAATGTTCACAAACGCCTATGTGAACCATGTGATGTGGCTGAAAGTTTTGCGATCGATAGGAGCACAGTATGTCGCTGGGCTCAGAGGATAAAAGAATCGGAAAGCTAAGATTGTTACAGGTGACGAAATATGGGCACATCATTTTTTGAGACAAAAAGACAGTCAATAAAGTGACATCATCCGCACTCATCACGAAGATAGAAATTCAAGACATCTCCTTCAGCTGAAAAGGTCATAGGCACTGTCTTTTGTGACATTGAAGGTGTGATTCTTGTAGATGTTATGCCAAGATGAGAGACAATCAATTCACAAGCATACATAAGACATTGAAAAACTCAGTCAACGTTTTCGCAGAGTTCGGCCCACAAGAATCAAGCAGACCTGCCTCTCCTTCACGGCAATGCGCGGCCTCACACAAGTCTGGCAACAGGGGAAGCAATTACCAGATCAGGTTGGACTGTACTGCCCCATTCACCATACAGCACCCTCTGATTTCCATCTCTCTGGTCCACTTAAAGATGACCTCCGTGGAACAAGGTTTGAAAGGTAACTGGTTGGTCTTAAGGCAATACGCCGGCCTTGAGACAGAGAGGTTGTGAGTCCAAATTCTGGTTGAACCAGTTGTGAATTTTTATTTGTGATTTCTCTCTGTGGCAACCACCCCTAGTCTCAGCAGCGAGGCACGGCTTGAAACGTCAATTACTCATCGACGGAAAAAAAATATGAGTACCTCCGAAGACGAGTTATCTGCCTGTATGGCGAGGGACCCCTGTGCACATGGCTGTCAGGGGAAAAAAATGGTTTAATACGCAAAAGTCAGTCCCTAGTCCCTGGGGACTTCGTCAGAGGTAAATGCTGGCGAACGCAACACACACACACGCACACACACACACACAAAGGTTTGAAGATGATGAAGGAGTGATTCCT
>JAVIAB010000125.1:31390714-31550011 GCA_032433765.1 Megaustenia siamemsis
TTTGTTGAAGGCTCGTTGTGTTGTGTTTTGATCTGTCTGCCTTGTCACGTGGCCAAACCATTTTATCTGTTGTTTCCTTATATATTCTATGGCGGGGGCTATTTCTAGCGTTTTTCTCAGTTCTTCTGATCTTATCTCTCAGACTGTTTCCTGTCATTCGTCTAACACATTTCATCTCGGTAGAGGTTATTTTTTCTTATTGTTCTTGCATCTAGGGTACAGGTCTGGCATTGGTAGCACAAAGTTGGGATGAACATTGTATTATTTCTGATTGCCGGTGCCAAAATAACTTTACTAGAGAATGTCTTGCGCAACGTTTTCCTGGGATCGAGAGGAAGTCGTGTTGCTAGGAAAACAAATTTAATATGTTAACATCAACATAACTGAGAGTTCATAATTTAAACTGATTGCAGTGTTATATGCGATGATATTATCCTTAAGCTGACTTGGAATTTGTAAATATTTTCTTATTTAGTCGCACTGCTTGTACCATGGCGGTACTGCAGAGGGAAGTAAGTATGGTACTTTTATGTGCATCGCTGTAACTCGATCTATTGCCATCTTGACTTTATTTAGCGAGTCTCTGTAACATTAGCTATTGTCATCTTGACTTTATTTAGTGATTCTCTGTGACACGAGTTATTGTCATCTTGACTTTATTTAGTGATTCTCTGTGCCACAAGTTATTGTCATCTTGACTTTATTTAGTGATTCTCTGTGCCACAAGTTATTGTCATCTTGACTGTATTTAGTGATTCTCTGTGGCATAAGTTATTGTCATCTTGACTTTATTTAGTGATTCTCTGTGGCATAAGTTATTGTCATCTTGACTTTATTTAGTGATTCTCTATAGCATAAGTTATTGTCATCTTGACTTTATTTAGTGATTCTCTGTGTCATAAGCTATTGTCATCTTGACTTTATTTAGTGATTCTCTGTGACACGAGTTATTGTCATCTTGACTTTATTTATTGAGTCTCTGTGGCACAAGTTATTGTCATCTTGACTTTATTTAGTGATTCTCTGTGGCACAAGCTATTGTCATCTTGACTTTATTTAGTGATTCTCTGTGGCATAAGTTATTGTCATCTTGACTTTATTTAGTGATTCTCTGTGGCATAAGATATTGTTATCTTGACTTTAATTAGTGATTCTCTGTGACACGAGTTATTGTCATCTTGACTTTATTTAGTGATTCTCTGTGGCATAAGCTATTGTCATTTTGACTTTATTTAGTGATTCTCTGTGGCATAAGCTATTGTCATCTTGACTTTTTTAGTGATTCTCTGTGACACCAGTTATTGTCATCTTGACTTTTTTTAGTGATTCTCTGTGACACCAGTTATTGTCATCTTGACTTTATTTAGTGATTCTCTGTGGTAGAAGTTATTGTCATCTTGACTTTGTTTAGTGATTCTCTGTGGCACAAGTTATTGTCATCTTGACTTTATTTAGTGATTCTCTGTGGCACATGTTATTGTCATCTTGACTTTATTTAGTGATTCTCTGTGGCACAACTTATTGTCATCTTGACTTTATTTAGTGATTCTCTGTGGCATAAGTTATTGTCATCTTGACTTTTTTAGTGATTCTCTGTGGCATAAGTTATTGTCATCTTGACTTTATTTAGTGATTCTCCGTGGCATAAGTTATTGTCATCTTGACTTTATTTAGTGATTCTCTGTGGCATAAGTTATTGTCATCTTGACTTTATTTAGTGATTCTCTATAGCATAAGTTATTGTCATCTTGACTTTATTTAGTGATTCTCTGTGTCATAAGCTATTGTCATCTTGACTTTTTTTAGTGATTCTCTGTGACACGAGTTATTGTCATCTTGACTTTATTTAGCGAGTCTCTGTGGCACAAGTTATTGTCATCTTGACTTTATTTAGTGATTCTCTGTAACATTAGCTATTGTCATCTTGACTTTGTTTAGTGATTCTCTGTGGCACAAGTTATTGTCATCTTGACTTTATTTAGTGATTCTCTGTGGCACAAGTTATTGTCATCTTGACTTTATTTAGTGATTCTCTGTGGCACATGTTATTGTCATCTTGACTTTATTTAGTGATTCTCTGTGGCACAATTTATTGTCATCTTGACTTTATTTAGTGATTCTCTGTGGCATAAGTTATTGTCATCTTGACTTTTTTTAGTGATTCTCTGTGGCATAAGTTATTGTCATCTTGACTTTATTTAGTGATTCTCTGTGGCATAAGTTATTGTCATCTTGACTTTATTTAGTGATTCTCTATAGCATAAGTTATTGTCATCTTGACTTTATTTAGTGATTCTCTGTGTCATAAGCTATTGTCATCTTGACTTTATTTAGTGATTCTCTGTGACACGAGTTATTGTCATCTTGACTTTATTTAGCGAGTCTCTGTGGCACAAGTTATTGTCATCTTGACTTTATTTAGTGATTCTCTGTGGCATAAGCTATTGTCATCTTGACTTTATTTAGTGATTCTCTGTGGCATAAGCTATTGTCATCTTGACTTTATTTAGTGATTCTCTGTGGCATAAGTTATTGTCTTCTTGACATTATTTAGTGATTCTCTGTGACACAAGTTATTGTCATCTTGACTTTATTTAGTGATTCTCTGTGGCATAAGTTATTGTCATCTTGACTTTATTTAGTGATTCTCTATAGCATACGTTATTGTCATCTTGACTTTATTTAGTGATTCTCTGTGTCATAAGCTATTGTCATCTTGACTTTATTTAGTGATTCTCTGTGACACGAGTTATTGTCATCTTGACTTTATTTAGCGAGTCTCTGTGGCACAAGTTATTGTCATCTT
This sequence comes from Megaustenia siamemsis, assembly GCA_032433765.1. Taxonomy (NCBI): domain Eukaryota; kingdom Metazoa; phylum Mollusca; class Gastropoda; order Stylommatophora; family Ariophantidae; genus Megaustenia; species Megaustenia siamemsis. The sequence continues at coordinate 31,393,521 of JAVIAB010000125.1, forward strand.
GACTTTATTTAGTGATTCTCTGTGGCACACGTTATTGTCATCTTGACTTTATTTAGTGATTCTCTGTGGCATAAGCTATTGTCATCTTGACTTTATTTAGTGATTCTCTGTGGCATAAGTTATTGTCATCTTGACTTTATTTAGTGATTCTCTGTGACACGAGTTATTGTCATCTTGACTTTATTTAGTGATTCTCTGTGGCATAAGCTATTGTTATCTTGACTTTATTTAGTGATTCTCTGTGACACGAGTTATTGTCATCTTGACTTTATTTAGTGATTCTCTGTGGCATAAGCTATTGTCATTTTGACTTTATTTAGTGATTCTCTGTGGCATAAGCTATTGTCATCTTGACTTTTTTTAGTTATTCTCTGTGACACCAGTTATTGTCACCTTGACTTTATTTAGTGATTCTCTGTGACACGAGTTATTGTTATCTTGACTTTATTTAGCGAGTCTCTGTGACACGAGTTATTGTTATCTTGACTTTATTTAGTGATTCTCTGTGGCATAAGCTATTGTCATCTTGACTTTACTTAGTGATTCTCTGTGGCATAAGTTATTGTCATCTTGACTTTATTTAGTGATTCTCTCTGTGGCACAAGTTATTGTCATCTTGACTTTATTTAGTGATTCTCTGTGGCACAAGTTATTGTCATCTTGACTTTATTTAGTGATTCTCTGTGGCATAAGGTATTGTCATCTTGACCTTATTTAGTGATTCTCTGTGGCATAAGCTTTTGTCATCTTGACTTTATTTAGTGATTCTCTGTAACATTAGCTATTGTCATCTTGACTTTATTTAGTGATTCTCTGTGGCACAAGTTATTGTCATCTTGACTTTATTTAGTGATTCTATGTGACACGAGTTATTGTGATCTTTACTTTATTTAATGATTCTCTGAGATACGAGCTATTGTCATCTTGACTTTATCTCATGACTCTGTGACATGTGTTATTGTCATCTTGACTTTATCTCATGACTCTGTGACATGAGTTATTGTCATCCTGTCTTTCTTTCGTACTCTCTGTAACATTAGCTATTGTCATCGACTTTATTTAGTGACTCTCTGTGACGTGAGTTAATGTCGTCTTATTTTAATTAGTGACTCTCTGTGACACGAGTTATTGTCATCTTTGTTTTATTTAGTGACTCTCTGTGACACGAGTTTTTGTTGTCTTGGTTTTATTTAGTGACTCTCGGTGTCGCGAGTTACTGTCGTCTTTATTTTATTTAGTGACTATGTGACGCGAGTTATTGTCGGCTTTGTTTTATTTAGTGACTCTATGTGACACGAGTTATTGTCGGCTTTGTTTTATTTAGTGACTCTATGTGACACGAGTTATTGTCGGCTTTGTTTTATTTAGTGACTCTATGTGACACGAGTTATTGTCGGCTTTGTTTTATTTAGTGACTCTATGTGACACGAGTTATTGTCGGCTTTGTTTTATTTGAAGAAAATGGGAAAACGAGCTTGGATCTCAGACACCACATGGAAATACATCAAAGAAAGAAGAGAAGCGAAGAGAGCCATGACTAATGTAAAGACAGATCTTGGAAAGGTTCTGGCAAAAGCAACATACAAAGAATTAGACAACAAAGTGAAAAGTTCGGCAAGAAGAGATACAAGAGCTTATATAGACAACTTGGCAGAGAAAGCAGAGACAGCTGCAATTACAGGAGACAGCAGAACTCTTTATACTGTACAAAAGATGCTGACAAACACCTATACATCCAGTGGAACACCAATTCTAGACAAATCTGGATTAATGCTAACAACAAGCGCAGACATAAAAGCCCGTTGGGCGGAACACTTCAAAGAAATTCTTAACCGTCCACTACCTCACAGTTTAATAGATTTTGAAGCTGAAACACCAGCAGCAGAATTAGATGTAAATTTAGATGACTTCACCTTGAGCGAAATAGAAACCACCTTAAAGCTAATGACCAATAACAAGGCTGCTGGAGAGGATAAGTTAACAGCTGAGATCCTCAAGGCAATTGATAGCCATAATTTAATACATCTCCAAAAAATGTTCAACATCATTTGGAAAACAGAGAAGACGCCTCATAAATGGAAAAAAGGAATCATTGTTAAGATCCCAAAAAAGGGCAATCTTAGAGATTGTAACAATTGGAGAGGCGTGACACTTTTGTCAGTTGCCTCAAAATTATTCTGTAAAATCATCCTAAATAGAATAAAGGATTCAATAGATACAGTAATGCGTGAAGAACAGGCTGGGTTTAGAAAAGGGAGAAGCTGTCTTGACCACATTTTCACTCTACGACTTATATTGGAGGAACACATTGAAAAGCAAAAACCTTTTGTACTTAACTTCATCGACTTCAAAAAAGCATTTGATAGTATTCATAGAGATTCTTTGTGGAAAATTCTGAAGCAATATGGCTTACCATCAAAAATCATAAATATTATCAAAGACATGTATGATGGTTACACATGTGCAGTTCGAACAGAGGAAGGACTGAGCGAATGTTTCCCAATAGAAACTGGGGTTAAACAAGGATGTATTTTATCGCCCTTGTTATTTGGAATTGTTATGGACTTCATAATGAAGAAATGCTGCACTGGTAATAAAGGCATCGAATGGATACAAGGAGACCATTTGGAGGACCTGGACTTTGCTGATGACATAGTTCTCATCAGCAATCAGATAAAAACGATGCAGGAAAACACAAATGAACTATCATCAATAGCCAGCAAAATTGGGCTTGAGGTCAATCATGAAAAGACTAAAGTCATGAAAAGTTTAATTCCAACAAGTGACAAAATATACATGGAAAACAAACCAGTAGAAGAGATCGATCACTTCATCTATCTTGGAAGTCACATTGATCGAGAAGGGGATACGAGCAAAGAAATTAGAATCAGACTGGCTAAAGCAGCAATGTCTTTCAGAAGCCTTGAAAAGTTGTGGAAATCAAAACTCATTAGCACAAACACAAAACTTAGGCTATTCAAATCAAATGTACTATCAACCCTTACGTATGCGTGTGAAAGCTGGAAAACAACAAGAGATATAGAAACAAAGTTGAACGCATTCGAAAATAAATGTCTAAGGAAAATACTTGGTATAGAATGGAACGAATTCAAAACAAACGAGGAAATTAGAGAAATCGCCAATCAACCACTAATATCTTCAGTAATAAAGAAAAGACGATGGTCATACGTTGGACATGTGATGAGAAGAGATAATAATCGAATAGCAAAGCAAGCCCTCATATGGGAAACAACAGGTAAAAGAAAAAGAGGAAGACCCAGGGAGACACTGAGAAGAACATTGATGAGAGAGGCAAGAGCAGCAGGAATCGGCTCCCTCAATGAGATAGAACTGCTTGCACAGAACAGAGACAGATGGCGAGATTTGATAAAATATCTTTAAAAGAAAACTGCTAGAACAAAAATTCATATAGGAGAAGGTGTATCTTGGTCTACGCCCTATGGGCCGGTTACGGCTCGAAAGGTCAATAGATAGATAGATAGATAGATTGTTTTATTTAGTGGTTCTCTGTGACACGAGTTATTGTCGTCTTTGTTTTATTTAGTGACTCTATGTGACACGAGTTATTGTCGGCTTTGTTTTATTTAGTGACTCTCTGTGACGAGAGTTATTGTCGCCTTTGGTTTTTTTTGTGACTCTCTGTGTCACGAATTATTGTCGTCTTTGTTTTATTTAGTGACTCTCTGTGACGAGAGTTATTGTCGCCTTTGTTTTTTTAGTGACTCTCTGTGACACGAGTTATTGTCGTCTTTGTTTTTTTTAGTGACTCTCTGTGACACGAGTTATTGTCGTCTTTGTTTTGTTTAGTGACTCTCTGTGACACGAGTTATTGTTGCCTTTGTTTTATTTAGTGACTCTCTGTGACACGAGTTATTGTCGTCTTGGTTTTATTTTGTGACTCTCCGTGACACGAGTTATTGTCGTCTTGGTTTTCTTTAGTGACTCTGTGACGCGAGTTATTGTCGTCTTGGTTTTATTTAGTGACTCTCAGTGACGCGAGTTATTGTCGTCTTGGTTTTATTTAGTGACTCTCTCTCTGACGCGAGTTATTGTCGTCTTGGTTTTATTTAGTGACTCTCTCCGACGCGAGTTATTGTCGTCTTGGTTTTATTTAATGACTCTCTGTGACGCGAGTTATTGTCGTCTTGGTTTATTTAATGACTCTCTGTGACGCGAGTTATTGTCGTCTTGGTTTATTTAATGACTTTCTGTGACGCGAGTTATTGTCGTCTTGGTTTATTTAATGACTCTCTTTGACGCGAGTTATTGTCGTCTTGGTTTTTTTTAGTGACTCTCTGACTTCACTTATCCCCCTTTTCGTGTCTCATCGTTTTGCGTTACCAGTGGTTTCAATCAAGTAATCTCGTGCTACAGTTTGGTTGAGTTTCATTCTAAATAAGATGTCCAAACCATTTAATTATTTTACTTTCAATAAAAGATCATTACTTACAGGCATTGTATGTACTTTTTTTCCCCCTCAATATAATTGTTTACTCTATAACGTACCATTTTTTGTTTATGAAAACATGTCTTTTGTATCTCATTCGACAAGATGACTTTGTCTGGTGAACATTATATAGGGTGTTTATAAAGTCTCACTACACTTGGTATCTAGGTCAATTTGAAAAAAATGTTTATGACGTCATCACAATATGTGCTCAATGGTAAGTTCACTTGTTGCGACAGTTTTCTTAATGACTTGTCTGGACTTTTAAGGATTCTGTCTTGGATATCTAAACATATTTCATCATTCACAGCAGGCCTACCAGATCGTGGAGCATCTTCCACATTTCCAGTAGCAATAAACTTATTCAACAAATTTCATTGACAGTGGGAGCACATATTGTGATGACGTCATAAACATTTTTTTTTCAAATTGACCTAGATACCAAGTGTAGTGAGACTTTATAAACACCATGTATATTGTTAATCAAATCAACTTTGTGCAAGAACAAAAGTTTAAAATTCAATCTGCAAACAGTATCATGTATGGGATTGTTGTGGGATCTTTATGGCATTGACAATGCATTCTCAACACAATTTTCTGCCTTGTTAAGTGTTTCTAAAATGCATGGCCTCTGTTTTAAAAGAAAGTCATTTTTCGGTTCAAATATTTCCTATATATCACCATTATCGTCTTTTCTGTTCGTTCTTCACTGTTTTTTACAAGATTCTCTCTGTTTTCTAAGATAGATGCCTTCTAACTTAATTCTTTGGACAGCTAGACCTTCTCTTACCACATAAGCCAATGCCGATCAGCACATAGACATATTTCATACTAAGCACATATCACTAATCTTTGTTACCAGCTTTAAGTATTGTCACTTGGAACAAGTCAGAGAAGAAAGTCACCACGGAGTAACATGTTTGAGAAAGGTCGTAGGACAGCGGCGGATATTCAGAGGAGGCAACGGAGGCCCCGACTTCTTCAATATTTTATCATCATCAAGTGCCGTCTCCGCAACGAAGGATGGCTACCATGGAGCGCCATTCCGCTCTACCTTTTGCTTTAATGGTTCAGATTGTCATAGGCTAATTTGTCCATCTTTTGATGTTACTTGTAAGTGTTAGTCTTGGTCTTTCTCTGCCTCTTTTAACTTGTACTTTCTCTTCCAAGATTACTTTTAGTAGGTTGTTGTGTCTTTTAACATGCCCCAAAAATCTAATTTCTCTTGTTTGAATTGTATTTAGTAGTTTTCTTTTCATTTTTAGTTGTTTTAAGACTTCATCGTTTATTTTCATTTATTTCCATAAAATTCTACCTATTATTCAAATTTCAAAGGCTTCAATATTCTGTTCCGTTTTCTTGTCTAATGTCCATGTTTATGCTCCATATAGGAATGTTGAGAAGATTAAACATTTTGCTATTCTTAGTTTTAGCCCTGGTGTTATTTGTATTGATGTTAGTATATTTTTCATGACATTTAAATTACATTTTGCCATTCCTATTCTTTTGTTTATTTCAGTTTTACATTTTCCATCACTGGTTATAGTATGTCCAAGGTAGTTGTAGCTCTGAACTGTCTCCATGTATATTCCTTCTTCAACTTTGATATCCACAATTTTTATCCATTTAATATCTTATCAGAATACATAAAACAATCAAATTTCAGCTCAATGAGTTAAATGTCAGTGTAACAACCAGCTATGATATTCCAAAGTCTTTCGTGATACAGCTCAAGTAACTCTAGTCGTTACCAATAGATATCTTGGACAACTTATACAAAGCAGGAGAGAAGGTTCAATGCATTCCATATGCGATGTCTGTGCCGTATTCTTTGTATCACCTGGAAGGATAAAGTGACAAACATGGAGGTCATGACTCGCACAGGCCTCCCGAACATCTACACGCTGTTTAAACAAGGTATGTTACGCGGGCCTGGCCGCGTACACCGTTTGAAAGATGGCCGGCCGAATATACTCTATGGACAACTAGCAGATGGCAAAAGGACTAGGAGGCGTCCAAAACTTCGATTTGTAGACGTGTGTAAACGCGACATGAGGACTCTTAGCATAAACCATGTAGCCTGGGAAGAAATAGCAGCAGACCACAATCTTTGGAAACACACTCTAAAGCTCCAACTCAAACAAGAAACAGACAGATTCATAGAAAGAAAAAATAGAAAACGGCGAAAGAAAAGAAAAAATAACATTTATAGGGGCTCTGAAAAATCCATAGTCAACTATGACTGACGGAGGCTAACTACTTCTACTACCACAACCACTACTACTATTACTACTACCACAACCACTACTACTATTACTACTACCACAACTACTACTACTATTACTACTACTACTACTACTACTACTACTACTACTACTACTACTACTACTACCACAACTACTACTACTACTACTACTACTACTACTACTACTACCACAACTACTACTACTATTACTACTACTACTACTACTACTACTACTACTACTACTACTACTAATAGATATCAATATCAATGGAGGTCAGACCTACTACAAATCGACAACACTACAGAGACATCGATCGTGTAATGTGTACTAAAGCCGAGTAGTCAATTTCACCGGTCACCTACATGGTTGCTATGACAACAGTTGTTTAAATAATAAAATGACTTTCTCTCTCTTAATCGTAACTTAGAAGTATATACATAGAAAGGAGAATAGACGTAACCAGGGCCTCCCATATATAACTGCGTTGAGTTTATTAATACATACATATATACATATATATAATTGAATAAAACTGAAAGGCATGTTAATTACAACAAAACAATGTTTTATTTTCATATTTTGCAATGCAAATAATTAATATATGATGTCGTTATAATTATGATAATTTAGACAATTTACTTAAGGAACTATTTGACATAGTAATGGAGTAATTATAAACTTATATCGCAAATTATCAGGTTAAAGGTCAATCTAAAAGTTGCGAAACAAAAAGTGTATTTTGTATTTTTTTACACATGTAAGGCGGCACTGGCCTCCTCAAGTTTTGAATTCATCGTTTGCCGCTGACGAAAGAGAGATACACACACAAAAAAGACAAAATCGGAAACGACGTTATAAGAAAAGGAGTTTGAATAAATTTTGAAGACAAGAAATGTAACGCCCACCTGGAGAGAACGTCTAGTGACGTCATGCAACGCAAGCCGTGGACCCAAAAAAATGAGGACACAGAGCTAGAGACAAAACTAGACTGCCTTAGGGTGCTGCTGGAGGGGCAAGATCCAAAACTGTGTGTCTTCATCGACAATCGAAGTGGTAACAAGTGGAAGAAGGAAAAGGAGAGAGTTGACGGTAATGCAGAGCAAATCAAAAAAGCAAACTTCTTTGCATTTATAAGTTTTTTTTTAGAAATGTTACAAGTTTTTTTTTTATTTATGCAAAATATTTACCTATTTTTAGTTTTTATTATAGGTATTTAACATGTTTTTAGCTTTATGCACATGATTTTCATCTTTTTAGCTTAATCTTATGTTTTTCATGTTTTTAGCTTTATTCTATATGTTTTTCGTGTTTTTAGCTTTACTCTATGTTCTTCATGTTTTTAGATGTAAACTGGAACAAGGAACACTTTCCAGACTGAGCCTCAATGGTTCCTGCCGCCTACCCGCCACATTGACCGGAAGTCCAATCAGGAGTTAGTGTGGCTAGGGAGAAAGAAACGTCACCGATACACTTGAGATTCGAACTTTTGAACAGTGAGCCTAAGATCGAAATCCAAAAACGCTGAAGCTACTTCTCGTTCTTTAGCTGCTTATAGAGCTTTGTGAACAAGTTGCTACCTCCCGTATTATAGCTGATTATATAGCGATGTGAACAAGTTGCTACTTCCAGAGTTGTTGCTGCTTATAGAATGTTGTGAATTATTTGCTACCTTCAGTGTTATAGCTGCTTATAGAGCAATGTGAACAAGTTGCTACCTCCAGTGTTGTTGCTCCTTATAGAAAGTTGTGAACAAGTTGCTACCTCCAGTGTTGTTGCTGCTTACAGAGTGATGTGAACAAGTTGCTACCTCCAGTGTTGTTGCTGCTTATAGAAAGTTGTGAACTAGTTGCTACCGCAGTATTGCTGCTTATAGAACGTAGTGAACATGTTACTATCTCCTGTGTTATTGCTGCTTATAGAGCAATGTGAACAAGTTGCTACCTCCAGTGTTGTTGCTGCTTATAGAAAGTTGTGAACAAGTTGCTACCTCCAGTGTTGTTGCTGCTTATAGAGTGATGTGAACAAGTTGCTACCTCAAGTGTTGTTGCTGCTTATAGAGTGATGTGAACAAGTTGCTACCTCCAGTATTGCTGCTTGTAGAACGTTGTGAACAAGTTGCTACCTCCAGTGTTGTTGCTGCTTATAGAACATTGTGAACAAGTTGTTACCTCCAGTGGTGTTGCTCCTTATAGAAATTTGAAACAAGTTGCTACCTCCAGTTTTGTTGCTGATTACAGAGTGATGTGAACAAGTTGCGACCTCCAGTATTGCTGCTTATAGAACGTTGTGAACAAGTTGCTACCTCCAGTGTTGTTGTTGCTCCTTATAGAACGTTGTGAACAAGTTGCTACCTCCAGTGTTGTTGCTCCTTATAGAACGTTGTGAACAAATTGCTAACTCCAGTGTTGTTGCTGCTTATAGAACGTTGTGAACAAGTTGCTACCTCCAGTGGTGTTGCTCCTTATAGAAAGTTGTGAACAAATTGCTACATCCAGTGTTGTTTTTCTTATAGAACGTTGTGAACAAGTTGCTGCCTCCAGTGTTGTTGCTGCTTATAGAACGTTGTGAACAAATTGCTACCTCCAGTGTTGTTGCTCCTTATAGAAAGTTGTGAACAAATTGCTACATCCAGTGTTGTTTTTCTTATAGAATGTTGTGAATTATTTGCTACCTTCAGTGTTGTTGCTGCTTATAGAACGTAGTGAACATGTTACTATCTCCAGTGTTATTGCTGCTTATAGAGCAATGTGAACAAGTTGCTACCTCCAGTGTTGTTGCTGCTTATAGAACATTGTGAACAAGTTGCTACCTCCAGTGGTGTTGCTCCTTATAGAAATTTGAAACAAGTTGCTACCTCCAGTGTTGTTGCTGCTTACAGAGTGATGTGAACAAGTTGCGACCTCCAGTATTGCTGCTTATAGAACGTTGTGAACAAGTTGCTACCTCCAGTGTTGTTGTTGCTCCTTATAGAACGTTGTGAACAAGTTGCTACCTCCAGTGTTGTTGCTCCTTATAGAACGTTGTGAACAAATTGCTAACTCCAGTGTTGTTGCTGCTTATAGAACGTTGTGAACAAGTTGCTACCTCCAGTGGTGTTGCTCCTTATAGAAAGTTGTGAACAAATTGCTACATCCAGTGTTGTTTTTCTTATAGAACGTTGTGAACAAGTTGCTACCTCCAGTGTTGTTGCTGCTTATAGAACGTTGTGAACAAATTGCTACCTCCAGTGTTGTTGCTCCTTATAGAAAGTTGTGAACAAATTGCTACATCCAGTGTTGTTTTTCTTATAGAACGTTGTGAACAAATTGCTACCTCCAGTGTTGTTGCTCCTTATAGAAAGTTGTGAACAAATTGCTACCTCCAGTGTTGTTGCTGCTTATAGAAAGTTGTGAACAAGTTGCTACCTCCAGTGTTGTTGCTCCTTATAGAAAGTTGTGAACAAGTTGCTACCTCCAGTGTTGTTGCTCCTTATAGAAAGTTGTGAACAAGTTGCTACCTCCAGTGTTGTTGCTGCTTATAGAACGTTGTGAACAAATTGCTACCTCCAGTGTTGTTGCTCCTTATAGAAAGTTGTGATTAAATTGCTGCTTATTCTTTTTCGTTCGGGCTTAATCTTAAATACACAAGTACCAAATTAAAAATCACGCTGAGACGAAATAATTTTCATTTCTTGACGTAAATGGCGACCCCAGCCGTCTTTGACATTTCTAACTAAACCAGTTTGACACAAACGCAGACAAGACTTTGTGTAACATGTTCGTTACATCTTGTTTTTTTTTTTTAATTAAGCTGCTCTTAAAATAAATATATAATCATTACAGTTCTTGACATTTTTCAAATACGTTAGAGTATATAGAAAATTCTTATTAAAATTTATAAATACTATTATTATAATTTATTTACACATATCCCTTTGGTGTCTCGAGAGTTGGTATCAAGCAATCATTTGTCAATGTGTCTTGCTAAATAGAGGCAAATCATGGGTGGACCGAGCAGAAGATGTCATCAAACAGGTCTTTGGGTTTACCAATATCAACGCTGGCGAGGAGTGGATACCGGTGCCTATATCAATCAGAGGTACATTCTCATGTATTGTCACACTCGACAGGAAATGTAGGGAACAGAACTCAGTCGTGGTCAATGCGGAAGTCAACGGTCTCATCTGGGATAACACCGATAAGAAAGATGCAGTCATCTATACAGACGGATCCGTAATACGACACAAAAGGAGTGCACGGGTATTTACAGCACGCACGGAAGCCAGAATAGTCAAAGAAGACAGTGGTACATACGTTATGACCACGAGTAGCATGACGATGGAGTCGATGGCAGTGACTAGGGTATTCTTCCGGTTGTGTTTACAAGATTATACCCACGCCTGCATACTAAGTGATTCGATTCGATGCGCATAATTAAAAAAAAGTGGTGGAGGGCTTTGTACGCAGGCAATGGGTAGAGTCGTTGTAGAAGTAAAAATACGTAGGATTACCTTTAACTACGTCCCTGTACATGTGGGAGTGCGGGGAAATGAAATAGTGGACTGGTTGGCTAGCTGCACTGTCGTTGAAGATGATCAACCAATGGATAGGGTGGACATCATCATAGCCCTCCAAGATGTGGGAAGGACACAGGACATTGACAACCATGAGTCCACGTCACTCCTTCGAATGAAAGAGATGGGAGTTAAGATGGGCATAGCCAGAAACGAGAAACGTATATATTATTATATAAGAAGACTTATCAACCAACACAGAATTGGAGTTGTCAGTCGCTGGACACTGCGTGACTTGCTGAGGAGGGGATCTAAGCACCTATGTTCGAAGTGTAAAGATAATGACCCGCAAATAACTCAATAATATGTCAGTAGTTGATAATATTTTATTGTCTTTGGCTGAATGTGGTTTGTTTCCAAGCTTTTCTGTGACTGAATCTGCCAGTATTTGTATAGGAAGATCCGACCGCAGAATGAGATAAAAGATGCATTAATGCTAACTGGCCTCATCTCATTTATCATGCTCATTTTGTATTCTGATTTTGATATCATCACATGTTGATGTGCCGTTTTTTTTTTAACATTTAGTTTTCTTCACAATGTGCTACGATCTGAAGCCAGATTATCACAGTTTCTTTAGCTGATAGAGAATTCTCTCAGAAAGCCCTGTAAATATTCTTATTTCTCGGCACTTGTCTGTGCTTTGGTCTCTTTCAGTCTCTAAGTTTTCCATACAATAATTGTTTTGAAATACGATTGTTTTACATTTTTCTCACTTGACCAAGCCACTTTAATCTCCGACTCCTAAGTTTTGTCATGATAAATGGGAGTTTATCGCGTTGCAAAACATTAAAATTAGTTACTTTGGCCTGTCATTTGATATACATTAACTTGCGAAAGCAACGAACAAATAACATTGTTTAACCTTCTCTCCTGCTCTGCATAGATAGTACAAGTTTCGGAACCATGAAAGTGTACTTAATACACAGATTTGAAAAACTAGAATTTGTTTCCTGGCTGTAAGTTTTGTGTTAGCTTATGCTCTATGTTTACGTTTACCAAATGCTAAAATTGTCTTTTCGACTCTTTATCTCTTCATCATGAGCTGCGCACCATTTTCTTCGGAACGCGACGTGTTCAATAAAACAGAATGAACGATCAGGGTGAACACTTTGTTGGCTGCTTGAACAGGCGCTGAACAGATATGTGAATGCCTAAACTGTAGTGACGTCATTCCGTTCTAAAATCTAAAGTTTCTTCATCAAAAGAAATAGTGGTTGGGACCGTGAGCCCTCAGACAGATCAAACAATATAACCAACAAAGTCTCATTAGAAACGATATATCACTCATCAACAGTAGCATAGACTGAAAGGAAAAGAATGAAATTGCGTTTACTTCAAATTTTAAAATAATAATAATAACATGAAATATTTATAATGAAACAGCAGTCTTTGTCAATGAAGCTGAAGCTACTAGTCTATGGATACAAAACATGGACACTGCTAAAATAGGAAGGCGGATAAAACAATTATTATTTTTAATGATGTGCTACTTATAGAACATTTACTTCATATCTTGGACAGACAAAAACCATCTAAAGATTTACAAATCTATGGATGGCTAGAGACAGACAAAATAACTAGTAACATCATTTTTATGGAGTTAAATATAAACTGGATACAGAATTATTTGTAAAAAAACATGACTTATTTGGCCGTATCAACGACATCTGCTGTGAGAAGCAAATAATCGAGAACTAATTTCTGGATGATGTAGAAAGAAGTACCTAGAAGACGATGGACGCAAGACATCACGGGGTCCTTATATACTTCACTCACTGAGCACAGCCGCATATAGATTTTAAAAGGCCTACGGGCTAAGAGGAAATTACCAGAAAACGACCCAGCTAGCGTGACTTGTATAGCTTTGCCATCAGGGGTGGTTTTGCGTAGAGTGACGTCAGCTACCTATAGCTTAAAACGTCATGCGAGTACGAGGATTTTCCGATTTTATTTTCTGCCTGCGGGGCATTAGTAAATCTATTGTTGGCCGTGACAGGCAAAGCGGCAAAGTGACGGGAGGCAGCACAGGTTAAAATAGTGACGTCCTTAACCGGATATGATATTTGTTACTGAAGTTAAAATAGGAAATCAAATATTTTAAATGCGTGGGGTTTTTATGTTGATAGTTGGAACAGGACGATGGGGGACACCGGCCAGTGCCTCGGTTGAAAGTGATCAGTGACTCATAGCTAGCTGTTTCGTCAGGGTCAGCGGCATCAGGATCATACTCCATCACCCCAAGGTAGCTGCTGTAACAGATTAACCAATCTGGCCAATCGGGAATGGATCTGGAGGGACGTAAACCGGTAACCAAAGTACCCTGCTTGGAAGAATGAGTAAGGCCACAGCCAACTACAAAAATACTTAGACCTGCGGGCTGAGAGGGAATTCCCAGAAAACTTCCAACTAGTGTGACGTTTTCATATATTCGAGCTATATACGCCTGAGGTAATTTTATCCACAACAGCCCCTTCTCGCAATGCTTAATACGTCAGCAGCTTTGGGTGATCTCTCTCAGCCCGCGAGATATAGTTTGGCGTTGGCTAGGCCAAAATGCGCAGATACAACTATCCAAAATGTCTTGCTTAGAAAATGAGCTAGGTCAAGATACTGCTAACCAAAATATCATGTTTGCAAAAGTGAGCTACATCAAGAGGCGAAGATACTGCTACACAAAATTTCATACTTATAAGAATGAACTAAATGAAGAGGCGAAGATACGGCTACTCAAAATTTCATACTTATAAGAATGAGCTAAATCAAGATGCAAAGATACGGCTACCCAAAATTTCATACTTATAAGAATGAGCTAAATCAAGATGCAAAGATACGGCTACCCAAAATTTCATACTTATAAGAATGAGCTAAATCAAGATGCAAAGATACGACTACCCAAAATTTCATACTTATAAGAATGAGCTAAATCAAGAGGCGCATATCGCATTTTGACGTAAAGCCCAACACAACGTATATGCGACTTCTTGTTGACTCTTAAAGGGCGGCGATGGAGAGGTGTAGTCGTTAAGCAAACTCGGAAGAAAAGGACGATTGATCAACAAGGTAACAGACATCACCACAAACACTACACAAGAAGCGCACCAAGGAGCATTTGTTCCGGCACTTAATTTTCCATCTACTTTGAAAGGTAACGTGCATAGAAAAGAAAGTGAAGTGATTTGTATTAGATCGCCCCGAGCATGAAAATGACATGGGTACGCCACTGGCAGGGAGAGAATAAAGGTCACGAGGAAACACTAGTACTATAGACAAATAAGATATAAACAAATATGGCAAGGACTCTTGAGGAGCCGGACAATGCAGAGACGGGACCACAGTTATCAGGGTGAATTGATAACTTGTTATCTCTAGCTTGATACACAATCCATCTTAAATGTGACTTCACGGCTGTGCTAAATTGTCGGCTTTTGTTTATCAAAAGATCTATAGAGCTGTTGTAAATAAACAACTCTCTCTCTCTCTCTCTCTCTCTCTCTCGCTCTCACACAGTCACACACACACTCTCTTTCACACATCCACACGCACAATCACGCACACACTCTTTCTCTCATACATCCATACACATCCACACACACAGTAACACACACACGCACACACACACATTCTCTCTCTCACATAGTCACATACACGGCCATACAAACATTTTCTCTCACAGCCATGCTCATTGTCACACACACTCTCTCCCTCTTTCATGCGGTCACATACATTGTCGCAAACACACACACACTCTCTCTCTCTCAGTAACACACACACACACTTTCCCTCTTTCTCGCGGTCACATACATTGTCACAAACACATACTCACTCTCTCTCTCGCAGTCACACACACACTTTCACTTTCAGTCACAGCGCACAAACACAGTCACACACACTTTCTCACACAGTTACACACTATTTCTCACAGTCACACACACCCTCCTTCAGTCAGACACGTACTTTCTCATACAGTCACACACCCAGTAACACTTTCTCACAGTCACACGCGCACTCTCTCCCTCAGTCACACGCGCACACTCTCTCTCTCAGTCACACACACACATACTTTCTCACACAGTCACACACCCAGTCACACACATTTTCTCTCTCTCACACATACACACACACTTTCTCTCTCTCTCTCTCTCAGTCTCTCACACACACTTTCTCTTTCTCTCAGCCTCACAAACACACTTTCTCTCTCTCTCTCAGTCTCACACACCTTTTCTCACACAGTCAAAAACTCAGTCACACACACTTTCTTTCTCTCACAGTCCCACACACACACATTTACTTACACAGTCACATACACTTTCCCTAACAGCCACGCACACTCTCTCACACAGTCATACACACACACACTCTCTCTCTCTCTCTCTCTCAGTCACACACACACACGTAGCATGTATGTCGTATGTAATATGCCCCTCCAGAGCCATAAACAGCGCACAAGACAGGGACCGCAACCATCTCGTAATGCGGGTCTTGCATATTTCGACAACATGGATTCATCCTCTTCATTGCTCGACCTAAGTCCTTTGTTTCTCTACTTGCTTTCTTGTCATCTAGTGTCCCAAGAGTGTTAAAATAAGAATTCTATCTGAACTCATTTTTCAATTGTATTTTTTTCTGCAACTCCTCCAGTATATGTGTTATTGTCTTCTTTAAACCATCGACTCAGAGGAGGTTGTGAGTTCAAATCCAAACTGCATGAGTTGGGATTTTTATTTCTGATTTCTCTCTACGGCAAACCCCCTCTGATCTTAGCAGCGAGCCCTGGCTTGAAACATCAATTACTCATCGACGGGATAAATATGAGTACCTCCGAAGACGGAGTTGGGTGGCGAGGAACCGCTGTGTCACGGCTGACAATTAAAAAAACGGGTTATCACGCAAAATTCAGTCCCTTGTCTCTAGGGACTTCGCCAGAGGTGAAAGCTGATGAGCGCAAAAAAAAAAGATAATATAGTGCTCATTTTAAGGCTGGTGAACCTAGAAGCTTTATGTTCGGGGTATCTAGCCCGGCCTCTTTCCGTTAAACCAGTGCACAAACCATTACGCTATCACAGCGTAATTGTTAGTACATGTCCGGTATATGTCCATGACCTTTACTTTACATAATGAAAGTTTGTTACTTTTATTGTCTCTTCGTACACATTTTTATGGTTATAGCTATTCGAAGGCCTCGGTATCACTGCAAAGGAATTAAAATCCGTAATTGCTCAACCGCCCGTGCCAGTGGAATCATCAGAATTAATATCTCATCGAATATCCAAACAAACAAAAAAGTTGCAGTCCCCATCGTAGCAAACATAGCAACCGTCAAAAGACATAATTACGATGTGAATGTATACGAGAGCCTGTTTACTTATGACATAATTCAATAAACTAATACACGTTAATATCATACTCATATAAAATAAGACAATGAAAGAGGGAAAGCATAAAAAAACAGCAAATTAAGAAAAGACAACAATGGGGAAGGCGGAAAGTAAAGAGAAAAAGAGCCAGGTCACGTCACGTGACGTTAAGGTATAGTAGCACCGATAGAGAGCGCAACTGAACGGTACTTTGTCATACGATATCATCATTCATCGTAAACAACCAGAATATAGAAACACCATCCGATGAAACACACAGCTCATGATGTGCACAGAGTAGCTCCTGCAGCAAGCCGGGCTTGGAATATGAGAAATCTGCAGCAATGAAGCTTTTCAGACAGTGCCTCAATTGTTCATAGTCGTCTATCCGCCATATTGACCGGAAGTCACACACTTTTTTAAAATTAATTTATTCATATTTTAAAATCTGTCGAGTTGTGTTCAATAATCCTCAAGCACATTTATTGATTTATTTTTTGAAATCTTTCTATTTATGTTCAATAATCTCCATAGGTGTTGTCTTTCTTTTCTGAACACAAAAAGCAATGAAGTTAAATGGAGATCAGCACAAATAGCAAATACGCAAAATGTACTATGCGGGGCCACGAGTATGGCTGGAGAGAATGTAAAATAAACAGAAAATAGTATGGAGCAGGTAAGCAGAAAGACAAAACAAACTACAGCGTTTCCGCAAAAGCCGTTTTTTTTTTAAAACAAGAAACTTAAAGGTAGTCACCGCCTTTAGTTTAAGCGATTGTTTGCTGGCAGTGTCCGTTGGCCAAGACTTCTTTATCAGATGTGGTTCAACAAAATAGGACAATCCGCTGTGTTATTTAACAAAATAGGACACGCCGCTGTCATTTAACAAAATAGGACAAGCCCCTGTCATTTAACAAAATAGGACAAACGCTGTCATTTAACAAAATAGGACAAACGCTGTCATTTAACAAACTAGGTTAGGCCGCTGTCATTTAACGAAATAGGACAAGCCGCTGTCATTTAACAAACTAGGACAAGCCGCTGTCATTTAACAAAATAGGAAACACCGCTGTCATTTAACAAAATAGGACAAGCCGCTGTCATTTAACAAAATAGGACACGCCGCTGTCATTTAACAAAATAGGACAAGCCGCTGTCATTTAACAAAATAGGACAAGCAGCTGTCATTTAACGAAATAGCACAAACGCTGTCATTTAACGAAATAGCACAACGCTGTCATTCAACAAAATAGGACAAGCCGCTGTCATTTAACAAAATAGGACAAGCCGCTGTCATTTAACAAAATAGGACAAGCCGTTGTCATTTAACAAAATAGGACTAGCTGCTGTCATTTAACAAAATAGGACAAGCCGCTGTCATTTAACAAAATAGAACAAACCGCTGTCATTTAACAAAATAGGACAAGCCGCTGTCATTTAACAAAATAGGACAAGCAGCTGTCATTTAACGAAATAGCACAAACGCTGTCATTCAACAAAATAGGACAAGCCGCTGTCATTTAACAATTTCTTGACTTCCCGAGTTTTGCTGGAGAAATTAAAACGTGTCCTGCTGAGAAGTCCGGTAATATTAGGTCTTCTATTTCAGTAAATGCCACCACTGCTGAGAAGTCCAGTAATACTAGGTCTTCTATTTCAGTAAATGCCACCCCTGCTGAGAAGTCCAGTAATACTAGGTCTTCTATTTCAGTAAATGCCACCACTGCTGAGAAGTCCAGTAATACTAGGTCTTCTATTTCAGTAAATGCCACCCCTGCTGAGAAGTCCAGTAATACATGTACTAGGTCTTCTATTTCAGTAAATGCCACCACTGCTGAGAAGTCCAGTAATACTAGGTCTTCTATTTCAGTAAATGCCACCACTGCTGAGAAGTCCAGTAATACTAGGTCTTCTATTTCAGTAAATGCCACCACTGCTGAGAAGTCCAGTAATACTAGGTCTTCTATTTCAGTAAATGCCACCACTGCTGAGAAGTCCAGTAATACTAGGTCTTCTATTTCAGTAAATGCCACCACTGCTGAGAAGTCCAGTAATACTAGGTCTTCTATTTCAGTAAATGCCACCACTGCTGAGAAGTCCAGTAATACTAGGTCTTCTATTTCAGTAAATGCCACCACTGCTGAGAAGTCCAGTAATACTAGTCCTTCTATTTCAGTAAATGCCACCACTACGCGGAACACGGCAATCTAAGTTTCTGTTAGCCAGACCGCTGTGACACAGTCTGTCTCCAGGGTGATCAACTAAGAGATCGAGACCTCGGTCAGCAGAATGGTACTGCGATCACAGTCGCACTAACTTAAGTTCCCTTTTCTTAATTGTAAAATATAAACCCATTGAATTAACCAAACTGTATGTACCGCGACCACCGTATGGAAACTGAATCACCTGTCACAATACTTTTGCTACATAAAGTTCAGAAATACCGGTACCTTCCAACACATCTAACTAGTGATAATACTCTCTTCACACTAAGTGGAATAGAGGATGGCATGCATTTTTGTTCAAAGGTAACGGATCTACGGTATCTTCCTATATATCTAACCTTTGATAACATAGTCTCTCACTCAGAGCATTTTCATAAAACATGCATCTTTGTTCACATATAACAGACTTGCAATGCCAGTAATTTCCTACATATCTCACCATCATCATGTGCCGTACCGGTTGGCGTTGGTGATCATGTCCTTCAACAATCTTCTATCTACAGTGCATCGTATCAGTTCTGTTGTTGACTGTTTTCCTTGCCATGACACCAAGCTATCCAGTATTTTCTCTCTTTGTCGTCCGCGATCTCTCTTTCCTTTTATTTTGCCAGTTGTAACCATGTATTTCAACTTTCCTCTTCTCATGATGTGCCCAAAAAATGTTGATTGCTTCTTTCTGATGTTTTTTAAGAGCTCCCTTTTTGTGTTGGCCTCTTTGAGAACTTCCTCATTGGTCTTTTTAGCTGTCCAGGGAACTTCCAACATTCTTCTGAGAAATCCCATCTCTGTGGCCTCTAATCGTCTTTTCATTTGTTTGTCTATTGTCCATGATTCGCTTCTATAGGTCAGAATTGATTCTATATAGCATCGATGAACTCTCTTTCTCATTTTTATTGACATAGATTTGTTGCATAAGATATTTTTCATTTTCTGAAATGCTATTTTGGCCTGACCTATTCTGCTTTTATTTCTGTGTTGCATCTTTCATGTGATGTTATCACTGTGCCCAAGTATTTGAAACGTTGCACTTGTTTCAGATTTGCCTTGTTTATTTTTATGCTGCATGATGGTGATGATTGTTTCTTCGATATGACCATTACTTCTGTTTTCTTACTATTCAGACTGAGACCTTTCTTGTTGCTTTCTTTTACTATTATGTCTATCATTTCTTGTAGCTCATTCTCTGTCTCTGCTATTAAGACTGTGTCATCCGCATATCGTAAATTATTTATGTTGTGACCGTTGACTTCAATTCCATTTTTGTCTACTGTTGATCTCATAATATATTCGCTGTAAAGTGAAAACAAATCCGGCGACAGAATGTCAAATGTTTTCGTGTAGTCTATAAAGCACATATATAGATCTTTCTTTACCTCTATAGACCTTTCTAACAATGTTCTTAAGATGTATATTGTATTAATGGTGCCCTTTACTTCCACAAATCCACATTGTTCCTCACTTATTTCTGGTTTTATTGTGTTCCTTACACATTACCAAGAAGGTAGTTTGCCATCCCTTTCCTTCTTGGCAGTGACTGTACTAGTCGGAGATCGCAGCCATTGTCTCTATTCATGAGATCCTCTGCCTGCCATCGCGGTGTGGGGACCATAACCGGCACTACTTGTCGGCTGCTCCCACAACACCATCCACCACCTGCTCCAATGGCTTCACATAACTCTGATAGGGGGGCTAAACGGGAGGTCCACCTTGCCCAGGGGTGTCCTGAAGACTAGCGGAGGAAAGGAGACGTCTTACTCTTCCTTTGGTAGGGCAGAACTCTACCCCGCTATCCTACATATCTAACCATTGATAAAACACTTATCATTCAGAAAAAGGCATGCATCTTTGTTCACATATAACAGACTTGCAATGCCAGTAATTTCCTACATATCTAACCATTGATAAAACACTTATCATTCAGAAAAAGGCATGCATCTTTGTTCACATATAACAGACTTGCAATGTCAGTATCTTCCTACATATCTAACCATTGATAAAACACTTATCATTCAGAAAAAGGCATGCATCTTTGTTCACATATAACAGACTTGCAGTGCTAGTAATTTCCTACATATCTAACCATTGATAAAACACTTCTCATTCAGAAGAAGGCATGTTCCTTTATTCAAGAGGTACGAACGTTTAAAGATCAATCAGCGCACATCAGAAAAGCGATTACTTCAAACCATTATAATTCCCATCTTTATAAACAGAATGTAATAAACTACGAAAAACACAACAAGATTACATGATAGCACACACACAAATCGTGTGGATGCGTGCTGTTCGACAAGTAGACCATTTCTCAAGTGACATTGACGATGATAAATACCTAAACAGTGTGATATTAATTATATCAATCAGCGAACTGGGTGAATCAAAAATTTTGTTGGGGGTCAACTTGTTAGCATAGATGACCCCTGTTTTATAATGTGAAACACATTTCAACAATTTTAGGGCTGTATCTGTGATGTTAGGATATCTTCTAATGACAAATCACATGACCAGTGATTTGACATGGCTACAAATGCAAAGAAAATGTGTGATTTGAAAACACAATTACGATGTGAATGTATACGAGAGCCTGTTTACTTATGATATAATTCAATAAACTAATACACGTTAATATTATACTCATATAAATAAGACAATGAAAGAGGAAAGCATAAAAAAAAACAGCAAATTAATAATAGACAACAATGGGGAAGGCGGAAAGTAAAGAGAAAAAGAGCCAGGTCACGCCACGTGACGTAGAGCGTATGTGGTGTTAGTACCCATATTTTTTATAGAGCTCTTCGGCATGTTTCTTGTGGGGTAATATGGTCAGTATTACGCCCGTGCCGCTTTTCTTCCCCAAAAAAAAAAATCCAGTACCCATTTAAGGCCGGTTGAACCTGGAATCCCGTGTGTTGCCGGGGCCTCATTATGAGGGAGGTAAAGAATAGTGACACTGTGACCTTCCAGGCATGTCGTAAGAGGCGACTAAGGAGAATGATCGATGGCTTGACAAGCTGTCATTGTAAAAAGTATTGTTATGGAAACAGCGCCACATTTAGAGCAGTGATCTCTGCAATATGTGCCACTTTGGCATGCAAGGTTTCTGTTTTTGAGATTGTGGTTCTGCCCTATATGCCGTCTTCGGCCCGAAAGGACAATAGATAGATAGAACCTGGAAGCCGTCGAGCGGGATCGAACTCGACCTCTAGTCCTTTGCAGTCCAGTTCACTAACCCCTGAACTGTCGCGGCTCCCATGAATAGACAAAGACTGAGTATAACTGATACGCAAATATGATTACCAGATGTCAGGCTTTCTGGTTATATCCTGCTTTTTAAATGTTTCATGATATCGGCCAGGCAGTTGTACAATTTATCTTATTATATAAGGATATGTAAATAAGATATGAAAATAAGATATGAAAATGATATATGAAAATGAAATATGAAAAAAGATAGAAAAATAAGACATGAAAATAAGATATGAAAATAAGATATGAAAATAATATATGAAAATAAGATATGAAAATAAGATAGGAAAATAAGATAGGAAAATAGATAGGAAAATAAGACATGAACATAAGACATGCAATAAGATATGAAAATAAGATATGAAAATAAGATATGAAAATAAGATATGAAAATGAGATATGAAAAAAGATAGGAAAACAAAACATGAACATAAGACATGAAAAAAGATATGAAAAAAATATATGAAAATAATATATCAAAATAAGACATGAAAATAAGATATCAAAATAAGATATCAAAATAAGATATCAAAATAAGATATGAAAATAAGATATCAAAATAAGACATGAAAATAAGATATCAAAATAAGATATGAAAATAATATATCAAAATAAGATATGAAAATAAGACATGAAAATAAGATATGAAATAAGATATGAAAATAAGACATGAAAATAAGACATGAAAATAAGATATCAAAATAAGATATCAAAATAAGATATCAAAATAAGACATGAAAATAAGACATGAAAATAAGATATCAAAATAAGATATCAAAATAAGACATGAAAATAAGATATCAAAATAAGACATGAAAATAAGATATGAAAATAAGATATGAAAATAAGACATGAAAATAAGACATGAAAATAAGATATCAAAATAAGATATCAAAATAAGATATCAAAATAAGATATGAAAATAAGACATGAAAATAAGATATCAAAATAAGATATCAAAATAAGATATGAAAATAAGACATGAAATAAGACATGAAAATAAGACATGAAACTAAGACATGAAAATAAGACATGAAAATAAGACATGAAAATAAGACATGAAAATAAGATATCAAAATAAGATATCAAAATAAGACATGAAAATAAGATATGAAAATAAGACATGAAAATAAGATATCAAAATAAGATATCAAAATAAGACATGAAAATAAGATATCAAAATAAGATATCAAAATAAGACATGAAAATAAGATATCAAAATAAGACATGAAAATAAGATATGAAAATAAGATATCAAAATAAGATATCAAAATAAGACATGAAAATAAGATATGAAAATAAGACATGAAAATAAGACATGAAACTAAGACATGAAAATAGCATTCAGAACATTCTGTTTTTATTTGTAAAATATCCTGTTATTTCGGCTAAAATGTCAGTTTTTATGGATAAATTGTTCTGTCTTTCTATTTCTGGTTTGCTTTCACGAGGTAGCATCACTGCAGTCAGAGCAGTCTCCGCCGGTCTCTACAGCCAGAGTAAACTATGTCTACTCATCACTCCTGCACACAGTCAAACCAGTCATCGGGTTGAGTGCGACCAGCAGCTCCACGCGCTCGACACAACCTCGGGAGTAGGAACAGTTTGGTTGGGTTTGTATTGCCTAACGACTTACCTGGACAGCGGCCAGTTTGGCCTACTCTTTATACTTTTAACTGACAGGGGTTCATTACCATATGCAGAGGACCACACGGGACCTCCTGTTTGTCGCCGTTATATGAGAGAGCAAATACAATTAAGACAAGACAAATGAAATTTTGGGGGCATGTTAAAAGACACAACAACCTACTAAAAGTAATATTGGAAGGGAAAATACAAGGTAAAAGATGCAGAGGCAGACCAAGACTAACATGGACGAGTAACATCAAAAGATGGACTAGTCAATCTATGACAGCCTGCACCATCTAAGCAAGAAACAGAGTAGAATGGCGATCCATTGTAGCCATCCTTCGTTGCGGAGAAGGCACTCGATGATGATGATGATGATATGAGAGAGCTAGACATCGGATCCCACTACACACAAACCTGGCTCGTGTTTAGTTTAAAAAAAACACACACACGCAGATTCAGATAGCAAGATTCCCACCCCCTATGGCAGGATTTGAACTCGCGCAATAGCCGACGTCTTACATCTAGACCACCTACCCAGATCTGAACTCGAGTCGCTTGATTCCAATCTATAGCGCTAACCATTACACTAGAGGATCGTATTTTACCGCCTAGTAATGCTATTCAGCAGTGATCTCTGCAATATGTGCCATTTTGGCACGCAAAGTTTCTGTTTTCGAGATTGTGGTTCTGCCCTATGTGCCGTCTTCAGCTCGAAAGGACAATAGATAGAGAGAGAATGTTATTCATAAAAGTATAACGTTTTGCAAACAAAAATAAGATGATTTTTTTATTGAGGGAAATTTTTTAACCACAAGATCTATGGATTCGTGTGTACACAGATGGATCAGCACATAATGTAGTAATGAATGGGGAGCAGGTGCATACATCATCATCATCATCAAGTACCGGGCCTGCTGGCGTAGGTGATCATGTCTCTCCACAACTTTCGATCTCGACAATTATTTATCACTTCTGTTGTTGACCTTCTGCCAAGCCATTCTCTTAAGCTGTCTGATATTTTTTGTATGTACAATGTATGAAGGAACGAAATGTAGTGTGGTGTATGAAGGACAGATTACAGAAGCATTTGAAATAAGAACAGGAGTAAGGCAGGGATGCCTTCTGTCTCCATTTCTCTTTCTACTGGCCATAGATTGGATTATGAAAATAACTCAAAACAACAGAAATGGAATCCAGTGGTCACTGACCAAACAACTTGATGATTTAGACTTTGCTGATGACATAGCTCTCCTATCACACAGACATCAACAGATGCAGGACAAAATGAGCATACTTGATGAGAGATCACAACAGCTAGCACTGAAGATTAATAGAGATAAGACCAACATTATGAGAATTTATACAGTTGGCAATAACCAAATAAAACTAGAAGAATTACCTCTATTAGATGTACAATCTTACATATATCTGGGCAGTAATATAGATAAAGAGGGAGGAACAGAAAATGATACCAAAATAAGGATATCAAAAGCAAGAGGAGCTTTCATTGCACTGGGAAACATATGGAATCCAAAGAAATTAGGTTAAATACTAAAATAAAAATTTTCAACTCATATGTTAAGACGGTCCTATTATATGACTGTGAAACATAGAGAACAACAAATTGACAATCACGAAGATACAGACTTTCATTAATGGATGCTTACGCAGGATAAAAGGATGGAAATGGCAGGACAAAATCACTAATATAGAATTATGGAAATGTACGAGTTAAACACCAGTGGATAAAGAAATATAGCGAAGACGATGGCGCTGGATAGGACACACACACTACGGAAGCCAACTGAGAGTATTACACACCATGCCATTTTTGGAATCCCCGGGAGAAAAGACAAAGAGGAAGACCAAGGAATTCTTGGAGAAGACAGATAGAAGCAGAGATGAAGTTGATGGGAAGACATGGAATGATCTTAAAAGAATGGCAAAAAACAGAACGACTTGGAAAGTGTTTGTTGAAGACCTATGCTCCACTGGAAGCTAAAAAGGTAGAAGAAGAGTAGAAGAATATTGGAAATTAGCTCTCTTTTTGATATGACCTCTGTCAGAACATTTTTATTACTCTTCTTAGCTGTCCATGGTATTCTCAACATTCTACAGTAAAACCAAATTTCTACAGACTCCAGTGATTTTCTCGTCTGTTGTCCTATTGTCCATGATTCACATCCATATGCTAAGGCCGGCTCTACATAACATTTAAGAACTCTTTTTCCTGTTCCTATTGTCAAATGGTGCATATATAGAATACCATAATAACACTAGGGATATGAATAAAATAGCAACAGGGAAATATTGTCACAATTATTATACAGAAATCCATGCAATAAAGTTGGCAATAGAAAACTGCTGAACAATAATCTTAGCCCACAGCCTGTAGTGTTTTTACAGATGCAAGATCAGTACACCAGACACTACAATCCAGAAAATTACCACATATGCAGACCTTATTGACTGAACTCTGCAAGCACCACAGGGTTGCCCTACAGTAGATCCCATCTCACTGTGGAATACCAGGAAATGAGAAAGCAGATCAGTTGGCAAAGAAAGGTTCAACAGGCACACAACTAGATATACCGGTTACATACCATCATAAGAAACAGATAATCAATCAATCAGAGGACCACAAGCCCCATATCAGGATGCTTTCATAATATGAATAGATGCGAACAAGTTATCATTATACGCCTCAGAACAGGAGACAATCGGCTACACAGTCACATGTTTACAAAATTTAAGATCACCACTTCAACTACTTGTATATGTGGACAGACGCCCCAGGCTGCTGAACACATACTTCAAGACTGCAGTGAATATAGTAGACTGAGGAAAATCCATTGGCCCATAGATACAACACTACAGACAAAACTATATGGGCCACTGCAAGTATTACAAAAGACAGTAAAATTTATACAGGAAACGACATTGCAGATATAGACAATACTTCAACGAAAGGTAGACAGACAGACAGACAGACAGACAGACAGACAGACAGACAGACAGACAGACAGACAGACAGACAGACAGACAGACAGACATACAGACAGACAGACAGACAGACAGACAGACAGACAGACAGACATAGATAGATAGATAGATAGATAGATAGATAGATAGATAGATAGATAGATAGATAGATAGATAGATAGATAGATAGATAGATAGATAGATAGATAGATAGATAGATAGATAGATAGATAGATAGATAGATAGATAGATAGATAGATAGATAGATAGATAGATAGATAGATAGATAGATAGATAGATAGATAGATAGATAGATAGATAGATAGATAGATAGATAGATAGATAGATAGATAGATAGATAGATAGATAGATAGATTCTCCTTCTGAAATTAACACGGAACTGGAGTAATCAGTCTCCGCACACTGAGGGACATACTGGGAGAAGATCTGAGCACTAATGGACGTGTTCGATGTGCAATGACTATGATCCATCGACTAAACTAAACTAAACTAAACTAAACTAAACTAAACTAAACTAAACCAAACTAAATTAAACTAAACTAAAGTATTCACCTTCTTTGTTCCCCCCTCAAATACTCTTTTCTTTTGTCCGTCCTTAAAATGACGTTAAATGAACGTTGATCCGTTTTGCTGTTGTTTACTAGCAAGTTGCGATATTTTGCGCCCTTTCAGCACATCGTACTTTAATGCGACATTTTTGGTCCTTGTCACTCCCTTCTTTGATTCCAACTCACTTGGCCAGTCTGGGTAACTCATTTCTAGAGGCACTGCTGCGAGGTGGTGTGAGATCTTGTTAAGATTTGGTTCATTGATCCAGGCGGATGCAGGTCAATCGATTTATAGCTCAGTGGTTAGTGAACTGGACTACAAAGGACAAGAGGCCGGGTTCGATCCTGATCGACGGCTTCCGGATTCATCTAGCTTTAATGCGTACCGGATTTTTTTTTCGTTGGAAAGTAAAGCGACACGGACGTAATGCCGACCACATTACCCCAAAAATCAGGTGCCGAAGGTCTGTAAAATGTAAGGTCAATAATACCATATTCCCTTTACGCCACTTGACATGACGGGGTACTTTACTTTACTAACAATAACGCGATTTCACTTTCACAAACCACCATCTATATCAGCATGTAAGCTCTAGCAATCAACAACACAGCACGTAAGCTCCAACAACCCAGCACGTAAGCTCCAACAACCCAGCACGTAAGCTCCAACAACCCAGCACGTAAGCTCCAACAATACAGCACGTAAGCTCCAACAACCCAGCACGTAAGCTCCAACAACCCAGCACATAAGCTCCAATAGCCCAGCTCGTAATCTCCAACAACCCAGCACGTAAGCTCCAATAGCCCAGCACGTAAGCTCCAATAGCCCAGCATGTAAGCTCCAACAACCCAGCACGTAAGCTCCAATAGCCAAGCACGTAAGCTCCAATAGCCCAGCATGTAAGCTCCAATAGCCCAGCTCGTAATCTCCAACAACCCAGCACGTAAGCTCCAATAGCCCAGCACGTAAGCTCCAATAGCCCAGCATGTAAGCTCCAACAACCCAGCACGTAAGCTCCAATACCCAGCATGTAAGCTCCAATAGCCCAGCATGTAAGCTCCAATAGCCCAGCTCGTAATCTCCAACAACCCAGCACGTAAGCTCCAATAGCCCCGTATGTAAGCTCTAACATCAACAATTAAGCATATATACTGAAGGGAGGTCAACAAGTAATGCACACCAATTTTTTTCTCGGAAACTATTCGGGCAAAATGTGTGAAATTTTCACAGATTGTAGCTGAACATCCCCTTTACACTACCTATTTTTCAACATAATCCCCGTCCAAGCGTATTGCCTTACGCCAACGCGAAACTAGGTCATGAATGCCTCGTTTGTACCAAGTTTTGTCCTGCTCGCGTAGCCATTTTTTAACTGCACGGATCACATCCTCATCATTGTCAAAGTGTGTCCCACGCAGGAATTTTTTGAGTGGTCCAAACAGATGGAAATCTGAGGGAGCCAGATCAGGGCTGTAAGGAGGATGGGGCAGTACAGTCCAACCAAATTTGTTGATTGCTTCCCGTGTTACCAGACTTGTGTGAGGGCGTGCATTGTCATGTTGAAGCAACAAATCTGCAGATGGCTTATTAGGCCGAACTCTGTGGAACCGATTTTTGAGTTTTGTCAGTGTATTGATGTAAGCTGTCGAGTTGATTGTCTCACCTCTTGTCATTACATCAACAAGAATCACACCATCATGTCCCAGAAGACAGTGATCATCACCTTTCCGGCTGATGGAGATGTTTTGAATTTTTTTCTTTTTGGTGACTGCGGATGATGCCATTCCATTGACTGCATTTTTGTTTCAGGCTCATAATAATGTGCCCACGTTTCGTCACCGGTAACAATTTTTGACAAAAACATTTCTCCTTCAACACCGAAACGCTCCAACAATTCAGAACATAATGTTTTCCTTTGAACTCTGTGATCATTTGTTAGGCACCGAGGAACCCATCGAGCGCAAATCTTTGAATATCCGAGAGTTTTAAAAATTGCGATTGCACTTCCCTTGCTGACTGTAAGCTGCAATGCCAATTGCTGACTAGTGATACGCCTATCCTTACGAATAATGGCATCAGCCCGGTTTAACATGTCTGTGCTGGTAGCCGAGGCAACACGTCCAGAACGCGGTAAATCATGCAGCTCCACTAGTACACTTTCTGCAGCTTTAATTCTCTGAACCCAGCGACTAACTGTGCTCCTATCGACTGCAGAACATTTGTACACTGCACACAGTCGTTTATGAATGTTTGCCACAGTTTCTTTTTCCGCAACCAGAAATTCTATGACAATTCGCTGTTTGTAACGGACATTGTTGACAAGCTCCAACTTAACGGTTCATAGATTGCGTAATATTTTTCAGAATGCTGTGCAATTTGGTGCACATAATTGGAACATGTCATATTCCAAGTGTGCAAAATTTCATATTCCTATCTTTATTATTAGCCGAGAAAAAAATTGGTGTGCATTACTTTTTGACCTCCCTAATAAACAACCTAGGATGTAAGCGCCAACAGCCCAGCATGCAAATTCTAACAACCCAGCACGTAAGCTCCAATAGCCCCGCATGTAAGCTCTACACATCAACAATTAAGCATATAGACTATAAAAATCAACAACCTAGGAAGTAAGCGCCAACAGCCCAGCATGCAAATTCTAACAGCCCAGCATGTAAGCTCTAACAATCAACAACCCAACATGTAAGTTCCAATAGCCCATCATGTAAGCTCCAACAGCTCAGCGTATGAGATCCAACAACCCAGCTTGTAAGCTCTAACAATCAACAACCCAACATGTAAGTTCCAATAGCCCATCATGTAAGCTCCAACAGCTCAGCGTATGAGATCCAACCATCAATCCAAGCTCAAACAAATAACAATTAAGCATATACACTCTAACAATCAACAACCCAGCATGTAAGCTCCAACAGCCCTGCATGTAAGCTCCACAGTCATCAATGCGCATGAAATGAAACATATTTTTAATGACACCTTGATATAGACAGTTCTATGAATGTCGTATCGTGCTCTGACAGAATGACCATTCGTCACCTACTACGAAGACAAGAATACGATGAACAAGGAAGGCCCATGTGAACACCGCTAGTGCTATATTCAAAAAGACTGTATTATGTACTCATGCAAGTAACAATCTCAGGCGCCCCCCAATGTGCTACAAAAGGTCAAATGTGACTGGCTGGCCACGTAGCAACAGCTGTGTACGGGGAACACAGCAAGTGCAAGTAATTTGTCGCACACATAGAAGGAGTAAAGACATCAAGATACACCAAGATGTATAGAGATGCGAAGCTGCTGTAAAGCTGATGGTAATGACAATTTTAAAAAAACGAAGAAAAAGTGGTATGGTAACAACTTTACGTGGTAATTAACAAAACAAAAGTCGACGTTTCGGCCAAGTAGGCCTTCAGCTGGGACAACAAACAACAACACAAAATATAAATAAGGATATGTACACAAATATAACTACATGGCGATAATATGCTAGATACTCAAGAAAGGAAATAAGAAAAAAAGATCACTTCTCTGTGGTTCATAGCGTGGTCAGCTTCTGAATGAACTAAAATTAGTGGGCGGGATGACCAACTATATATATCTCACTGACCAGGCAGTCAGGTGAGAGGACGGAAGGGTTCTAAAAATATGTGAAGGTGGGTACCATATATGTATAAACTGTGAGTGTGCACAACTAACCGATGTGTAAAAAAAGCTTGTGTACATAACCATACATGCGTGTAAGCATAAATACGTATATATTACCACAAAGCACACAAAAGAAACCCGAAGGTGTCCAGATGTGACAATACATATGCAGACAAATATACATACACGTTTAGGTTCTGTAGTGCATGGGGGTAAGACAGAGAAAGCTCTTCAAGAACTCTCTTATTGTGCCTGTAAGATGATTCAGACATTGCCATCTAAAGAGGTAAATTAGAGCGTCGAAAGGAAAACCCCGGAAATCTCCCTACTAACGTGACGTTTGCAGCTTTACGAGCAGGGGCGGTTGTGGGTAGAGTGACGTCAGCTGTCTATAACTCCTATAGCTGAGAACGTCACGCTAGTTGGGCTGTTTTGGAGACTCTCATTCAGCTACCAGACTATAGATAGCGATGACTCAGCGATGACGTAGAAAAGCTCTTCAAGGACTCTCTCATTGTGCCGTAAGATTACTCTACAATGATGTTATCATTTAAAAAAACTACCTATTCCTCAGGTTAAATATGGCTCATTATAATCACCATACGCCCGTGCGCTGCCGGGGCTCGAACTGAGAGTAAAGAATTGTAGTGCTGTTCCATATAAGGCATGTTCATAAGAGGTGACTAAGAAGTGTTGGTGGACACACACACCCAAGCACACACACACACATATATACACACACAGTCAGTCACCTTGGTACAAGACAGGTGTAATTTAAAGAAGATGTAATCGCTTACATAACAACCAAAGTACGACAGATAATTCCTCCGCCACTTTTCTTCGACACACAACTCCCATCTTACATTTTACTACGTCATATAATCCCCTCTTATTTCTATGCCAGACAATCCCTTCTTATCTATCTGTGCCAGATATTCACTACAAACTCCCTTGTTCTGTGTTTAATCATCTCACCTCTTGTCACATCTTCGCAATACTCACATCACAACTTGTCACTTATTGGTCGGACTTTTTTTGTTCCCTTCCATTGCTCACTGATCTGTAAGACTGGAAGATCCTGGTGGTAAATTGTGTAAAAGTAAGAAATAGAAACAAATGTAACAGAATTCTGTTCAAGAATGAATTATTGATAGTTACCACATGCAACCGTGTACCTTACCACACAAAACATATATTATAGGAGGAGAAGTGCAACATGTTAGTGTAATAGTAATGAAATAGTGAACCAGGAGATTGTAGAAAGTGTGCAAAGCATGGAAATATAACACAGGTACATAGGTTCAAGATGGTGCGGTCCGGACATTTCTAGAAGGGGGAAAAGAGGTGACGTATTGTGTAGGGAATAATAGAACAAAGAAGTATGTGTTAGCACTCGGAAAAATTGACAGACAAACAACAATAGAAAAAAACGAAGAACAATATATGGTCCGAAGTGGGATCGAACCCGTACTCAGTGGCACCGCGCCTTGCCACGAGAAGCCGAACGCTTGGCACACTGCCACGCAGCCAACTAAAAAAATTGGCTATTGCAGCAGTGTCTTACACGATGACGTTCTCAATGACTATAGCATAGGGTAACGACCACAGACCGGAAATAAATTGTATATTTGTACTTTCCTATTAATGCAAGTATCTCCCAGTAGGGCTGAATACTTGTGTTGTAGACAAACATTTATTGGACGAAACAGCACGTATAGTAGTTTCCAGTGGTTATATACTGGGTACAAATAATAATACATAAATATTATTATATGGGGAACTTCCGAGGCGATAATAGGGAATAATAGAACAAAGAAGTATGTGTTAGCACTCGGAAAAATTGACAGACAAACAACAATAGAAAAAAACGAAGAACAATATATGGTCCGAAGTGGGATTCTTTGTTCTATTATTCCCTATTATCGCCTCGGAAGTTCCCCATATAATAATATTTATGTATTATTATGACGTATTGTGTAGCAACTAGAAGACAACGGAAAGTTAGAGTGGCAGAATTTGATTTGCCGAATGAGGAAGCTTAGGATAACAAATAGGGGGAAATATAAAGCTTGGGAGGCACTCAACGGTCAACGCTCAACGGCGCAGTCAGAGTAGAGTAGTTCATAGTCAGAACAGAACGTTCAGCAAAGTAGAATAGATCACAGTCAAGTATTCAGTAATTAGAAGTAGTCAGTAGTTAGCCGTCAGTCTCTCCTTGGTCAGTCCAGCTGTGTAAAGTTACAGTGATGATAGATTAGATTGTGAACATTTATAAGAAGGTCTGAAATAAACTAACTGATATGTTGTGAAGATCTTGTTGGTCATTCGTCCAGTGGAAGTCTGACCTTGAGTGTAGTGACACCGTAACAGTAGTAGACTCAAAGTAACATGGACTGACAACGTCTGGAACGCTGCGGCAGTACCAAATGACAATGATTCAGACTGTCAGAAGTAAAAGTTTGCATCTCACTCGGCACTCGTAGTGGTAGAAGAGGAAATGAAGAGAGAGAGAGAGAGAGAGAGAGAGAGAGAGGAGAGAGAGAGAAAGAGAGAGAGCAGGGGGGAATTAGTTAAAATATTAAAGTGCTCCAGAAAAAGTCGGTCAACCTTATTTGTACCCGTCTACGGAGCTGATATATGTAAGTGATCTAATGCTACTCCTTCAGAATGCCATCTATTCGATACATGAGATTTGTGTGATATATATACTCTATGTAGGGGGTAGGGAATGACGGTCTGGAGGATTCATTTAGAGGTTATTTCAAAATTATAATGCCATAACTTATTCAATATCATCATCATCATCATCATCATCACCATCGCCATTATCATCATTATCATCATTATCATTATCATCATCATTATCATCATCATTATCATCATCATCACCATCGCCATTATCATCATTATCATCATCATCATCATCACCATCGCCATTATCATCATTATCATTATCATCATCATTATCATCATCATCACCAGTATCATCATCATCATTATCTTCATCATCATCATTATAATCATCATTATCATCATCGTCATCATTATCATTATAATCATCATCATTATCATTATAATCATCATCATTATTATCATCATCATCATTTTCATTATCATCATTATCATCATCATCATTATCATCATTATCATCATCATCATTATCATCATCATCCGCATCATCATCATCATCACCATTATCATAATTATTATCATAATTATCATTATCATTACTATCATCATCATTATCATCATCGTCATCATCATTATAATCATCATCATCTTCCAACTTGCCCAGCTTTAAAATTATCTCCCATGACAGCTGCTCTGAAGGTTTCTAAGTCCGAGATGTTCGATGTCTGTAGCAATCATTCACAGCTCATCTGTGGCATCTTCCCCCCACCTTCTTCTAGATCTCCATCTCTAGTTTACCTGGAACTATGCCCTCCATAATTGTGTTCTATGTTCCTTTTTTGTCATTTTACACGACCAAAGAGGACAAAAGGCGCAGTAAACAGAGACAAAACCAGGCACAACAAATACATCTTGTTCATTCTGTGGTCGAATATGTCTAACCAGGCACAACAAATACATCTTGTTCATTCTGTGGTCGAATATGTCTAAATAGGCACAACAAATACATCTTGTTCATTCTGTGGTCGAATATGTCTATCCAATATTGGCAGATTTAGCTAGGAGAGAAGATGTTCACCAAACAGCATCCAGCATAAGGCACTCATATTTTACCAAACTACGGACTTATCATGATTGCTTGCTACCAGCCGTCTGTCAAGGCATGATTGCTTGCTACCAGCCGTCTGTCAAGGCATGATTGCTTGCTACCAACCGTCTGTCAAGGCATGATTGCTTGCTATCAACCGTTTGTCAAGGCATGATTGCTTGCTACCAACCGTCTGTCAAGACATGATTGCTTGCTACCAACATTGCCAAGACATGATTGCTTGCTACCAACGTCTGTCAAGACATGATTGCTTGCTACCAACAATTGCCAAGACATGATTGCTTGCTACCAACGTCTGTCAAGACATGATTGCTTGCTACCAACGTCTGTCAAGACATGATTGCTTGCTACCAACAATTGCCAAGACATGATTGCTTGCTACCAACGTCTGTCAAGACATGATTGCTTGCTACCAACAATTGCCAAGACATGATTGCTTGCTACCAACGTCTGTCAAGACATGATTGCTTGCTACCAACAATTGCCAAGGCATGATTGCTTGCTACCAACGTTTGTCAAGACATGATTGCTTGCTACCAACAATTGCCAAGACATGATTGCTTGCTACCAACGTCTGTCAAGACATGATTGCTTGCTACCAACGTCTGTCAAGACATGATTGCTTGATACCAACGTCTGTCAAGACATGATTGCTTGCTACCAACGTCTGTCAAGACATGATTGCTTGCTATCAACGTTTGTCAAGACATGATTGCTTGATACCAACGTCTGTCAAGGCATGATTGCTTGCTACCAACGTCTGTCAAGACATGATTGCTTGATACCAACGTCTGTCAAGACATGATTGCTTGATACCAACGTCTGTCAAGACATGATTGCTTGATACCAACGTCTGTCAAGACATGATTGCTTGATACCAACCGTTTGTCAAGACATGATTGCTTGATACCAACCGTTTGTCAAGACATGATTGCTTGCTACCAACGTCTGTCAAGTCATGATTGCTTGCTACCAACGTCTGTCAAGTCATGATTGCTTGCTACCAACGTTTGTCAAGACATGATTGCTTGCTACCAACGTTTGTCAAGACATGATTGCTTGCTACCAACGTCTGTCAAGTCATGATTGCTTGCTACCAACGTTTGTTAAGACATGATTGCTTGCTACCAACGTCTGTCAAGTCATGATTGCTTGCTACCAACGTTTGTTAAGACATGATTGCTTGCTACCAACGTTTGTCAAGACATGATTGCTTGCTACCAACGTCTGTCAAGACATGATTGCTTGCTACCAACGTTTGTCAAGACATGATTGCTTGCTACCAACGTTTGTCAAGACGACAAAAGATATTCGCAAGAACAAACTAAACAAGTGCCACTTTGCGATGGAAGCTAACAGGTGTGCAATGCCTGCCATGAACTGACCACGAGCTATAAAGTAAGAAGCTGCCGTTATTCAACAAGTTGAAACAGATCACAAACACAGGACTGACAGGAAAGATGATTGCACAAACCCATCGTAAATGTTAAACTTCTAGTTCAAATCTTTCCACTATAGTGAAACAATAAACGGGGCAGCTTCGAGCTCGCGTCGATGAGAAGTATAATACAGATGCTGGGAACATCGTTGGATGCAGTAGCCTTTGATATGATAAGGGAAGAAATGCTGGGAACATCCATGGATACAGTAGCCTTTGATATGATAAGGGAAGAAATGCTGAGAACATCGTTGGATGCAGTAGCCTTTGATATGATAAGGGAAGAAATGCTGAGAATATCGTTGGCTACAGTAGCCTTTGATATGATAAGGGAAGAAATGCTGAGAATATCGTTGGCTACAGTAGCCTTTGATATGATAAGGGAAGAAATGCTGAGAATATCGTTGGCTACAGTAGCCTTTGATATGATAAGGGAGGAAATGCTGGGAACATCGTTGACTACAGTAGCCTTTGATATGATAAGGGAAGAAATGCTGGGAACAACGTTGGATGCAGCAGCCTTTAATATGATACGGGAAACAATGCTGGGAACAACGTCCGCTACAGTGACCGTTGATATGATCAAGAAGAGGTGAATGATCCTAGTGTCACCTAATACACATGTTGTATGAGACGAGAAGTCAACGACCTGCCCGCTGCAAGAAGAAAAAAAAATCCAGTCGGCGAAACCAAATAACCGCCTCTTGAAAAAGAGAGGGATTAAAAAAAAATAAAATATTGAGCAATCAAAGTCAGATTGACTCTACGACCGATATCATATATAATCCGTGAAAGCATGGCACAGTTGTTTGACATGGATTCTTTAATTAATTTCCTCATTTGTAAATTTCCAATAAGATAATAAACGTGTGATTCTTTTTTTTTTTGCACATTCAAAATGACTAGAAGCAGATGTAGCTTAAAATGTAAATAACTTAAGTTGTTAGAAAGTGGTTTGTGTATCTATCGAAATGCTCACATTTGCCATTATTTACATTACGAGCACTAACTATTAAAATATAATTGAGACATCAATATTGACTTTAGCTAAAGAAATTTACGTTTTGGATCTGATGTTGCAAACTAAAACCACTTCCATAACGTATCGATTTTAAGAATAAGTGGAATGTATTAGTTCGGGATATCTTCATCCATAAAAGCTGTTAAATGTCCACGATTAGAACTAAAATGTCACTTTGAGATGAATTCAAACAACTGTGACGAAAGAGGGAAATCATGAAACCTCTCACACAGACAGCCATTTTGACTGGAAGGAAAGAGAGAAAGAAATCATAAAAACCTCTCACACAGACAGCCACTTTGACTGGAAGGAAAAGAGAGAAAAAAGCATGAAACCTCTCACACAGACGGCCACTTTGACTGGGAGGAAAGAGAGAAAGAAATCATGAAAACCTCTCACAGAGACGGCGACTTTGACTGGGAGTAAAGAGAGAAATAAATCATTAAAACCTCTCACACAGACAGCGACTTTGACTGAAGGAAAGAGAGAAAGAAATCATGAAAACCTCTCACACAGACAGCGACTTTGACTGAAGGAAAGAGAGAAAGAAATCATGAAAACCTCTCACACAGACAACGACTTTGACTGAAGGAAAGAGAGAAAGAAATCATGAAAACCTCTCACACAGACAGCCACTTTGACTGAAGGAAAGAGAAAGAAATCATGAAAACCTCTCACACAGACAGCGACTTTGACTGAAGGAAAGAGAAAGAAATCATGAAAACCTCTCACACAGACAGCGACTTTGACTGAAGGAAAGAGAGAAAGAAATCATGAAAACCTCTCACACAGACAGCCACTTTGACTGGAAGGAAAGAGAGAAACAAATCATGAAAACCCCTCACAAAGACGGCCACGTTGACTGGAAGGAAAGAGAGAAAGAAATCATGAAAACCTCTCACACAGACAGCCACTTTGACTGGAAGGAAAGAGAGAAAAGAAGTCATGAAAACCTCTCATAAAGACGGCCACCTTGACTGGAAGGAAAGAGAGAAACAAATCATGAAAACCCCTCACAAAGACGGCCACGTTGACTGGAAGGAAAGAGAGAAACAAATCATGAAAACCCCTCACAAAGACGGCCACGTTTACTGGAAGAAAAGAGAGAAACAAATCATGAAAACCCCTCACACAGACGGCCACGTTGACTGGAAGGAAAGAGAGAAACAAATCATGAAAACCCCTCACAAAGACGGCTACTTTGACTGGAAGGAAAGAGAGAAAAGAAATCATGAAAACCCCTCACAAAGACGGCCACGTTGACTGGAAGGAAAGAGAGAAACAAATCATGAAAACCCTTCACAAAGACGGCCACGTTGACTGGAAGGAAAGAGAGAAACAAATCATGAAAACCCCTCACAAAGACGGCCACTTTGATTGGAAGGAAAGAGAGAAACAAATCATGAAAACCCCTCACAAAGACGGCCACTTTGATTGGAAGGAAAGAGAAAGAAATTTTGAAAACCCCTCACAAAGACGGCCACATTGACTAGAAGGAAATAGAGAAAGAAACCCAAGGCATATTTATGAAAAGCGATGCCTTATATCAGAAAAGAACAACGCAAAGATGGAGTTTCATCGAGTGGAAAACAAGTACATAACAAATCATTGTTAATTAATGTTAGAAAACGTATCCTAAAACGTCACATAGAACCTGTTCTACTTCGCTTGCAGTGATACCGGGGCCTTCCTTAACCATAGCCATATCCTGTTCTACTATATGGAAGTGAGTCATGGACGATAAGCAAGACAACATAAAGAACATTAGAGGCAGCTGAGGCGTGGTGCATCAGAAGAATGCTACGAATTCTATGGATAGTAACAATTGCAAATGAAGAATGTTTTTAACGAGCTGGATAAACCATGAATATAATCAAAATTATAAAGAAGAGACAATCGACGTTTATTGGGCATGTCATGCGAAAAGAAGGCATTGATAATACAATAACAACAGGCAGAATGAATGAAAAAAAAGCAGATGAAACCCAAGAGAAAAAAATATGTTTCAGATCCGGTGCAACATTCAAAAGCTCATTTAAGAAGAAACGAAGAAGTAAAATAAGAATTAGAACGAACAATAAAGAAATAGAAAATATTGGGAATTTTCTTTAACAATGAACTTGCACAATGTAAACTATAGTTTGTTCAGAAATTCATGCCCACAAAGTTTATTAATTATCTCGGAAACTGTTCGATGAATTTTTGTAATCCTTTTTCGTGAAATCTTATTTTTTCACCGACCTTCAGTCTGATTTTTTTCCCTACTGTCATGCATTTAGAAAATATTTTTGCATATTCGAGGTATATAAAAATATGATTTTCTTGCTTGTCCTAAATTTTAGGATTTTACAATACTCATATTTATTGTAATCAACTCACCAATTAAAACGGCAAATTTCACGTGCACACCACACAATCTTAGCACCGTTTCGCACTCTTAACTTGTAAGAAGCGCTCCATTCCGAGCTTTTTATTTGGTAATTTCATTTCCGGTTTCTTGTTAAATTGGTCCAGAGGCGTATTTTGACAAAATATTTACTATTAATGAATATTCCTGTATGTGTGATAATTTGTAAGCTGTTGTGAAGTGACTACTTGATTTTTAAAACCATGAAGAGTTTAAAGTGTCAATTCATCACTATGCAAAAGGTAACTGTGTTATTGTACATGCACTTTTGCAAGGAACCTAAAGGGGGTCGGTTATATTGCGAAACAGATCACGGACAGCTCTAAATATAGATAGAAAGTCTTTCAATCGATAGATAGGACAGAACTTTGACTCTGCAGAGGCGACGGTAAAGCAAGAAAGAAAATGAAAGTTGATGATTTTGACAAATATGTTATTAGACGTGAAATGTTGAAAATGTTTGAACGAATCAACTTGTTACGCTGTGCAAACTTAAAGTTCGACTGAAATTAGAATGTGATATTGAAATCTCAAAAACGACTCTTTGGAAGATTGGAAGAGGTGTTGGTTTCACATTTCGAAAAATCTGCAAGTGATAGAAATATTGTTTGTGAAAAACCACACCTGATATCTGCCCGAAGCAAATACCTGAGGCAGATCCGTGAGTGACGAATGGAAGTCTACGATATAGTATATTTGGATGAAACGTGAGTCAGTGCTCATCATACATGTGAGAAAGAATGGCAATCAGTTGACATAGAAAATAAAAGAAGTATTCCCAGTAGTAAAGGTCTCTTAGAGACTTATGATTCGGAATGACATATATATGACATATGTATGACATATGTATGACATATGCACAATTTTGTTGATGACACTCTTACTATTTGCTGACTATGTGTGTTTGATGTTCTTGTTGTTCCATATATTTTGTTGATGCCTGCTATTTGGCGAATATTTGTGTTTGATACTTTGGTCAAAGTTTACCTATCTCTATGACGAAGACATAAAATCAAATGAAAAATGTTGCCGTATTCAATGTGATACGGATACGCCTTCGGCTTGAATTGTTAAAAAATTAACATAATTTACAGTAAAATCTAATGTTTTGAGCACGCGGTTTGATATTTTCCTAAAATTATATAACAAAAAACGATTTGTACAAAATTCAGACTACCTATGTACTTAAATGTTATAAAATCTGAAGGTCGGTGAAAAAAATAAGATTTCATGAAAAATAATTACAGAAATTCATCAAACAGTTTCCGAGATAACTGATCAACTCTGTGGGCACGAATTTGTGAACGAATTATAGTAATGTTTGTTTCTAAAATGAACCGTTGTGCTAAATAACAAAAACAAAGCTGTTACATTCAGAACGAATGTACCACGACAGACCCTAATGCCTAAACTGCTAATCTTGTGACTGCAATTGAAGCAGAAATAGTCACACACTTTCACAATAAGTACGTGTAGATTATCAAGAAAATACAGTACGTTCAGATTATCAATAGAAAAAAATATATGCAGATTATCAAGAGGAAAAAATATATGCAGACTATCAAGAGGGAAAAATGCAGCCGTTATCGAGAACAAAGCCTGGGCAGTGCAACACAACCCTGGAGTGTTTCTATCTCTGTAGGTCGCGACATCTGATTGGATGGTGTTTGCTCGTGGTCACCTGATATGTCTATACGGTTAGAGTAATCTCTCTTTCTCATTTCTTATGAATAAGTACATATTCGTGAAGCCGTTCATTAAATAGTCTGATTTGTGGCTGCTCGTAATGTGAGTTTTCATCATCATCATCATCACCACCAACATCAGCATCACCACGTGATTAGTCAGGCAATGGGTATTAATACTGCTGTTGTCTCGTTTGTTATTTATCTCAATTGCTATTTCAGTATTCTGACTCATTAGACGTGATTTCTTGGTGTCTTTTCTCCGTTTTTAGTGATGGGAAGTGATAATGATTGAACGCTATGGGAATCGACAAGAAAGCGTTGACTCATAGACTCTCGAAGTTGATGCTATGACTCTAAAGACTTTCCTGATCTCTCAGGTTCTGCATGAGAAGTTGGAGCTTGTCAATCCTAGAGGTCCTGAAATACTAGGTCTTCTATATCAACATATCCCCACTACTGCAATATTAGGTCTTCTATATAAACAGGCCCCCCCACCACTACTGCAATACTAGGTCTTCTAAATAAACAGGCCCCCACTACTGCAATACTAGGTCTTCTATATAAATAGGCCCCCACTACTGCAATAATAGGTCTTCTATATAAACAGGTCCCCACTACTGCAATACTTGGTCTTCTAAATAAACAGGCCCCCACTACTGCAATACTAGGTCTTCTATATAAACAGCCCCCCCCCCCAATACTGCAATACTAGATCTTCTATATAAACAGGCCACCACTATTGTAATACTAGATCTTCTATATAAACAGGCCACCACTATTGTAATACTAGATCTTCTATATAAACAGGCCACCACTATTGTAATACTAGATCTTCTATATAAACAGGCCACCACTATTGTAATACTAGGTCTTCTAAATAAACAGGCCCCCACTACTGCAATACTAGGTCTTCTATATAAACAGTCCCCACTGCTGCAATGCTAGGTTTTCTATATCAACAGGTCACCATTACTCCATTACTAGATTTTCTATATCAAAAGGTCTCCATCACTGAATTCCTAAATCTTCTACATCAACAGATCGCCATTAGTAGTAGCCTCCGTCAGTCACTGTTGACTATGGATTTGCAGCGCCCCTAGAAATGTTATTTTTTTTTTCTTTTCTTTCGCCGTGTGTTCTCATTATTTTTTTCTATGAATCTGTCTGCTTCTTGTTTGAGTTGGAGCTTTAGAGTGTGTTTCCAAAGATTGCGGTCTGCAGCTGTTTTTTTGCCCAGGCTGCAGGGTTTACGTTCAGAGTCTTCATGTCATGTTTACACACATCTACAAATCGAAGTTTTGGGCGCCCCCTAGTTCTTTTGCCATCTGCTAGTTGTCCATAAAGTATATCCCCTGGTATGCGGCCATCTTTTAAACGGTGTACGTGTGCACGTGGTCAGGCCAGCGTAGCCTACGTTGTTTGAGCAGCGTGTAGATGTTCGGGAAGCTTGAGGGAGTGAGAACATCCAGGCTTGTCACTCTGTCCTTCTAGTGGATACCAAGAATACAGCGCGGACTTTGTTTATGGAATGCATTTAGCTTTCTCCCCTGCTTGCATAAGTTGTCCATGATTCGCTGCCATATAAAATGATACCAATGATGCAGGATTTGTTAACTGCGACCTTTGTTTTAATTGTGAACTTGTTTTGCCAAACATGTCTAGAAAGACGGGCTAAGGCGATAGCAGCTTTACCAAAGCGGGTGTCAATTTCTGTATCTAAAGATGGTTTGTATATAGTTGATGATGGGTCCCAGGTAGCTATACTGCTGCACGACAACAAGTTTGTAGTTGATGATGGGTCCCAGGTAGCTATACTGCTGCACGACAACAAGTTTGTCGTTGATGATGGGTCCCAGGTAGCTATACTGCTGCACGACAACAAGTTTGTAGTTGATGATGGGTCCCAGGTAGCTATACTTCTGCACGACAAAAAGTTTGTAGTTGATGATGGGTCCCAGGTAGCTATACTGCTGCACGACAACAAGTTTGTAGTTGATGATGGGTCCCAGGTAGTTATACTGCTGCACTACAACAAGTTTGTAGTTGATGATGGGTCCCAGGTAGCTATACTGCTGCAAGACAACAAGTTTGTAGTTGATGATGGGTCCCAGGTAGCTATACTGCTGCACGACAACAAGTTTGTAGTTGATGATGGGTCCCAGGTAGTTATACTTCTGCACGACAACAAGTTTGTAGTTGATGATGGGTCCCAGGTAGCTATACTGCTGCACGACAACAAGTTTGTAGTTGATGATGGGT
Source organism: Megaustenia siamemsis (assembly GCA_032433765.1). Classification (NCBI taxonomy): domain Eukaryota; kingdom Metazoa; phylum Mollusca; class Gastropoda; order Stylommatophora; family Ariophantidae; genus Megaustenia; species Megaustenia siamemsis. Next base: position 31,437,011 of record JAVIAB010000125.1, read on the forward strand.
CCCAGGTAGTTATACTGCTGCACGACAACAAGTGTGTAGTTGATGATGGGTCCCAGGTAGCTATACTGCTGCACGACAACAAGTTTGTAGTTGATGATGGGTCCCAGGTAGCTATACTGCTGCACGACAACAAGTTTGTAGTTGATGATGGGTCCCAGGTAGCTATACTGCTGCACGACAACAAGTTTGTAGTTGATGATGGGTCCCAGGTAGCTATACTGCTGCACGACAAAAAGTTTGTAGTTGATGATGGGTCCCAGGTAGTTATACTGCTGCACGACAACAAGTTTGTAGTTGATGATGGGTCCCAGGTAGCTATACTGCTGCACGACAACAAGTTTGTAGTTGATGATGGGTCCCAGGTAGCTATACTGCTGCACGACAACAAGTTTGTCGTTGATGATGGGTCCCAGGTAGCTATACTGCTGCACGACAACAAGTTTGTAGTTGATGATGGGTCCCAGGTAGTTATACTGCTGCACGACAAAAAAGTTTGTAGTTGATGATGGGTCCCAGGTAGCTATACTGCTGCACGACAACAAGTTTGTAGTTGATGATGGGTCCCAGGTAGCTATACTGCTGCACGACAACAAGTTTGTAGTTGATGATGGGTCCCAGGTAGCTATACTGCTGCACGACAACAAGTTTGTAGTTGATGATGGGTCCCAGGTAGTTATACTTCTGCACGACAAAAAGTTTGTAGTTGATGATGGGTCCCAGGTAGCTATACTGCTGCACGACAACAAGTTTGTAGTTGATGATGGGTCCCAGGTAGTTATACTGCTGCACGACAAAAAGTTTCTAGTTGATGATGGGTCCCAGGTAGTTATACTGCTGCACGACAACAAGTTTGTCGTTGATGATGGGTCCCAGGTAGCTATACTGCTGCACGACAACACGTTTGTAGTTGATGATGGGTCCCAGGTAGCTATACTGCTGCACGACAACACGTTTGTAGTTGATGATGGGTCCCAGGTAGTTATACTGCTGCACGACAAAAAGTTTCTAGTTGATGATGGGTCCCAGGTAGTTATACTGCTGCACGACAACACGTTTGTAGTTGATGATGGGTCCCAGGTAGCTATACTGCTGCACGACAACACGTTTGTAGTTGATGATGGGTCCCAGGTAGCTATACTGCTGCACGACAACAAGTTTGTAGTTGATGATGGGTCCCAGGTAGCTATACTGCTGCACGACAACACGTTTGTAGTTGTTGATAAGGATTGCAGGTGTCTCTTCGACATCCTGACCGAGTATAATAGTTTTCTATTTCTCGAGTATATAAGTTTTAACTTTTTGTTAGACCGCAGTCTCTGCAGGCGTGAGAAAAACGATGTAGCATGATCTTGAGTTCTTCTTGACTTTGCGTGACAAGTCCAGTGTCGTCAGCAAATAACAGGTCTCTAACAGGGATATGTCTGATTTTGCCTTTAGTCTTGCGAGATAGAACAACCGACCATCAGATCTAGTATGAAGATATACTCATTCGTTCGCATTTGAGAATACATGTTTTAATAAGAACAAAGAAGAATATTCCAAATAGGATTGGAGCAAGAATACATCCCTGCTTGACATCCCTGCGTATGGTGTAGGATTGTGGTGTGCCGCCGTCGTATTGAATGGTACCCTTCATATCCTCATGGAACGATTTGACAAGCTATAGCAGAGAAAATAGTTTGACAGGGAATTGCACACTAAAGGACGAAAGAAAGGGAAGAAACAAGTTAAGCACAGAACTATACTGAAGAAGAAATGACGAAATAGGAATTTATGACGAAATTGGGTATGACGTGGGCTAGGAGACGGTTGAGAATGGACCACGAAGATAGATTACTTCTCGATTGGCAGCGGAGATGAGCAGACGGAAACATATGGAGCAGAGAATTTGTTAATATGGAGCGGTGGAAACATTGACAAAGGTAGAATTGGAGATTGCATTACCACTGGTGGCCAGAGATGTAGAATGATCGGTATGGAACTAGACGATATTAACAGATCCGGAGTGGATCAGGAACAAGTAGAAGCCGGAATTTAGTATTAGGAAGGGTAATTTGGGACGTTCGATGGGAACGGACCAGTATAGAATAGGGCATCATCAAGGTTAGAGTAAGTTAGCTCCATTTAGATAGAGTAGGATGAAAGTGTGAGACTGGAATATAAATAACTGCAATTGTAACAGACGAAAGAAAATTAAGTAATAAAGGCTGCCAATGAAGAAATATGACGATATTGTGAGTTGATGATTTTAATATAGTTTGTTTGGTTAGGGGTCTTTTGTCACATAGGTTTCACCGGAGTAGTGGAAGAATGACTTGAGTTAACGGTCAAGAAGAAGGTCAACGGAGGTTGTCGCGGCATAATAACGGAAGAAAGATAACGGCCAAATTAATACGCAATATAGCACCGCCTTTAAATAAAACGACTTCATACGTCCTTCAAATATGTGCCGCCTTGCCATCAAAGCTTCAGTAGAGTATGTGGGCAGGCTATTTTAGATAGTATTTGAAGAGACCGTTCCTGCTGACAAGATCAAAGGCTTTTGTTAGATCGATAAAGGCGATGAAGAGAGGCTTTTTCTGCTCTCTAGATTTTTCTTGAAGTAGACGTAGATAGAAAATCATGGCTGCAGTTGATCTGTCAGATCTAAAGCCGCATTGCGATTCAGGATATACGCACTCTGCGAGCTTCTGTAGCCTTCCTAGGATGACTCTGGCGAAGGTCTTGTCGATGGTGCTAAGGAGATGTCTCTGTAGTTGTTGCAGTCGTTTCTATCTCCTTTATTTTTATAGAGAGTTACAAAAGGGCAGTTTCTCATATCTTGAGGAATGGGTTTCTCTTTCCAGCATTGATGTAGTACTTGAGGGGATGTAGCAGAGCACTTTTGCAGAATTTGATCAGATCAGGAGGGATCCCATCTTGTCCCGGCGCCTTGCCGGAGGCCAAGCTTTCTATGGCTTTGCTAAGTTCTTCTACGGTTGGTTCAATGTCTAACTCTTCCACAGGTGGGAGACATTGGGAGCCAAGCTTTCAATGGCCTTGCTAAGTTCTTCTACGGTTGATTCAATGTCTAACTCATCCATATGTGGGAGACACTGGGAGCCAAGCTTTCAATGGCCTTGCTAAGTTCTTCTACGGTTGGTTCAATGTCTAACTCTTCCACAGGTGGGAGACATTGGGAGCCAAGCTTTCTATGGCCTTGCTAAGTTCTTCTACGGTTGGTTCAATGTCTAACTCTTCCATAGGTGGGAGACATTGGATGGCGTCAAGGGTGTTTGGTGTAACAGTTTTTCTATGGAATAAAGTGATTAATAATGCTCCCCCCCCCCCATATTATTATCTGCTTGCCTCAATCAATTATTTTCTCGCTAATATATGTCTTTAGTAGGGCAATAGTGTATTTTGTTGGTCCGGGTGCTTTCTTTATGCCATGATACATTGCTTTTAGATTCCCAGTTTGAGATGCAGTATGGATGATGCCGCTAGGCTGGAGCCAATACTCATTAGCACAGCGTCGAGCTGTCTGCTGGACTTTGTTTTTGGCCATTTAAAAGCCTGTAAAGTATTCACAGTATGTGCGCGCTTGTGATCTAAAAAGGGGCACGTTTAGCTCCGATTACGGGTCACATAACAAGAGAGTTAGCTGCAAACAAAGTCGTTAGACCTAAATATCAGTTTTCCAAAGGTGACAACCGCGCTGTTGTAGATAACGATGAGGAGATGTTCCACATTTTTCTCAGAGTTATTGTCGTGTTTATGAGTGCTTAGCGACTCATTGAGGGTATTGTTGAACTGCTCGACCAATCCAGTATGTGTTAGCTTTCTAATGTCTATGCGTTGTTTCTTCTTTACCTGGTTGACCTCCTTGGCAGTTGCTTGAGTTTGCAGCAAACTAGTGAATGATCCGAGCCACAGTCTGCACTGTGGTATGACCGTGTGTGAATTACAGTTTTGAGGAAAGGGCGTCTGATAAGTATCAAGTCCAGCTGGTGCCAGTGTTTCGATCGTGGGTGTCTCCAAGATACTTTATGCTGAGGCTTGGTTTTGAAAACAAGTATGTGCCCCGTATAGGTTGTGGTAGACGCAAAACTCTAGAAGTTGTTGGCTGTTGTCATTTATTTTACCAACTCCAAAGCGATCGAGATAAGTTGGCCACGAACTGTGGTTTGCACCAATTCTAAGATTGAAATCCCCGTTGAACAGTGTGAACTTGTCCTGATATACTTTCCATGACTTCTGTCAAATTTTCGTACAAATTGTCCTTGGTTTCATATGAAGAGCACAAGGTCGGAGCGTAACAGGTCCCCATTACTGCATTACTAGATCTTTTATATCAACAGATCATCATTAATGTAATACTAGGTCTTCTATTTCAACAGACCCCCACAATTGCAATACTAGATCTTCTATTTCAACTGAACCCCACCACTGTAATACTAGATCTTCTATTTCAACAGAACCCCACAACTGCAATACTAGATCTTCTATTTCAACAGACCCTCACAACTGCAATACTAGATCTTCTATTTCAACAGACCCTCACAACTGCAATACTAGATCTTCTATTTCAACAGAACCCCACTACTGCAAAGCTAGGTCTTCTATGACAAATAACCTTTATCACTAGGGGACCATGTCGTTAGCCGTCCTGTTTGGACGGAAACTGTTACCGAAGAGACTAAGTGGAACGGGAAATAAGTCTTGATCAGATAGGTGCCGCTGACACTGCCGTGACCTCTGCAAGTTGCGTAGCACGTGCTCCCCTTAATTATAAAATGTAAGAATTTTAGACGTTCATGTAAATGTATAATTACCATCTAGTTAGTTACTAAAGAAAATGTATATAATGATAGACGAGTACGATAATGATGACGATGATGATTATTCTCGGTGTATAATGTGGGATGATTTAGAACATTATTACATCACCAGAAGATACAAAAAACATTATTTCATCAGAAAAATTGTTGCAATTATAATTCTTTACACAAAGTACCAAATATTTAAATACAGACAAAAGGAACGCTTCGTTTGCCTTATGAGAATCATCATCATCATCCAGTGTCATCTCCGCAACGAAGGTTGGCTACCATAGACCTCCATTCTGTTCTGTCACTTGCTTTGATGGTGCAGGTTGTCATAGGCTGATTTGTCCATCTTTTGATGTTACTCGTCCATGTTAGTCTTGGTCTGCCTCTACCTCTTTTACCATGTAATGTCCCCTCCAAGATTACTTTTAGTAGGTTGTTGTGTCTTTTAACATGGCCCAAAAAATCGCATTTGTCTTGTTTGAATTATGTTTAGTTGTTCTCTTTTCATTTTTAGTTGTTTTAAGACTTCATCGTTTGTTTTCTTTTCTTTCCATCCAAATCTATATATTCTTCTATAAATCCACATTTCAAAGGCTTCAAATCTCTGTTCCGTTTTCTTGTCTTCTGTCCATGTTTCTGTACCATATAGGAATGTTGAGAAGATATAACATTTTGCTATTCTTAGTTTTAGCCCTAGTGTTATTTGTTTTGATGTTAGTATATTTTTCATGACATTAAAATTACTTTTTGCCATTCCCATTCTTGTGTTTATTTCAGTTTTACATTTTCCATTATGGGAATGCAACATATTAACATATTACTAACACTAACCATCTACAGCGGCCAATTATCTCGCTTTAATTTATTAAAAAAAAGGTCACATGTCAAATACATATATGAGGTCACATGACTCCTGTCTATACGGACACACACTAACAAATGCCAGGGCAACACATTTGGCTCACGGAAAAAAAAAATAAGAGCAGTGTCCCTCGTTTTACCACATTTGTAGAAGATAGAATACAATATGGAGTTTTATTTAAACTAATAAGAGATCTATCTTATTACAACTCTTATTAGTTATCTTAGTTGGCATGTGGTTGGTCTATTCTTATTTAAGATCCCCACGGAAAATATCAGAATTAACACCAGCGTGTAAACGTGACTGTGGGTACAGCTCACTTCTCATTGATAACCCTGATCGACGGCTTCCATGTTCACCCAGCCTAAAATGGGTACCGGATTTTTTTTCCTACAAATGAAGCAGCATGGGCGTAATACTGCCCACGTTACCCCCCACCCACCCAAAAAAAAAAAAAAAAAAATATATATATATATATATATATATATATATATATATATATTGCTGAAGGTTTATACAAAATATGGATGCTAACAGCAATTTCCTTATATGACTCGTGACGTGACAGGGCTCTTTACTTCACTTTTTTATGCAACCGTGACTATGAGGGTATGTCTTGCTGAACAACGAGAAATGATAATCTTTAGTCCCTGGAATATTCATGCCACAGACATCTTTAGAGACAGGCCTGCTCGCAACCCTACTGTCGTGAATTAGCTCGTCAAGGTTCGCCTTTGTGAGTGTTGATGGCTGACAGAATCCTACACACAACCGTTCCTGTTCACAAAGCTGAACAATAGTCATGACCGTACCTAAACAGGTGACGTCACGCTGAAAGGGAGCAGGTGTTTCGCTAAAGATAGCTGTGGTTCATGTGTTTGTTTCTGTGTGCATCACTTTTGAAGGTAATTTCGCGGTATTTGCTTGCTATGTCGGTGTATTATACTTAAGGTCACCTTTGTCTACGTCCCAGGACATACAGAAGTACGGAGAAATGAAAGAGCGGACAGGTTGGCTTACTGTGCTATTGTTGAGGACGGTCAGCCAATGGATCGGGCGGACATCATCAATGTCCTCCGAGAAGTGGGAAGGACACAGGATTTCGACAACCATTAGTCCACGTCACTTCTTAGGATGAAAGAGATGGGAGTTAAGATGGGCACAGCCAGAAACGTGAAACTTAGTGGGAGTGTAAGAAGACTAATCAACCAACACAGAACTGGAGTCGTCAGTCGCTGGACACTGCGGGACTTGCTGAGGAGGGAATCTGAACACCTATGGACATGTTCGGAGTGCAATGATGATGACCCGCAAATAACTCAATGAAAATAATGAGAAATATTTCAACACAATACTATATGACATATAAGTAATTTGACATCACATACAAAAACATAATGTGGAAGTAAGTCTAGTAAATATATAGGGAAAGAAATCTGTGGAGTCAGAAAAGAAAACACAAGATATTAATAATAAAACCTGCTTTTCTTGTTTCTTAATTCATAAATATTTGGTGTAGAACAGTCCTGAGATAGCTGTGTAAACTGTTGGCGATTAGACAGCCAGAAAAGAGGCCAAATAATGTAGTTTTACATTAAAATGTTGGCGATTAGACAGCCAGAAAAAGAGGCCAAATAATGTAGTTTTACATTAAAATGTTGGCGATTAGACAACCAGAAAAGTAGGCCAAATAATGTAGTTTTACATTAAAATGTTGGCGATTAGACAACCAGAAAAGTAGGCCAAATAATGTAGTTTTACATTAAAATGTTGGCGATTAGACAACCAGAAAAGTAGGCCAAATAATGTAGTTTTACATTAAAATGTTGGCGATTAGACAACCAGAAAAGTAGGCCAAATAATGTAGTTTACATTAAAATGTTGGCGATTAGACAACCAGAAAAGTAGGCCAAATAATGTAGTTTTACATTAAAATGTTGGCGATTAGACAACCAGAAAAAGAGGCCAAATAATGTAGTTTTACATTAAAATGTTGGCGATTAGACAACCAGAAAAAGAGGCCAAATAATGTAGTTTTACATTAAAATGTTGAGAACACTATGGGCAGCTAAAAAATAGTAACGAGGATATTATAAGAGACGTCAGGACAGACAGAACTATCATTAAAACTAGTAACAGGAAACACCAATTATGATCCTTGATCGTGTAATGAAATCTCTCTCTCTGCGATCAAGACTCAATCAGAGTAGGATTCCGGTATATGTTATTACTGCGAGTTGGCAGATTTTTGAAAATGTTTTCAAGGGTTTGAACATAAATGTTTGTTCACAGTTCGTTAACCTTCGCTGTAGATAAAGTCGTTAATTCGATGGCTTCGTTTCGGACATTTTTGACGTTGGTAGCTAAGGACCTAACTTGTGCAAACGGATGGCATTGGCAAGGATCATTTTGAATCTACGAAGTGGGCTCATTGTGTGTTTAACTCAAAAGCATATGTGCTTTTTAACCAAAGACCTTTTTTGGGGGACTCAATGAAGATATCCCCGATGGAAGAATAAATTGTACTATTAGTCCATAAATGATTCGCTTCCAGAGGTTTATGATGTAAACAAAGCAGTTTTGTCATTGCAAGTGAATAATGTCCACACCTATAATTGGTCAGGATTGTGTAGCACCAGCAGCTTTATAGCGAACACAGAAAACATCATAGGATTGTGCTGTTCTGAAACAGCTATGCCATGCTACCCTAGAATTGCCTTTAATGGGATTACTGTGACCACAAACCACTCTCCATGTGTGTGCCACATATTTACACCCCAGAAAGAAATACTGAATATAACAACATCATGTGCCGTCTGTGATATTAATGACCACAGACCAGGAGCCTCCTGTATAATTGATACAACTGTTGCACCAAGCACTTCATCAGCAGAGCCAGATCTATGGAATGTTAATCTGGCATTGTTCTTGAATGATGTCCAAGTTAATGAGACATCAGAATCGTGTGGCAGCAGCTACAAGAAGGGAGCGGAGAACATCAAGTTCTGCTGCTATAAAGGAGACTGGCCTTGCTATCACAGAATTGCCTTAAATGGGATCACTGTAGTTGAAAACTTCTCCTCTTGTGTACACTACACATTCACATCTAAGAGTGAATCAGTGACGGTCACAAAATCATATTCTCTCTGTGGTTTTACTGACTACAGGTCATGTGGCTTCTGTTGGATTGGAAATTATAACTTACCACCACTGTGTGTCTATATGTTTGGAATTGGAGTCATCAATGACGACCTAACATCATCAAGTGCTATGACGATCATCATTTTCGGGAGGACGTGAACTCCCATGGTATATGGTGGATAGGCGGCAGGAACCATTGAAGGCTATGTCTGAAAAGTGTTCCTTCTTGCAGTTTCCTCATATTCCAAGGCAGGCTTGTTGCAGGAGCTACTGAGTTAAGTGCTCTGTGCACGCCGTGAGCTGTGTGTCTCATCCGTTTTGATCCTGCTTCGATATCCCGCTTGTTTACGATGAATGATGATATCGTATGACAGGGAACAGTTGGCTGTGTTCACTTTCTGCACGGTTTCGCCTTATGTCTTTTGGCGTGTGCTGAGATTGCTACGATGGGGACTACAGTTACCTTTCTTTCTTTGGGAGATGAGTTGGTAATTCGGATGATTCCACTGGTACGGGCGGTTGAGCAATTATGGATTTTAATTCGTTTGCTGTGATACCGAGGCCTTCCATAACCAATAACAATAACAATAACAATAGGATTCCGGACTCTCTCATGAAGTCAGCTGTCTGTTCAAGTGATTCGATTGCCCCATATAGCTTCTCTTTTAGGGAGGTAGGTGTGGACCACATTGCTCTTCTTAGGTCTGTGTAATGGAGGCAATCCTGTAGAACATGTTTTGTAGTCATATGTAGTCAGTGTACAGTGGCATAGGCTGGTTGTTCCTATTTGTGTAATGAAATAGATTAGTTGTAACGGCTGGACAATTCAATGGAGTATGAGATAGATAAAAACAGAGAGAAAAGAAAATAGCAGAAGGGCACAGTGAGAAGTTAAAAGCAGCATTAACTCTTTGCATACGGACGCTTTTTGTCAATGCAAGGAAAGAGACTTCAGAGACCAAATTTTTTTCATGGTTTTAACTCTTTCCGCACGTTTTGTCGCATAGTGCGCCAGGCCGATTTCGGCATTGCCCGTTTCGCCGTATAGTGCGTCACTCATAATTTGATTAGTGTAAGCCGCCATCAAACCATATCCTTTTTACATGTCTTGTATCATCTTGGTATTGGTGAAATCTAATAGCCTACTCAATTGTCTAAAAATACATATATAATATGTTATATGTTAAATAAATATAAATATGGAGACTGATTCTTCAAACCATGAACAATTGTATCTCTGAAATCTCTTCCGTTGCAGTGATAAAAAGCTTCCGTACGAAAAGAGTTGAGAATTAATCTACATGCTATATTTATCTGACATTTAACATATTAGATATGAATTTTTGGATAATTAAACAAGGTATTATATTTCACCAATATCAAGATGATACTTGGGCTTGACTTGTAAAAAGAATATGGTTTGATGACGGTTCATAATAATCTAATTGGGAGTGACGCATTATGCGGCGAAACGTACGGAAAGAGTTAATAAACGTCTGTTAAATGGCAGACATATTGTGAGTTGTCCGGTTGAAACGCTACAGAAGGTCGGCCCTTTCCCCTTGTATGTCAAGAATCTAAAGGGCTGAAACACTTGCTTGACGGGTGCACTCTTCTGATGATCAGATTATCTCCTGTTGTGAAGCCCTTTACAAAGCGTTTCTTATTCTGTTATTTAAAAAATAGCAATAATTGACAGCTGAAGAAAGAGAAAGTTGCGGGGAAGGCATAATCACTGACGTCAGAAGAACCAGCTTCTACAGCTGCTGCTTTTACTGATGCTTTTGCTGATGCTGATGATGATGATGAAAACAGTTTGTATACATAAATAATTGCAGGTATTAAAGAACTTCTGATCGAAACAAACGTTCATGAATGTTGTCCTCAGATTCAAGTTAACGCCAGTAGATTTGACAAGTTATGATTAAGTCATCATTATTATCATCATCATCATCATCATCATCAAGTACCGGGCCTACTGGCGCAGATAATCACGTCTCTCCACACTTTCGATCTCGGCAGCCATTTATCTTTTCTGTTGTTGACCTTCTGCCAAGCCATTCTCTTAAGCTGTCTGGTATATTTTCTCTTTGCTTCCCTCTATCTTTTCGTCCCTCAACTTTACCAGTTGTTACAATATATTCCAGCTGTTCTCTTCTCACTACTGAGAGCCAAAAATGATGATTTTTTCTTCATAATATTATAAATTAGCTCTCTCTTTGATTTAGCCTCTATCAGAACGTTTTCATTACTCTTCTTAGCTGTCCATGGTATTCTCAACATTCTTCTGTAAAACTACATTTCTACAGCCTCTAGTGATTTTCTTGTCTGTTGTCATATTGTCCATGATTCACATCCATATGTTAAGACTGACTCTACATAACATTTAAGAACTCTTTTTCTTGTTTCTAATGTCAAAAATGGATTCCACAGTATCTTCCTCAGTTTCTGGAAAGCTGTTTTTGCCTGAGCTATTCTACATCTCACCTCTGTTGTACATCTATCATCTGAGGTTAATATTGTCCCCAGATATTTAAATTCATTTACCTGTTTTACTATTGTTCCACTTGTCTTTATTATGCATTTCGGCGATGTCTTTTTCTTTGTTGCTACCATTACTTCCGACTTTTTGCTATTAAGGCTGAGTCCTTTATTCTTGCTTTCCTTTAATATAATGTCTAACATTTCTTGTAACTCATTTTCACTCTTAGCGATCAAGACTGTATCATCAGCTTACCTTATATTATCTATATTATGACAATTGTTATTCCAGGCATGGCCCTTATGGATTTTAAAATAACCTCACCATACATATTAAATAAATCTGGTGACAGCACACAACCTTGCTTAACACCCTGTTTTATTTGTTCCCAACTGATGTCCAGTTCTGGTGGCTGCTGTTTGTTACCAGTATCAAATTAAGATATATTTTCACATTTTGAATCTTTATTTTTTGCGTGAATGATATCACAAAGACAAAAGAATAACTTCGGCATAATGAGGCATATAGAAACGAACAATGAATGACTATAGACCTCACTAACAAAATAAAGTCATACTTTAAGTAATCCTTTGACAGTTCACATTTAGTTCAATTACTATAAGTATATAGGTCACTGTTTACGCTTATCTTTGCCGTTTTGTAATTGCATCCAAGATAAGATAATTAATTGCAAAATCGTACCAAGGGCTTAACTTCTAACATCAAAGTTCATATTTTGTATGATAACTTTCCATTGGCAACTAGGATGGGCCACATTATCAATAATATTGAACCTTCTACACGAGATGATCTGTAAAATTGTTGAGTCTGTTTTTTTTACAATTAAATTTTATTTAAACACTTATCAACAACAGTGAATAAGAAAAAAGACCGATTAGAATAAGTGTTATATCTATAGATTGTGTTATAATAATTATATATTATGTCGAGTGGTTGTGTAGATAACACTTTCTGTCATCATTGATAATTCGACTGCCGCATTGCAAACTAAACACGCCAGTTTTGGTCATGCACTGGTCAGAAAAAGAAAAGAATAAACTCATGTCTGGATTTATCATAACCACGTAACGATGTGCTCTTGTTGGTATCATGTCCTTAGAAAGATGCAGGCCCGGCTCAAGGTATCGGCAACTGTAGCAGTAGCCCTGGAGAGTCATGTGCCTAGGGGCACCATCAAGGATCTTCCAAAATTGTAATATTTTTCCTTGTAGAAATGTTTATAGTTATACTTAGAAAGGGCGCCGACGTTCAGCTTACCAAGGGCGCTAGAAACCACACGGCCGTCACTGGAAACGTGGACCGTTATTTTGTTACCTCGTATCGCTACAATAAAGACAGAGAGACCAAATCACAACAGAACAAGCTTTTCATAAACATTACGAGAACACCAAACTAAAGGGTCGATCATGAAAAAATATGGATTGATGAAATATTAGAAACACTGGGGAAAAAAATAGCAGAAAAGGCCAACAGAAGAGCAAAAGACCGTAATTTATTGTCTCCCTTCGACGCTGAAAGGCAGGTGAGAAAGGAAGGAATAAGAGATGCTGCTACAATATTTTTGCTACCAGCCTATCTATCTGTGTTTGCATTTTGGAGTTACCAAGTCGTTCGTTCGCTTTCGTCAGCTTTGACCTCTGACGAAGTCCCACCCACTCAATTTTGTTGTGGGACTGAATTTTTGCGTGTAAAGTCTGTTTTATCCCATTACAGGATGCCCCTCGCCATGCAGGCAGATTTACTCCGACTTCAGAGGTACTAATTTTTAGGGAATTAGTAAAACCCAGGTGTCCTCGCCAGGGTACGAACCCCGGCTGTTGCCGTGGTAAGCCAACCGCCTATCGATTGCGCTAACCGGACACCCAGTTACCAAGTCAACAAGCCAGTTGGTGTAGGCGTATAATGGTCGCTAATCTGTCTCTGTGTTCATGAGATATCCCTACCTAATGGTCGCTAATCTGGCTCCATGTCCATGAGACATCCCAACCTAATGGTCGCTAATTTGGCTCCATGTTCATGAAATATCCCTACCGAATGGTCGTTAATCTGGCTCCGTGTTCATGAAATATTCCTACCTAAGGGTCGCTAATCTGGCTCCATGTTCATGAAATATCCCTACGTCTTTATCCCCTGTCCTTTAAGTATTTGATTCAGGATTTAATTTCAAAAAGTTGTCTACCATCATTCCTTTGTTTCGTTTTTTCAAATTAAAATAATTAATGTTGTGAAACATCACAAGCCGTGTTCTTTCCTTCTCGGTATTTGACAAGGTCCATGTTTGACATCAGTAACAGAGGGTGGCATAATATACAGCTTATTATTTGTCGCCTTGTTGTTATTTTTATAACATAATATTCGAGCAATTGTTACTATTTGTTACATACTTTAGCTTTCTAACATTGCATGCTTGCTTTCACTCGTTCAATAAAGGAACACACCGCTTCATCATCTGCCCTTTGAAGGACGTTAAGTAGGCGCGGAAGCTTTATGATGTTGTTTGCACAAATCTATTATATTTGCGTCTTTTGGCCCAACACATCCGACTTCATCACGACATTTTTAGTACCGGGGTTGCCTTCCCTCTCCGATCCCTACTAGGCGTGGCCAGAATAGACAGGTTAATCTTTTTTCTAGAGGCACCGCGAAGAGGTGGAGTAGGGTCTGGGTGGTTCTGGCTCGCCGATCCTGACGCAAGCCATAAGCTGTAGGGCGCTGACAGCTTCCTTCTGTTCTCTGCTTTCTGACATCTTGTTTTAGTTTCCCTATCGAATATTTGAGAATCCATAACATCGTTTCCAGGTATAGGTACTTGAAGTTACGGGCCTTGTTTAAACTTGCGTTACAAATCATGAACGCTAAGTGGGTCAGATGATATTATTATTATCATCACAGTCTTTATCTTCGATCTGTCAATTTTAATTTAGTATCATTACTCATTAGGTTTCTTCCTTGATGACTATTCATGATAATGGTAATGATGATGATGGTGATGATGGTGATGATGATGATGATGGTGATGATGATGTAGTCTGTGTTAGTAGCTGGTCACTTTCGACAGCCCATTGTCACTCGTTGATGTGTTCCTCAATTGTGTTGCTGACCAATAGATTGTCTACACCAGGATGTTTTTTCTTTAAATCGCAGTCCCGCTAAACCGAGGCAGTAGAGTATTAAGGGTACAACTGTTTTCCTATTGTCTTGGTAGGGCCTGAGATTTACCTTTCTGTCTTTAAATATGTATACGATAGAGAACTTCATTCATCCCTTCATTCTTTTATTCAGTAGTTCATGTTCTGAGTTTGCTTCGTCTACTGAGTTGGTGTGTATTTCGTAATTTATTCACATTCTTTAACCGTTCTCATGTGTCAATCTCTACTCGCGCCACGCTTGACTACAAATTGCCGCAGTCACAGATTTGCCTCTCGCTAATTACAGTGACGACCGAGTCTAAAAGGCGATCAGCGACACAAGTCACATCCTGTTTAACAATAGAGATAGGGATGACAACTCCCAGTACTTTCTACTAGAAGTGGTCGGTGATCGCCCTTCTTGATTAGTATTTACAACATTTGTTGGCAAATCATGTCGTCACAACGCGAACTTTGTAATGTTTTGTGCGAAAGCGTTTGTTTTTTTTGTTGTTTTTTTTTTTTTTAAATAACACCCAAGCCTCTAAGTACTTCCCCCCTGCCCAACATCACCTTCAAATGCTTAATAGTAAACAAAGATAAGAATCACAACGCTCAATAATGATAGACACAAGTTATAGAAATCATGTTTTACCAGCTCGTTCACGCTCGAAACGCCAGAGGAAGAGGAAGACCAAGAAAGAGATGGATAAAAGGAATACTGGAGTCACTAGGAGGGATAACACCAGAAGAGGCCAACAGAAGAGCAAAGAATCGCAGATTGCATCTCTCCTCGACGTCAACGGCAGTAGAGGAAGGATAGAAGAAGAAGAGGAAGAAGAGGATGAAAAGAAGAAGAAGAAGAAAAAGAAGTAGAGGAAGAAGACCAGCTCGTTATTCTACCTGAATCATGGACAATAGGACAACAGACAAGAAAATCACTGGAGGCTGTAGAAATGTGGTTTTACAGAAGAATGTTGGGAATACCATGGACAGCTAAGAAGAGTAAAGTAAACATTCTGAAAGAGGCAAAGAGAGAGATCATTTCTAATGTTAGGGAGAAACAATCATCATTTTTTGATCATGCAATGAGAACGGAACAGCTGGAATATATTGTAACAACTGGGAAAATCGAGGGACTAAGAGAACCAGACAGCTTAAGAGAATGGCTTGGCAGACGGTCAACAACAGAAATGATAAATGACTGTCGAGATCAAAAGTTGTGCAGAGACATGATCACCTACGCCGGCAGGCACGGTACTTGATGATGCTAATTCTATCTGGCGGTAACCAGTACCGGCACTCCCCTCCCCCTCCCCCACCCTCAAGATTTGCTATTTATTTCGTGGGACATTCCTTCTAGAAACTTAGTATCAGATTTTGCAAGTGATCAGATCTAAAAGGGTGGAAATGGCAGGACTAAAACACTAGCATATATTTATGGAAAAGTACCAGTGTACAAGGAGATACAATGAAGACGATGGCGCTGGATAGGGGACACACTACGGAGGCCAGCGTAGAGCATTACACTACAGGCCTTTTTTTGGAACCACCAGGGGAAGAGACAAAGAGGAGGATAAAAATATTCTTAATGAAGACATGCCGAAGCAGAGGTGAAGAGGATGGGTAAGACATGGAATGATCTTAAAAAAATAGCAAGAAACAGAACGACTTGGAAGTGTTTGTTGAAGACCTATGCTCCACAGGGAGCTGGAAAGGAAGAAGTGTGAAATAATAATCGTAAAATTCTTACTGAATACGGAGGTCTAAGCCTAAACAAAGTGTATTGTAAGTCTGTAAGAGAAAGAAAGACATTGTGTTAGTAAGGGCATGTTACCAGATCTAACAGTCTGGTCCAAAAAAAAATCTTGTTTTTGACAACAATGAAGGTGAAGGATGTTGAAGTAGACAAAGAGGAAACTGGACTGATTGTATCAGAGACGAGGAGGAAGGGGAAACTTTCAAACCTAAAAAAATCAGCAAAGAAAATTGAATAATGGAGGACTATGAATGTTGAGTTATGTTGTCTCCCCTCGACCCTAATCCTTAAAGACTTTCAATAAAACTTAGGGAGGAGCAGACAACCATGCTTACAGTCCAGAATCTAAAACATGTCAAGTAGACAAACACTCTAGGTCAAGACAAGCAGAATAAATAAAAGAGGTTGAAAAACTAGAGATGTTTTAAATAGTCAACTCAATGTTTTAAATTATTGTTCATTTTTTTTTTTTTTTAGAAAATAACATTAATATCAGGTTTTATTGGGAGCCACGATAGCTCAGTGGTTAGTGAACTGGACTACCACGGACAAGGGGTAGGGTTCGATCCCAACCGACGGCTTCCGGGTTCACCCAGCCTTAAATGGGTACCGGATTTTTTTCTGGGAAAGTAAGCAGCACGGGCGTAATACTGACCACATTACCCCAAAAATCATGTGCTGAAGGTCTGTAAAATATAGGGTCACTAACACCATATTTCCCTATACGCCACTTGGCGTGACGGGGGTACTTTACTTTTTTTTTATCAGGTTTTATTAATATGATAGCAACTGGGATGACTTCTTGGGAAAGTGCTAAAAGGTGGGAGAAATGGTGCGAAGTAGAGCAATGCCATTAAGCGTTTTGGGTGAGGAAGTTAATAGATTCTTGTATTCTGCATCAAAGTTCATACAAGGCAAGTAACTGTTGTATAGGGCAGACTCTTGCTAAAAGGAAGCAGCAATTTTCACGTTTCTTTTGTGTAATTTGCTGTGTCTAATTCTAAATCCATTTGCACGTTCGAAAAATAGAGCAGAGCTCAAGAAGTGCATCTACTCCAAACACATCAGTTAATGTATCATTTGGAGGGAAATACAAGCCAGCATGACTATTGCCTTTGGTGGGAAATGCAACCGGAACTGTGGTTCGCAAATTAAGATCTGGAGAACAATCAGAGAGTTGCGTCTCTTTAGTTGTAGATAGGGTGTCTAGTGTGTCTTGTGACGGAGCATTTGACGTCATAGGGGCTGAGCTCTCAATAATACTTCAAGTACTCTGTGAACTCTTCTCACTTTCTAGTTTCAGTACAAGAGTTTGATTTCAATCTTTTAGTCTGTAAAATTTGTTGGTGTACAACCTTTGTTGTTTCGTGTTCACTCAAATAAATCGTACGTTCCTATGTGAGATAAATTAGCGAGATGTACAAGCTTTTAGTAGATTCTGAAATTATGTGCAAGGGCATGTTTGTCTTTAATCCATTATATTTATATTTAAATATAGATATCTATTTCTGCTGTGCTTTTTACGTCCATAAAAGACGGGAAGGATGGGGAAGGGGGTAAAGGAGGTGATATGTGAATTGCTTCTGAAAAATAATGGCAATATAAAATAATGCTCTGTCGTCTAGCCTGCATATGACAAGAAACTTCTGACCAGTGTCGCCTTCAGCAGGAAGTCCGTAGCTATGGCAATATCCCTCAATCATTCCAGAGCGTTTCCAGAGCGGTCTCTGGTTACTTTACCTAGTGGCTGAGTGAACCACAGAAATCTGTGTAAATCTCCGGTACAGCTCGCGGCATTGAAAATTGCGTTGCCTGGTCAGCGGAGAGTGTGTTTAACAAATTCGTTACCGCTGCACTGGAAGTGATTCAGCGCCTTTCGTGTATTTTATATGATTTTGTGTCTGTCGTATCACTTTATGCTATTTTATGTCTTTAATGTGATTTTTTTCCAATATTAGGAAGAAACAATAATCATTTTTTGGCCATGTAATGATAAGAGAAAAGCTGGAATATATTGTAACAACTGGGAAAATTGAGGGGCGAAGAGAAAAGATACCAGACAGCTTAAGAGAATGGCTTGGCAGAAGGTCAACAACAGAAATGATAAATAACTGTCGTGATCGAAAGTTATGGAGAGACATGATCACATACGCCAGCAGGCCCGGTACTTGATGATGATGAATGTGATTGTATGTCTTCCGTTATATACCCGCGCTACCCTTCTTCTGTCCAGACGATTACAAAGTGAAATGAGTCGCCCTGATTAATCGTGTTGTTAGCAGAAAATCGTCGCAAATGCCCAGTAGTTTGCTTTCCAATATCTTTTGTTAAGACCACGTTTGTGTTTTGATGTCTTTCGACAGCTCACATCAGTGTAGGATTGTTCTGGAGTTTAAGGGCTCGAGTGTGAGACTCCACAAAAGAATGAAAACACGTTCAAGTGAAAACCACCTCGCTTCAATATGAAGACGATGACCAGGTTAGTTCGCGCTCTTGTCCTGGCGTTATTTAGAAAATAGCAGCTCGTTTAGCGCAAACACATAGACGGCATTAACAAGCTTGATGAATTCATTCATTTCAGCCTCTCCATTTCAGGTTCGGGCAGCTTCAGGAAAAATATCAGGTGAAAGACCATGCACTGGATCATCATCATCAGGTTGCATGTCCTTTGGAGAAAGACGCATTCACGCCAGCCCGTCTGAAAGAATCTCTGTCTCTAGCCAGATCTCCCACTTCTTCTGTTGTCACGTTCAAGTCTAATTGATGCATTTCAACCACCTTCTTCGTGGTCTACCTCTGATGTGTAGGACATGCGCCTTCCATTCCAGCCGGTTGCTCATTATACAAGGTATCATATACTGGATCTTACATTTGAATTATTCTTCTTATTTTTGGAGTCAAACTCAAGCAGCCATTAACATGAGCTAACATGCTGCAGCAGCTGAGTACACAAGAAGTGTTCCAACCTTTAATCAGCATCTACCGGTTGACGTCAACGTTCCATCGTAAACATCTCATCGTAAACGTATCATTATAAACGTTCCATCGTAGACGTTCCATCGTAAACGTTCCATCACGAACGTCTCATCCTAAACGTTCCATCGTAAACGTTTCATCATAAACGTTCCATCGTAAACGTTTCATCATAAACGTTCCATCGTAAACGTTTCATCATAAACGTTCCATCGTAAACGTTCCATCATGAACATCTTATCGTAAACGTTCCATAGTAAACGTTCCATCATAAACGTTCCATCGTAAACGTCTCATCGTAAACGTTCCATAGTAAACGTTCCATCATAAACGTTCCATCGTAAATGTCTCATCGAAAACGTTCCATCGTAAACGTTCCATCATGAACGTCTCATCGTAAACGTATTATTATAAACGTTCTATCGTAGACGTTCCATCATGAACGTCTCATCTTAAACGTTCCATCATGAACGTCTCATCGTAAACGTTCCATCATGAATGTCTCATCGTAAACGTTCCATCGTAAACGTTCCATCATGAACGTCTCATCGTAAACGTATTATTATAAACGTTCTATCATAAACGTTCCATCATAAACGTTCCATCATGAACGTCTCATCTTAAACGTTCCATCATGAACGTCTCATCGTAAACGTTCCATCATGAATGTCTCATCGTAAACGTTCCATCATAAACGTCTCATCGTAAACGTTCCATCATGAATGTCTCATCGTAAACGTTCCATCATGAATGTCTCATCGTAAACGTTCCATCATGAATGTCTCATCGTAAACGTTCCATCATGAATGTCTCATCGTAAACGTTCCATCGTAAACGTTCCATCATGAACGTCTCATCGTAAACGTATTATTATAAACGTTCTATCATAAACGTTCCATCATAAACGTTCCATCATAAACGTTCCATCATGAACGTCTCATCGTAAACGTTCCAATATGAACGTCTCATCGTAAACGTATTATTATAAACGTTCTATCGTAGACGTTCCATCGTAAACGTCTCATCGTAAACGTTCCATCATAAACGTTCCATCATAAACGTGCCATCGTAAACGCTTCATCGTAAACGTCTGATCCGAAACGTCATCATATTTATTTTTAGTCTCCCCTAAGATGAAGACCGTGACTAATTTTCATTAAAATGGTTGGTTTTCCTCTACGTTTTTCAACCCTTAACGTACATTAATTCCTGGTTCCTGAAAAACAAGCATCAAACAACCGACTCGAAGAGTAAGAAACAAATTGTGAAAAGATGATGACGTAGCAGATGTGATAAACAACCATTTGGAAAATCTTATTAATTTTTGGCGACTAATTTAAGTTCATTTTTTTTTTTAACGATTTTAAGGTAAAATAAATGAAACTCATAACTTATCTGTGTTTAGATAACATGACATGATAAATATAATATCAAATGGCAGATGTAAGTTCAAGTAGAGCAGGGGAGCAGAGGCTTGGTATATCATGGTTTTCTCTTTTTTTGGGATGGGATTGTAGTGCTTTTAGAACAAAAATGGTTCGTTTGTGTGTAAGTTTGTATGTATGTTTGTATGTATGTATGTATGCATGTATGTATGTATGTATGTAAATGTGTGTGTGTGTATGTGTGTGTATGCATGTATGTATAGCGGGGTTCATACTCTCCAGCACCAGAAATGATATCATGCGAAGGTGATAATGATCTATCCATACATTCCTCTTTCCTCCTTATCAAAGAACAGCACAGAGTCCTGGCTCATTTAATCCCGTTTCCCTACGCGTTCAGCATCCGGCCACGACAGAAGCCTCAAGTGACCGACTTTTATCTGGGTCATCGGATCTGACCAAGGGAAGCTATTTATGTACAACACTTCATTTCTGGACTCCCCTTCACATTTTCCTTTCGGTGTCCACTTTTAGTAACGTCAAAAGAGCGGGAAATATTGTATTTGACCTTTGTCTCAATGTATTACAATGAAATGCATACTAGGAAATGGTCAGTAGTAGTTGATGACGTTTTTATATTAATTTAATTGATTACAGCTTGTCTTTTGAACGAGGAAGTTTTAAAACAACTAAAATTAAAAGAGAACTTCTAAACACAATTAGAGCAAGACAAATGAAATTGTTGGGGCATGTTAAAAGACACAACAGCCTAATAAAAGTAATATTGGAAGGGAAAATACAAGGTAAAAGAGGCAGAGGCAGACCAAGACTAACATGAACGAGTAACATCAAAAGATGGACAAGCCAATCTATGACAGCCTGCACCATCAAAGCAAGAAACAGAGTGGAATGGCGATCCTTGGTAGCCAACCTTCGCTGCGGAGATGACACCCGATGATGATGATGATGAATACTCTTTATCTCATTCTTCCCTTGACTTCAAATCTGAAGCTGCAAAATTGTCTCTACTATGAATTATGCAGTGCGGAATAGCCCTGCTATCAAACAGTACAAAATGATTAAAACATTTAATTGAATGTGTTAAAAAACACAACGAAGAGTAAAACTTATGTCTAAAGAAACAGAACAGATAATATCCTTTGATAAAACAATAAGCCAATCCAAAATCATTATCAACAGTGAAGAATTTGGAATTGTAACAAACTATGAATATCTGGGGTCTGTAGTAACTAGCAATGGAAACTGCCAGAAAGAGATAAAAATAATAGTAGCAATAGCAAAACAAATATTAAACCCCGTGAAGAACCTGTGACACAATACAAGCAAGGCAGTCAAATTAAAACAGTGTCTGCGTACTATCAACTGCCAGGTACCTAGCATTTCTATATTTTCGTCGATTTTGTGGGATAATATGTTGCATCAAAACAGGCTGGTTAACAGAAGCTAGGATAGCCATTACCCTGTTGTGATGGCTCTTATTTATATAGAAGACCTAGTATTGCAGTACCTCTAGGCTGGATTAGTAGTTTTCCAACATAGCCTGGAACTAGACGAACCCACACTTGTCCAGTAAAATTGAGAGAATGTCAAGAAAGCCATTATAGCCAGCCACATCAATGAGCAAAAGTGCAACGTAGTGGGAAGGGAGGTTTATAGAATAAGGTAGGAGAGAGAAAGGGGGTAGGGTGGGTTAGGGAGTAAGGAGGTAGGGTTAGGGGTAAGGTAGAGTAGAGTGGGGGAGGGAGGGTTAAGGGGTTAGATAGAGCAGGGCGGAGGGAAGGTTAGGGGGTAAGGTAGGGTAGAGTAGGGTGGAGGGAGTGTTAGGGGGTAAGTAGGGTAGAGTAGGAGGGAGGGAGGGAGGGTTAGAGGGTAATGTAGAGTAAGAGGGAGGGAGGGTTAGGAGGTAGTATAGAGGGAAGGGTGGGTTACTTGGTTATTTAGGGTAGGGGAGGGAGGGTTAGAGGGTAAGGTAGGGTAGGGGGAGGGAGGGTTAGGAGGTAAGGTAGGGTAGAGTACGGGAGGGATGGTTAGGAGTTAGGGTAGGGGAAGGGTGGGTTACTTGGTTATTTAGGGTAGGGGAGGGAGGGTTAGGAGGTAAGGTAGGGTAGAGTAGGGGAGGGATGGTTAGGTCCTGTCTCTTTGTGCAGTAACAACTTCTTACATTGGTGTCCTAAGAACCTGGTTGGCTGCAGAGCTAAGTCCACAGGGCAGGTCTCAGTCACCGCTGTAGCGAAGCTAATAACTAAATTAAAAAAATAAAAAAAATAAAAGGAAAAAGAAAAAGAAAATAAAAACGAATTAAAATAAAAATTAAAAAAAACTTAACAACCTGGCTTTTTTTTTTTTTATTTATTTCAACCCGCTGAGATTTCGAGCCAAATGATATCAAATGTACATCGCGGACGTCCTAGAAAGCTTCCTGTACTAAAACTAAATGAACGTTTTTACGTTGTTGTTGACTTAACGCCACGAGGACAGGGTGCACTTTTTCTCAGGGTTAGTCTAGTTTAAGACTATGTTGGGGAACTACTAATCCACCCAGAGGTACTGCAATATTAAGGTCATCTATATCAGTCACAGCTACCACAACAGGGAACATGACATTCCTAGTTTCTGTTAACCAGCTTGTTTTGACGCAAAGTAAAGTCGAGAAAACCGACGAAGAGCTAGAACTTCCAGGTCCCTGCCAGTTGATAGAACGCCGACACTGGTATTTCGACGGCAGGTCGGAGGAGCTTAACCAAATAATTTACGAAGCACAGTCTAGTAGTAGGTTATTTTTCATTGGTCGGTGATAATGAGTCATTCTTTTTACATATCTAGTGAAGTCTGGAAGGACTGAATTTTGGATGAATATCACCTTTGTCAAATTTTCAGACAGGGAGCAGTGTTCTCAGATGTCCCCCACCACACAGGTAACCATATACTCAGAAGTCCCCCGCCACACAGGCTGCCATATACTCAGATGTTCCACGCCATACAGGCTGCCATATACCCAGATATCCCCCGCTATACAGGCTGCCATATACTCAGATAACCCTCGCCATACAGGCTGCCATATACGCAGATATCCCCCGCCATACAGGCTGCCATATACTCATATATCCCCCGCCATACAGGCTGCCATATACTCATATATCCCTCGCCATACAGGCTGCCATATACTCATATATCCCCCGCCATACAGGCTGCCATATACTTATATATCCCCGCCATACAGGCTGCCATATACTCATATATCCCCCGCCATACAGGCTGCCACATACTCATATATCCCCCGCCATACAGGCTGCCATATACTCAGATATCCCCCGCCATACAGGCTGCCATATACTCAGATATCCCCCGCCATACAGGCTGCCATATACTCAGATATCCCCCGCCATATCTTAACTGTTTCAGTACGGTAGGTTTTTATCAATGTAACAGAAGAGATTTCAGAGACAAGATTTTTCATGGTTTTAAATATCAATCTACATGATAGTTATTTATCTAATACATAACATATTATAAATGCATTTTTAAATAATTGGACAATGAATTAGATTTTGCCAATATAAAGATAATACAAGATGTGTTGAAAAATGGTTTGATGACAGTTTGCACGAAGCAAACTCAGAGTGGCGCACGCTGCGACTAAACGTACACGACTAAAAGCAACATGGTGTACAGTGCGTAGAAACGTACGGAAAGAGTTAAAATGTAAAAAAAACAAAACGTGTGTGGTTACAAACTGTATGTTGCAGCCTGGTAACTCAGGTTTGCCGTTCTCTGATATTTTTGTTACGAACATGGTACTAAAATGTACCAGTCAAATACCAGTGGATAAAGAGATACAGCGAAGACGATGGCGCTGGATAGGACACACACTGCGGAAGCCAACTGAGAGTATTACACACCAGGCCCTTTTTTGGAATCCCCAGGGGAAAAGACAAAGAGGAAGACCAAGAAATTCTTGGATAAGACAGACAGAAGCAGAGATGAAGATGATGTGGAAGACATGGAATGATCTTAAAAGAATGGCAAGAAACAGAACGACTTGGAAAGTGTTTGTTGAAGACCTATGCCCCACAGGGAGCTGAAAGGTAGAAGAGAGATGGTACTAAAATATCACTCATACATAAATATATCTTTAGCAGAATTTTTTGTTTTTTTTGTTGTTGTTTTTTTTTGTTTCATGAAATAAAATCACTCCCATAAAAGATCAATTTTCAGATTAAGTGAAATGTTCTAGGCTCAGGACAACTTCGTCCATAAATTATACACATTTCCTTGATTAGAACTAAAATACCACTCTGTGCTGAAAACAAACAGTTGTGTTGTTGTTATTGAGTTATTGTTATTGAGTTATTGAATTATTTGCAGGTCGTCATTATTACACTTCGTACATGTCCATAGGTGCTCACATCCCATCCTCAACAAGTCCCGCAGTGTCCAGCGACTGACGACTCCAGTTCTGTGTTGGTTGATAAGTCTTCTTACAAGTCCACTAAGTTTCACGTTTCCATCTTAACTCCCATCTGTTTCATCCGAAGCAGTGACGCGGACTCATGGTTGTCGAAGTCTTGTGCTCTTCCCGCATCTCGAAGGGCATTGATGACGTCCACCCGATCTATTGGTTGACCGTCTTCTACGACAGCACAGCTAGCCAACCTGTCCGCTCTTTCATTTCCCCATATCCCACATGTCCAGAGACGAAGACAAAGGTGACCTTACTCATTTTTGACTTCAGAAATTACTCTACCCATTGCATGCGTACATAGTCCACCTCACTTTTCTTATCATGCTCATCGAACCACCAAGTATGCGGGTGGGGGTATAAACTTGTGACTCTAACTAGATGATTTTCCCTGTATATTGCACCTCAGCATAGGATGTAAATAGTGATATCTGAGGCTAACTCTAAGGTTATTTCTTTGTTGAACAGTAGTAGTGGTGACACCTGTCCAATAGTTTTGCAACCTCTGTGGCATTTTGAGTCTATGTCTACTGTATGCGTATAGAGGTATATTGCTAGGCATTATATGTACTGTATCGTCTATTGTTATGATGATATGGTGTTATCCTCCAACATAAATACAGGTGGCACACAAACTCTCAAACCTCACTTGACTAACGCCTTGCAGCTCCTCGTGGGGCAAAGGACAGCAACAGCACTATGTCAACGGATCGGGTTCTATCTTCTCCAACTGAGCCCACCTGCATCCTGCTGACGTTACTCCTGTCATACCGCATCATGAGCTCTCTAGTAACAAAATCTTCCAGACCTAGATCTGCTTACGTTTGACCGTTTGTGTTGCTGTAGTTGCTGTAGCTTGCTATTTTTTCCCGTGATGAGGCTGATGGGTAATTTCCTAGTTTGATCAGATATATTATTTCAGTTTGGAAGAGTGATGTCCCCTAAAATATGTCTGCCAAAATACAGTGGTTCTACGCATTCTTGGCGTTGGGGTCATTACGCTGGCATGTGTCACTCACGTGACACTGGCGTTGTTTGGGTCAGCGTGTGACAGGTAATTTGAGGTAATACAGACGTTGCATTGTGTTTCGTAAAGCTATTTCTAGATATTTTTTGTATTTATGTGTGTGTATGTGCATTTTAATTAATAGCCAAAGTTTGACAATCTTCCAACATTTGGCAGTAAATTACGGCGATTGGTAATCAACCGCACAATTCCCTTCGATCAGAAGATCATAATTAGGCCGAGTGGCGTCGTTTTTGTCACGCGTTATAATATATTTATAAATATTTAACACTAAAGCTAAACCTAACCCCTGGACCCAACTCCCAATCAACAGATACTCCGAAATGATTACATGCCAGCGTAATGACCCCAACGCCAAGAATGCGTAGAACCACTGTATTTTGGCAGACATATTTTAGGGGACATCACTCTTCCAAACAGAAATAATATATCTGATCAAACTAGGAAATTACCGG
This sequence comes from Megaustenia siamemsis, assembly GCA_032433765.1. Taxonomy (NCBI): domain Eukaryota; kingdom Metazoa; phylum Mollusca; class Gastropoda; order Stylommatophora; family Ariophantidae; genus Megaustenia; species Megaustenia siamemsis. The sequence continues at coordinate 31,463,535 of JAVIAB010000125.1, forward strand.
CTGATGATCCCCGCACGCAACTCCCAATCTGGAGAGTTAGGGCAATTTTTGTCTGAGCCCTCAATCCTTTCCGCTTACAATAATCAACTTTTTGGTTTAAACTACCAGGAGTAAAACCCCCGCTGGCATGGCACTAAAAGTGGTCAGGGTGCACAAGATGTCACATTATAACAAGTTCAAATAAAGGCACAAGACTTGGACAACCATAAGTTCACGTTATTCTTTCGGATGAAAGAGATGGAGTTAGGATGGGCACAGCCATAAACGAGAATGAACGGTATAAGAAGACGCATCAGTCAACACAGAACTGGAGACGTCAGTCGCTGGACGCTGCGGGACTTGCTGAGGAATGGATCTGAACACCTTTGGACATGTTCGGAGTGCAATGATGATGACCCGCAAATAACTGAATAACTCAAGGCAATGGCAGTATCCTCAACTCTCACAGCCGTGCATCAATAGCCAGGCAGATGCAGAAGAAAAATATCCGACTATTTGCCTGTTAAGCTCACACTGCCTACCTTCCTATGAGGACAACAAATCTCACAAGTCTGCAATCGTTCCATTCTCGTCGTCCCCCCCCCCCCCCCCCCACAATGTTGCCTATGTTCCCATCTTCACAATGACCCACTTAGCAATCCAAAATACGTAGAAAAGCTCACGCCATAATCGGTCACAGCATTCAGTTTTTATGTGTCTGCTCTGAAATTCATAATTATTTGTGACAATAGTGTATCACGTTACTTGTGATATAAATTTACACATGACATGTACTTTATATGTGACATATATTTACATGTCAAACACACTTACATGTGATATATTTACAAGTAATCCATATATATATATATATTCTTAGGGAGCCGCGATAGCTCAGGGGTTAGTGAACTGGACTACAAAGGACAAGAGGTAGGGTTCGACCCAAACCGACGGTTTCCGGGTTCACCCAGCTTAAATAGGTACCGGATTTTTTCCTGGGAAAATAAAGCGGCACGGGCGTAATACCAGCCACATTACCCCAAAAATCATGTGCTGGGGGTCTGTAAAATGTATGGTCACTAACACCATATTCCCTGTACGCCACTTGGCGTGACGGGGCTCTTTACTTTTTTTTAGATATATATTCTTACATGTTTATTGAGTGTCGTCTCTACATCGAAGGTTGGCTACCATGGAACGTCATTCCGCTCTGTCCTCTTGCTTTGATGGTTTAGATTGTCATAGGCTGATTTGTCCTTCTTTTGATGTTATTCGTTCACGTTAGTCTTGGTCTGCCTCTACCTCTTTTACCTTGTATTTTCCCTTCTAATATTACTTTTAGTGGGCTGTTGTGTCTTTTAACATGCCCCATAAATCTCATTTGCCTTGTTTGAATTATATTTATTAGTTCTCTTTTCATTTTTAGTTGTTTTAAGAATTCATCGTTTGTTTTCTTTTCTTCCATCCAATTCTACCTATTCTTCTATTTATCCACATTTCACAGGCTTCAATTTTCTGTTTTGTTTTCTTGTCCATGTTTCTACACCATACAGGAATGTTGAGAAGATATAACATTTTGCTATTCTTTTTTTTAGCGCTAGTGTTATTTGTTTTGATGTTAGTTTTTGATTTTGATGTCTTACATGTAACATATGCTTTATGTGATAAATAAAAGCTTGTTACTTTCTGCCTGTAGTTTTGCATAATCTGAATACTGAAGAACAAAAAGGATGCATGAAGTCATCATAAAACCTGCCTAAGTAAAATGATTCAAACCACAACAAAGCTAATCCCAATGAGCTCCTTTCAAGGGCGGACGATGAAGAAGAGTTGTAGAATCTATCTGTCTGTTGTCCTTTTCAACGAAGACGGCACATGGAGCAGAAATTCTAGACTCTTGTGTCTGACGATCTTTCAAATCTCAGACTTTGCACGGGACCTGCGTCTCGCCACACTGCTCTGTTCTGGGGAGCATAAGCGCCTGCAACCTGCGGTCGCAATAGCAGGGCCGGCGCACCATCAGCTGGCCAAGACCTAGCAGTTCTACCTCCTCGTGGTCTCCCCTGGAAACAGTCTGCGTCAAACCAGACTGGCTAACAGAAGCTAGGATCGACGTGTTCCCCGTAGTGGTGGCTGTTACTGATTGAGGACCCAGTATTACAGTACCTCTGGGCTGGACTAGTAGTTTCCCAGCGTAGCCTGGGACAGACGACCTCCAACCTCCAGTAAGAGCCGGGAATGTCAAGAAAGCCATTACGACCCGCCACATCTTATGAGTCAAAGGACAAACATGCTCGTATTAACTCGTGGTAATCCGTCAACAACAACAACAAAAACAACTGCACTGTTCTGAACGAGTTGTTCAATCTCGAAGAGGGAGCTGGTGCCTGCTATTGTTGCTTCTCGATTTAATTTTATTTTTAGTGTTTCTCTAGGTCGATTTCTTTTTCTTTTTAACTTCTGGTTCCTATTTGAGAGCCTGCTTTGATATTTTGTTGTTGTCTCTTCTCATCACATGAACAACACGACCACCTTCTTGTCTTGACTATTGTTGATGTTTACTGTTTTTGAGTGGAAATTCATGTTTCGATAACAATGGATGTTTTACGTTGACGGTTTGTTAAACTATCGATCAACCGTCCATTACAAGATGAAGAAATCAAAGTCTCCATCTTGGATCGGAACCGGAATAGTGTAGAATAAATAAGATAATAAAATACCTCGCGACGTTCCCACCGGCGATACACCCGTTGTCTTTTTACATTACGACGTTCCCATCGTTAATACCCCCGTTGTCGTCTTTTAAACTCGCTGATGAAAGCATTTGTGTTGAGTAAAATTAGATAATATGTCTTATCTCCATCATTCTTTGTTACTCTGGCCCCTTCCCGTTTCTTCGACCAATACTTTTGCCAGTTGTCATCGAAACTCTGGAAAAAGTTAGATTAACATTCGTATGTTGTGTCTTTTGCAATTTACATAGGTATATGTGTTTTGTGCTGTTTTTCTACCGGCGCTAATTAACTCAACCAAGACTCCGTGTGGTACCACAGACGTTACTGTACCCCTTTGATCCTATTTAAGTTAGCTTGGCTTACACGCGTGTTCGTTTACTTTGGTAACCAGCGGTACCAGACAGTGAATTCTCCTATTATGATAAGACATGTCTCTCTTACCAGCGTTGTCATCATCTTGACACATGTCGAGCCAGGAGGGAACCTTGCCTGCCAATGGTTTTAACTCTATTAAATGTACAGGAAATACGAAACTACGGAGTTATTAGACTTGTTGACAACAGAATATAAAGCCGTCTCGCGTTATTTGCCACGTAGAATTCTAGATAACGATTAATGGGAAGTCTGTGCCCATTTAAGGAAGGATATAAACTAAACATAACGTCTTATTAATGAATTATTATGCTTATGTTTTATCATATATTATTGGAATCAACAATACGCGGTGTTTGGAAGGATCTAGGCTCAAAGTCCCCTACAGGCGGTGGTGACATTTTTTTCCCCCAAAAATAAGGAAAATTAATCCGAGCTTTCCTCGTGACTTTACCCTCCCATGACCTCCTGGATAGTGAGATCCGATGTCTAGCCCTATCGGATAACGTCGAAAAACAGGAGGTCCCGTGTGCAGTCGTGCAAATTAAAGAACTATTGGCAGTTAAAATAGAAAAGAGTAGACCATAAATTTGACCATCATCATCATCATGTGCCATGCCGGTTGGCGTAGGCGATCATGTCCCTCCACAATCTTATATCTACAGTGCATCGTATCAGTTCTGTTGTTGACTGTTTTCCATGCTATGACACCAAGCTATCCAGTATTTTCTCTCTTTGTCGTCCGCGATCTCTCTTTCCTTCTATTTTGCCAGTTGTAACCAAGTATTCCAACATTCCTCTTCTCATGACGTGCCAATTTGACCATACCGTTTACTTTTCACCATATATATGGGGTCATTTCTCCTCATTATTAGCTTCACTGCCGCATTCCATTTTGATACATACAAAAGGCGGCGGCTCTGGCAAAATTATCAACAAAAACCTACCCACACTGTGGATCTCACGCCATGTTACGGAGTTCGTGCACGTGGGCCAGGCATCTCCTCCAATTTTCACGAGGGGGGGGGGATATCGGAACATCTCTGAATTCGTTTCGATCCCAGGTCGTGTTATAGAGTTCGTGCACGTGGGCCAGGCATCTCCTCCAAATTTCACGGGGGTGGGGGGTGTGGGGAATATCGGAACATCTCTGAATTCATTTCGATCCCAGGCCATGTTACGGAGTTCGTGCACACGGGTCAGGGTTCTCCTCGAAGATTCTCGACATTTCAAAGGGAAAACTGGAGCACATATTTGGTTAGTCCGGTGTACAGTGATGATGATGATTCTAAAATAAGAACAAAATTCTAACCTCGCCATTGGCTATTATCTTGGTGTTGTGCCACCTTATGCAGCGTTAACCCTTTGTCTCCAAAGGTGTCATTGACCTTCAACACTATATTCTCTTCACATCAATAAAATATCATTGCATTTTAATCATCATCATCATCGAGTGCCGTCTCTGCATCGAAGGTTGGCTACCATGGAACGCCATCCCGCTCTGTCTCTTGCTTTTATGGTGCAGGTGGTCATAGGCTGACGCCATCTTCTGATGTTACTCGTCCATGTTAGTCTTGGTCTGCCTCTGCCTCTTTTACCTTGTATTTTCCCTTCCAATATTACTTTTAGTAGGCTGTTGTGTCTTTTAAAATGCCCCAAAAATTTCATTTGTCTTGTTCTAATTGTTTTTAGTAGTTATCTTTTAATTTTTAGTTGTTTTTTCATCATTTGTTCTCTTTTCTTTCCATCCAGTTCTACCAATTCCATTTTAATACGAGTGACTATATGTGTAGGGTTTATATGCAGAATAGAACATGCTAAATAAGCAGTCTATACAATAAATGTAAAATATATTGAAAGTATTATTGAAATATATAATGTTGAAAGTTCTCTGGACAGCTAAAATCACCAATGAAGAAATTCTCAAAGTGGCCAACACAAAAATGGAACTCCTAAAAAACATCAGAAAGAAACAATCAACATTTTGTAGGCACATCATGAGAAGAGGAGAGTTAGAATGCTTCGTTATAACTGGAAAAATAAAAGGAAGGAGGGATCGCGGACGACAAAGAGAGAAGATGCTGGACAGCTTAGTGTCATGGGGGAGCCGCGATAGCTCAGTGGTTAGTGAACTGGACTACAAAGGACAAGGGGTAGGGTTCGATCCCAACCGACGGCTTCCGGGTTCACCCAGTCTTAAATGGGTACCGGATTTTTTTTCTGGGAAAGTAAAGCAGCACGGGCGTAATATGCTGAAGGCCTGTAAAATATAGGGTCACTAACACCATATTTCCCTATACGCAACTTGGCGTGACGGGGGTACTTCACTTTTTACTTAGTGTCATGCCATGGAAGACAGTCAACAACAGAACTGATACGATGCACTGTAGATAGAAGATTGTGGAAGGACATGATCGCTTACACCAACCGGTATGACACATGATGATGATGATACAATAAATAAATGTCGGTGGATGTAAAAGTCGCACGCTATAGGGATTTAGGATAAACTGTGATAATTATTTACTATCTGTCTAGGCTAATGATTACATATGGTGGAGCATAAGCAAGGTCGGTGCACCATTAGCTGACCCAGACCCAGCTGTTCTCCCTCCTCGTGATTCCCCCCCCCCCCCCCCGTAAACAGTCTGCATCAAAACAGGCTGGCTAACTGAAGATATGATCGCCGTGTTCATAGAGATATAGAGGATTTAGTATTGCAGCACATCTGGGCTGGACTAGCACTTTCTCAGCATAGCCAGAGATAGACGACCTCCAACTTCTCCAATAAGAGCCGGGAATGTCAAGAAAGCCATTACGACCTGCCACGTCAATGAGTGAAAGGACACCCTGCCCGCATCAACTCGTGGCATTACATCAACAACAACTGATTACATATATTTCGCTACGGTGCGTGACTTTTTTCTCGTCTTGTACATTGTATTAAATCTAGGTTAACAGAAGAGAAAGCAAATTCGCTAAAAACTACCGTATATTTACTAAACTGAAATGATGTATTGGCAATTTTATTAAAATTTAAAAAAAAAATAAATAATACAAGACACCAGGCTGAAGTGAATATATTCTCTTAAGAGATGTTTACTGGACAGTTCATCATCATCAGTGAGTGCCGTCTCCGCATCGAAGTTTGGCTACCATGGAGCGCCATTCCACTCTGTCTCTTGCTTTAATGGTGCAGACTATCATAGGTTGACTTGTCCATCTTTTGATGTTACTTGTCCATGTTAATCTTGGTCTGCCTCTACCTCTTTTACCTTATATTTTCCCTTCCAATATGACTTCTATTAGGCTGCTGTGTCTTTTAACATTCCCCCAAAATTTCATTTGTCTTGTTCTAATTGTGTTTAGTAGTTACTGGACAGTTAGCAAGTTTAATTAGGTAATCTTGTATAAATGACAACACGGAGGAGGTGCCAATATACCACTGGAAAACAGGGGGAAGGGTAACCGGCGGTAACCGGCGTGTTGATAAGTGGAGTAAATTGGAACACTCACAGTGTGACTAGGCAGAGTACAGGGAGACAGAGTATGACAATGATAGTAGGTACTGGATATCGTGTATGGCAATGATAGGTACTGGATATCGTGGATGGCAATGATAGTAGGTACTGGATATCGTGTATGGCAATGATAGTAGGTACTAGATATCGTGTATGGCAATGATAGGTACTGGATATCGTGGATGGCAATGACAGTAGATACTGAATATCGTGGAATCGTGGATGGCAATGATAGTAGATATTGAATATCGTGGATGGCAATGATAGTAGATATTGAATATCGTGGATGGCAATGATAGTAGGTACTGGATATCATGGATGTCAGTGATAGTAGGTACTGGATATCCTGGTTGACAATGCGAGCAGATACTGATATTGTGGATTACAATTACTGTAGGTACTGAAAATCGTGGATAGCAATGACAATTAATACTGGATATCGTGAATGACAACAAGAGTAGGTACTGAATATCGTGGATGACAATGACAGTAGGTACTGGATATTGTGGATGACAAAGACAATAGGTATTGTATATTGTGAGTGTCAATGACAGCAAGTACTGAATATCGTGATCATAATGACAGTGGGTACTGGATATCATGAATAACAATGAGAGCAGGTACTGGATATCGTGAATGACAATGACAATAGATACTCGATATCACAGATAGCAGGTAATATATTGTGGATGACAAAGACAGTAGGTAATGGATATCGCAGATGACAATGACAGTAGGTAATGGATATTGCATATGACAATGACAGTGGGTACTGGATATCATAGATGCCAATATAATACTGGATATTGTGAATGACAGTAGGTACTGGATATCACAGATGACAATATATACCGGATATAGTGAATGACAGTAGGTACTGGATATCGCTGATGACAATGGGTACAGGATATCATAGATGACAATATATAATGAATATCGTGAATAACAATGACAATAGGTACTGGATATCTTGACATGGTTACCGGTGGTAACGACAAACAAAAGTTTTCAACAAACATTACCTACGATGTACAAAGCTTTCCCCTTTTTCCAGCGAGGACCTATTTTCAAGGGTGTTGACCGCAGACAGAAGCGCAATGCTATGTTTTATCAAAGCAGATTAATCAATGAGATTAGAAATTAAAGAATTAGATTAAAAGAAATGGCTTATGAAATCCATTCTACAGAAGAAATTAAAATATTACGGTCACGTCAAAAGATACAGCAGGCTGGAAAGATCAATAACGGAATGCATAGTTACTGGGCGACACATTAGGGGGAGACCAAGGTAAAGGTAAAAATGATAATCATGATGATACAGACGTTCATTAATGGATATTCACGCAGAATAAAAGGATGGAAATGGCAGGTCAAAATCACTAACATAGAATTATGGAAATGTACCAGTCAAATACCAGTGGATAAAGCGATACAGCGAAGACGATGGCGCTGGATAGGACACACACTGCAGAAACCAACTGAGAGTATTTCAGTATTACATAACAGGCACTTTTTTTTTAATCCCCAAGGCAAAAATACAAAGAGGAAGATCAAAATATTCTTGGAGAAAACAGATGAAAGTAGAGATGAAGATGATGGAGAAGACATTGAATGACATTAAAAGAATTGCATGTAAGAGGACGGCTTGGAAAGTGTTTGTTGAAGACCTATGCTCCACAGGGAGTTGAAACGGATAAGAAGGTGAAGGTGGTTTCGAGACATTAAAGAGACTTTGAACGTGACAACAGAAGTGGGAGATCTGGCTAGATAGAGATTCTTTCAGACAGACTGTGGTGAATATAACGTTCTGTGGGAGATCTGGCTAGATAGAGATTCTTTCAGACAGACTGTGGTGAATATAACGTTCTGTGGGAGATCTGGCTAGAGACAGAGATTCTTTCAAATGGGCTGTGGTAAATGCAACGTTCTTTGGGAGATCTGGCTAGAGACAGAGATTCTTTCAGTCAGACTGTGGTGAATATAACGTTCTGTGGGAGATCTGGCTAGAGACAGAGATTCTTTCAAATGGGCTGTGGTAAATGCAACGTTCTTTGGGAGATCTGGCTAGATAGAGATTCTTTCAGACAGACTGTGGTGAATATAACGTTCTGTGGGAGATCTGGCTAGAGACAGAGATTCTTTCAAATGGGCTGTGGTAAATGCAACGTTCTTTGGGAGATCTGGCTAGAGACAGAGATTCTTTCAGACGGGATGTGGTTAATTTAACGTTCTGTGGGAGATCTGGCTAGACAGATTCTTTCAGACGGGCTGTGGTGAATGCAACGTTCTGCAAAGAATGCGATTAGTCAACTGACTTTATGTTCTGTACATCACGTCAAGGATGTGATCTCATCGGCTCTTATATTTACTATGATGCACATAACACTCCATTTCATATCTACACACTTATATGGGAGTCAGTAGCTTAGTGGCTATCACGCTAGGTTTGGTAATACAGTGAATACTTAACTCTTAGGTTTAACTCTAAGCCTGAAACGCTCTAGGTAACCAGGTGAACAAAATATGTGCACATTTCTCACGGTACTGGTGCAGATTATAACACTGGCTTCTTAACTTCTATAATTTTGGTTGTCTTGTATCATGTAGTTTCATACTTCACTTCTATAATATCGATGATCTTATATCGTGTAGTTTCATACATCACTTCTACAATTTTGGTGATCTTGTATCATGTAGTTTCATACTTAACTTCTACAATTTTGGTTGTCTTGTATCATGTAGTTTCATACTTCACTTCTATAATTTTGGTTGTCTTGTATCATGTAGTTTCATACTTTACTTCTTTAATTCGGTGACCTTTGAATCATATAGTTTAATTTTTTACTTCTATAATTTCGGTTGTCTTGTATGGTGTAGTTTCATACTTCATCATCATCGCGTGCCTTCTCCGCAACGAAGGTTGGCTACCATGGATCGCCATTCTACTGTTTCTTGCTTTGATGGTGCAGGCTGACATAGATTGACTTGTCCATCTTTTGATGTTACTCGTCCATGTTAGTCTTGGCCTGCCTCTGCCTCTTTTACCTTGTATTTTTCCTTCCAATATTACTTTTAGTAGGCTGTTGTGTCTTTTAACATGCCTCAAAAATTTCATTTGTCTTGTCTTAATTGTATTTAGTAGTTCTCTTTTTATTTTCAGTTGTTTTAAAACTTCATCGTTTGTTATCTTTTGTTTCCATCCAATTCTACCTATTCTTCTATAAATCCACATTTCAAAGGCTTCAATTTTCTGTTCTGTTTTCTTGTCTAATGTCCATGTTTCTGCACCATACAGGAATATTGAGAAGACGTAACAGTTTCATACTTCACTTCTACAATTTTGGTGATCTTGTATCGTGTAGTTTCATACTTCATTTCCCTATGACATTAAATGTTATAGAATGTTTTGCTGTATAAATAAGATGAGATGGAAATTAGTACATATTAAGGTTTAAAAGAGAACTCACTCCATGATTTAAAGAGTTTACACACAATTATAAGGAAGAATTCTGAGTGTTGTAGTTGGCCATTAGAGAGAGATCATCAGCAAGTTCCCATTAATGAATGCTGATGGTATGCTCCTTTTTAAACATTTCACAATATTTTTAAGGTTAAAGTTTATTTGTCTTATAATCCTCCCGACAAACATCCATTTATATTCAACAATAATAAATACATTTCAATTATTATAGATATTTTTATAGCACTCAGAAAAAAAATACAGGTTGATTTCTTTATATCCGTCAGCAATGTTTTTTTTTTTCATGTGAAAGATTTTACATCTAGGCAATGGTTTTTTAACAACGTTTGCAATAAAAAAAATTTAAAAATAAAAACAAAATAATAGTCCTTGTTTCATATATATGCATGTAAAACACAGAAGCACCTTTCAGATTTGCAGCAAATAAAAATACTTGCACGCTATGTATTTAAGAAGAAGTGGGCAACTATTCATGTAAAGGCCAGAGCAGGGTAGATATGAAAAAGCTATGAGCTATTCATGATCATTTATTGTGTCTGCAAACCTTAGTGAACCGGCAACTCTCTAATCCTACAGCTGTTTATCAATTCTGTTATTGCCTTCTTGCAAACCAATATTTGCATTGTCTGGCAGTTTTTCACAATTTTTCCTCTGTTACATTTTATTTATAGTGTCCCTTATCCAGTAAATGGCCAAAAAATTACTGTTGTCAGAGCATTCTGGTTTGTCTTTCAGAATGTCCTCGTTACTCTTTTTTAGTTGTCTGTGGTATTCTCAACATAAACCCCCCCATATTTCTGTAACATTCAATAATTTTATTTGTCTGCTGTCCGGGACTGGTTGGTCTCAAGGCAAGACGCCGGCCTCGAGAAAGAGGGGTTGCTGGTTCAAATCCAGGCTGCACTAGTTGGGAATTTTATTTATGATTTATCCCTGCGGCAACCAACCCTGATCTCAGCAGTGAGGCCCAGCTTGAAACGTCAATTACTCATAGATGGCAAAAAAATATGAGTACCTCCGAAGACAGAGTTATCTGCCGGGGGGCAAGGAACCCCTGTGCACATGGCTGCCAGGAAAAAACGGATTAACACGCAAAATTCAGTTCCTAGTCTCTAGAGACTTCGTCAGAGGTAAAAACTGGCGAATGCAAAAAAAAAAAAAAAAAAAAAGGTGTCTATTGCCCAAGTTCCCACTTTATACATCAAAACTGGCACTATGTAACAGTGATGAGCTTTCTCTTATTTCCATTGACAAATGTGTTGCTAAATATTGTTACTCAGAAATCTATCAGTAAATTATAAATGAGTAGCCTAACACATTGATTATGCTATAACTTTCCACCAAAGTGGAATTTGCCTAATGAAATCCTGCATCCACCTTCAATTGCTTAGTTGCAATTATATTGTGTAAGATGACAAATGATTACTAACTTTCAACACCTTCCGTATACAAATGTACCTATCATCTACCTCCATCATTATGCCCAAACTATTGCTAAAGACAAAGCTATATTACCCCTTTGATAATTCAGATTTGTCAAAATAATTTCTCTTATATCCACACTGTTAATTTATCAAATCAATATTTAAAATTTGTATTTCAACAGAATTATTCTGCATGGTGCTTTTTTTTCCTGCTCACTTTTGACTAGTAATTTTAAATGGAAATTGTACACTGACCAAAATGGCCTTGCGGTCTGTAGGTTGTTGCACACCTCTCTAATTAAAGGAGTATAATTACTGTATGTTACATAAACAAACAGGACAAGCCGAATATACGATTTAGAAGTGTTAAAGTAGTAGTGTTCCCAGAGAAGTATATGGACATAAACAAAACATTACAGAAGAAAGATTAAACCATTAAATACTTCAGATCAGGAAGACAAAAAAATTAGGATCATATAATCTATTTTTGCACACACACACATACATAAATTAAGGGGAAAAAAAATTAATGTCAAAAAAATCAAAACAAACAAGAACAAAGATGATTAACTGTATTATTAATATACACAAATTGTACAAGTACATATATTCCCATAATGTTTATTTTTTTTTCCCGCGACGTATAACTTGCCAACCATCTTCATCTGTGGGTTTCTCTTCAGATACATCCATATCATCAATGCTACCTGGAGGTGACAACAACAAATTGTAGAAAACAACCAGATATTAGGTAAAAAGCACTTATAACTACGTTTTTGAAAGTGTAACAAGTTTTTTAATTTATAATATTTTATGTATTCATACAAATTTGACAAATTCATTGCATATACCATCATCATGTGCCATACCGGTTGGTCAATGCGATCATGTCCTTCCACAATCTTCTATATGCCGTGCATCATATCAGTTCTGTTGTTGACTGTTTTCCATGCCATGACCATCAGGCTATCCAGCATTTTCTCTCCATGTCATCCACAATCTCTCTTTCCCTGTATTTTGCCAGTTGTAACCAAGTATTACATTTGAGAGATGAACAAGCAGGTTTTAGGAAGAACAGATCATGTGCTGATCAAATAACTACTCTACGTATAATAGTTGAACAAAGTTTAGAACTAAAATCCCCACTTTATATTGGATTCATAGATTACGAAAAGGCATTTGATAGTTTAGACAGAAGAATGCTTTGGAAGTTGCTGAGTCATTACGGAATTTCCATAAAGTTTATTAACCTGATAAAAACAATTTATGAACTAACGAAATGTAGTGTGGTGCATGAAGGACAGCTTACAGGAGCATTTGAAATAAGAACAGGAGTAGGGCAGGGATGCCTTCTGTCTCCATTTCTCTTTCTACTGGCCATAGATTGGATTATGAAAATAACTCAAAACAACAGAAATGGGATCCAGTGGTCACTGACCAAACAACTTGATGATTTAGACTTTGCTGATGACATAGCTCCCATCATATAGCCATCTACAGATGCAGGATAAAATGAGCATACTTGATAAGAGATCACAACAGCTAAGACTGAAATTAATAGAGATAAGACAACATTATGAGAATTAATGCAGTTGGCAATAACCAAATAAAATTAGGAGAAATGCCTCTACTAGATGTACAATCTTACATATATCTGGGCAGTAATACAGATAAAGCGGGAGGAACAGAAAAGCAAGAAATACCAAAATAAGGATATCAAAAGCAAGAGGAGCATTTGTTGTACTGGGAAGCATATGGAAGTCCAAAGAAATTAGATTAAATACTAAAATACAAATTTTCAACACCAATGTTAAGTCAGTCATATTTTATGGCTGTGAAACATGGAGAACAACAAAATTGACAATCATGAAGATACAGACTTTCATTAATGGATGCTTATGCAGAATAAAAGGATGGAAATGGCAGGTCAAAATCACTAACATAGAATTATGGAAATATACCAGTCAAATACCAGTGGATAAAGAGATACAGCGAAGACAATGGCGCTGGATAGGACACACTGCAGAAGCCAAATGAGAGTATTACACAACAGGCCCTTTTTTGGAATCCCCAGGGGATAAGACAAAGAGGAAAACCAAGGAATTCTTGGAGAAGACAGATAGAAGCAGAGATGAAAATGATGTGGAAGACATGGATGATCTTAAAAGAATGGCAGGAAACAGAACGACTTGGAAAGTGTTTGTTGAAGACCTATGCTCCGCAGGGAGCTGAAAGGTAGAAGAAGAAGAACCAAGTATTCCAACTTTCCTCTTCTCATGATGTGCCCGAAAAATGTTGATTGTTTCTTTCTGATGTCTTTTAGGAGCTCCCTTTTTGTGTTGCCCTCTTTAAGAATTTTCTCGTTGGTCTTTTGAGCTGTTCAGGGAACTTTCAACATACTTCTGAGAAATCCCATCTCTCTTCTTCTTCTATCCTTCCTCTATTGCCGTTGGCGTCAAGGGGAGATACAATCTGCGATTCTTTGCTCTTCTGTTGGCCTCTTCCTGTGTTATCCCTCCTAGTGACTCTAGTATTCCCTTTATCCATCTCTTTCTCTGTCTTCCTCTTAATCTGGCGTTTTCGTAGCGTTTGTTTATGGCTCTTTGAATTATTGTTAGTTCTTTTTGTCTTGTTATGTGGCTAAACCAATTTATCTGTTGTTTCTTTATGTTTTCAGTGGCTGGTTCAATTTCGAGTTTCTTCCTCCGGTAGGTGTTTCTTACTCTGTCCCTTAAGCTGTTTCCTGTCATTCTCCTGACACATCTCATTTTGGTGGTCGTTATCTTTCTTATTGTTCTAGAGTCCAGCTTCCAATTCTAGCACTGGTAGAGCACTGAGTTGGTAGAAAAATTGATTTGTAAATTGCCCTTTTTGCTTCAGTACTTATTGCTTTGTTTCCCAATAGTGTTGATACTTGGCCTATAACTTGGCATGCTTTGTTACACCTAACATCTATCTCTGTCGCTTGGTTATTGTCTTGTGTTAACGTGCTACCCAGATATTTAAAATTGTCTACTTGCTTCAGAGTCGTATAATCTATTATGATGTTTAGTTTTTCTTTCTTTCTCGCTTTTGCCATTACTTCGGTTTTGTTTATGTTGATCTTCATGTTGTATTGTTTACAAGTGTTGTTTAGCTTGTTGATATGTTCTTGCAGGTCCTCAGTTGTTTCATGTATCAGAACTTGGTCGTCTGCAAATAGTATTTCATTTATTTCTTCCTCTCTTCTGCTGTTTTCTGGTATGTATATTTCGTTCTCTTTTGTGTTATCGCTTGTTATCATCCTTGTTGGTATACTTCCTTTGATTGGGCATGCTAATATGCATATATTGTCCATATATGTGATGAAAAGTAAAGAGGAAAGCACGCAGCCTTGTCTTACTCCAGAGTTAATGGTGAAAAGTTTAGAGTAGCCTGCTGAAGATCTTACTGTAGTGCGACTACTTTCATAGAAGCTCTTGCATATCTCTACAAGGTGGTGACTCACTCCGTACAAGGGCAATACGGACCACAGTTGTTCCCTGTCCACCTTATCGAATGCCTTTTCTTGGTCAATAAAAGCTGTATATAGTGTTTTATTATGCTCTATTGTTTTCTCCGCTAGTTGTTTTATGAGGGCATCTGTGCAACCTCTGTTCCTCCTGAAGCCCATCTGAGCATCGCTTAGTTGTGGGTCTATAATTGGTCTCAATCTTTTTTCAACTATCTTGGGATATAACTTCCCTGCGTGGCTTAATAGCGACATTCCTCTATATTGGTTTTATATTTATAAAAATATTTATTAAAATCTACTTTAAAAATAGTTTAAGACAAAACATAGAATTTAGCAACCATCTTTTCTACAATATGGTAAGAAAATTAATCTATCGATCAATTTTTTTTTACATTCTATTGTGACTTTTCAGTTGCTGTGATCTAAGTACTGATGTTCAAGATCTTAGAAAAGCACCTCAAGTGCCTTGATTTTGCTTTGTAATTCTGCTTCTAATATCTCTGGTTTGCAAGTGTGTAAGTTAGACACAACAAAGATCCACATCAATCTAACTTTAGACATCATTGTAATATTTCAAAATTATCGCAACGGTTCTACTTGTGTCTGTATTTAAATTCTTGCAGGTATCTCAAACCATTGAGTTATTGAGTTATTTGCGGGTCATCATCATTGCACTCCGAACATGTCCATAGGTGTTCAGATCCCTTACCCAGCAAGTCCCGCAGTGTCCAGCAACTGACGACTCCAGTTCTGTGTTGTTTGATAAGTCTTCTTACACGCTCACTAAGTTTCTCATTTCCGGCTGTGCCCATCTTAACTCCCATCTCTTTCATCCGAAGGAGTGACGTGAATTTGTGGTTGTCGAAGCCCTGTGCTCTTCCCACATCTCGGAGGGCACTGATGATGTCCGTCCAATCCATTGGTTGACAGTCCTCAACGACAGCGCAGCTAGCCAACCTGTCTGCTCTTTCATTTCTGTGTACACCCGCATGTCCTGGTACATAGGCAAAGGCGACCTTACGTAACTTTTACTTCTGCAATGACTCAAACCATTACATTATGCAAATGAACCCAGGTATTTGAATTCATAATGGTTCCTATTAAATTCCCATTTTTGTATGCCTGTGTTAATGTTTCTGTAAAAGATCGCAAGTCACACCTAGAGATCTAGCAGGTTGGGGAAGCATCTCCAGGCTACCCCCTACAAGTGTTTTTAAGTTTAGCCCTTTTAAATGTTTTATGCTCAAAGAAATCACATACAAATGGAAATGGACCACAAATATAAAGTAGTAACCTTCAACATACACAGAAACAAAATAAATAAGTCGAAATAGAAGAAATGGCAAAGAGGAAAATTTAAATACTAGGATTAGAGGAGACCAGAGTAAAATAAAAGGACAACAAGTAAAGAAAACACACATGAACCATACGATAATATTCTCAGAAGTCAATAACATAGAAAGAGCAAACCTGGAGTGGGCTTTATCACTGACCCAGAACATGCAAAGAATATTCTAGAAATAAAATACTACTCAGAAAGAATAATCGCAACCAGACCGCTAGAAGACGACCAAAAACAACTTACATACAAATGTATGCACCATGTAACAACAATGAAAAAGACAGTGAAGAATATTATGAGACACTAAATGAAATTGTCAATGAGACTGATAAAAGCGATAACGCGTTAGTGATGGGAGATTTTAATGGAAACGCAACACTGAGAACAGAGATTTCCTGGGACCCTTTGATGATGTAACAGTTGAAATAAATGAAAATGGAAGCAGACTGCTGGAATGATGTAATCAAAATTATTTGTTTATCACAAACACATTTTTCAAACACAGAGAGTCACAATTATACACCTGGTACAAATGGAATGCCACAACATGCAGAAGCCAGACAGATTTTATACTAACAAGAAAACAGAACAAGAAAAGAGTAACCGACAGCAGAGCTGTCCCTAATACCACAGATAACACCAACCATAAAATGGTTATGATCACACTCAGACAGCCAAAAACAAGGAGAAGATATGCCAACAAAGAAAGAAAAGGAGAAAAAAAGAACAGAAAAAAAATAAAACAAATAAAAGATCATGAATCAAGGAAAATCCTAGAAGAAAAACTAACAGAGGAATTCAAGAAACTCCCTAATGAAGTAAGCACAGTAGAAGAAGAGTAGAAGTAATTTAAGAAAACAATAACCAATATCACAACAACAGTATGTGGAACAAAAATTACAACAAAAGAAGGTAAAAAGTGCACCCCGTGGTGAAACGAATAAATTAGAGAAGCAATTAAAGAGAAGAAGAAACTGTTTAAATATTGGTGGGAGAAGAAGAATATGAAAATATGCCTTAGTTCAGAAAAAAGTTAAAATTTTTTATAGACAAAGTTAAGCAAAACAACTGGACAGAATTCTGACAAAAAATAAGCAGGGACCTCACGACAGCCACACGAGATTTCTACAAAGCAGTAAAAGCAGCTAAAGTGAGAAAAGAAAACCACAATCCCATTGAATTCATGAATGACAAAGATGAACAGCCAATACCAAATAACCAAAAATGCAAAGAGAGATAGAAAGAATATTGCGAAGATTTAACATAGTACCAATACCATTAACACAACAAACACAATGCAAAAATGCACAAATACTGAACCCAACATTATAAAAGAGGAGATCAAAGAATTAATCAACATGCACCATGAAATAAAGCACTGGGAATAGAAAACATACCAGTAGAAATAATAGCAGCAGCAGGAGAAACAGGAGTTACATGGCTGCAAATAATATTTAATGCATCTTCATTCCAACATTGTGCTACCAATGCCAGTCCTGGACCCTAGATGCAAGAACAATAAAAAAAAAACCACTATTGAGATTAAATGTGTTAGACGAATGGCAGGAAACAGCCTGAGAGAAGATCAGAAATGAAAAACTGGGGGAAAAAAGCAAGGAATAACCCCCGCCATAGAATATATATAAAGAAACAACAGATCAAATGATTTGGCCACACAAATGATAAGGCAGGAAGATCAAAACATAACAAAATGAGCCTTCAATAAATGTTGTGAGAACACCAGACCCAAGGGCTAACCATGAGAAAGATGGACTGATGGAATATTAGAAACACTAGGAAACATTATAGCAGGGGACAAATAATAATAAATTAATATTATTATAGAGGGAAACTTCCGAGGCGATAATTCCGGGAATCATAGGAGGAAGAGGTATGTACTACAGCACTCAGAAAAAATGACAAATAAAAAACAACAGAAAAAAACAAAGAACAATATATGGTCCGAAGCAGGATCACCCATAGATATGTATCGCTATCTAAGGTAAATGTCTTTTTAAAGGTGAGAAGAGTAGACATAAAGCAAACACAAAAGATTAATTTAAATACTTAAATAATAAAGTGAAAAGAAATAAAAATACAGTCTAATGTATGGTAATTTATTTTACCCTTTTGTAACCCTTAATTACAATAAATATCGGTAACCCTTTTTAACCCTATTTAAGATACTTTGTAAAAATTACTACCACTTAAATCTAACATTAGGTGCTTTAAAAATAGTAATTTCTCTTAACTTTTGACACACTCCTGTGAGTTCACACTAGGCAAAACACAGACTTGAAATCTCTGGCTCAGGTAGATTTATGACCTGAGTTGACCGGAAACTTCCTCGGTCACATGAAGGGAAAAAAAAACCAGAGCAATTTCTTGAAAATTAGCAATTTTTATGTTAAATTTTGAAGAATTTGTATTTTGGTTTTGATGTGGTAATCTTTATGCCCTATCATTATCTAGGATTAAAGGAGAATAGCTAATTTAACCATTCATTATACTTTTATAAATATAGAGATGTAGAGGAGAAACACAGTTTCGTAGACCACTCATAATAATATCACATTACCTGGCGATGTTGAAGTCTGTTGTGATGATGAAATATTACTTGGACTTAAAAAAGAGGAGGAGCTTGCTGAAGTTGAAGCATCCTCTTCAGACTGAAAGAGCATATTATATACATTCTGTAAGTCTCACATCATTAAAAAAAATTAATCATTTCACTTCCTTTATATATATTAATCTATACTGTACACAAAGTACACAACTGTTAAACAACTTTTCTACATAACTTTAAAAAAAAAAGTGTTCATTATAAAATAAACATGCATTATAAATATGTAGTTTCATGTATATGGTTGTGATGGATACACACAAATAAAAGAGTGCTGCATATTTTAATGAACAAGAAATGTGAAGAATACATTGAATGCAAGATAGATAGATTATTAAATCAAATCTTTTGATGTCTGATAATAAAGCTCCTATAAAAGACAATGAGAACAGTTTCAAGCATATACACAATGGGATGGATATAATGATATACCATATAACCATATGTTAAAGGAAGCATAAACAAGTGATTAAAACAAAATGACAGGTATTTTAAATCCCCTGACATCTGACACAACAAGCACTCTAAACTCACATTGCAGTCTATGTCATCACCATTGTCCACATCTCCCCGCCGACAGTTTTGCAAGGACGGTTTTGGTAAAGCCTGAAGCCTGTGTTGGACTTCCTCCACTTTATTTTCTTGACAAAGGCGGAACAAGAGACAAATAAGCTGCGAGATCTGGTTTTGATAGAAAATGTGTGAACAGTTGGTCAAATGAGAAAAGATGAGTATAAATTCTATCATTTAATAGCTATTCAAACTCTTCTGCACAATGAATAAAGCAGTTTATGAGGTAACATCTCAAAAGAACAAACTCATCAAATCTGAGTGTTAAATTTAAAGCTTAAATTAAAACTAAAAAATCCTAATTTATGTTTATAGGTTCACAACAAGTCAATCGAATAATATAACTTTTATTCTGTTTCATATCAAGTCAGAATATTGATTAATTCCATAGAAATATCAATGTCACATTTCCAGCACACATACCAACTAAATTAGAAGGATTTTCATAATAATTATTGCCAGTGGCAGAATTAAATAACTCTTCTTCTTCATAGTATTCACCCATTAACTGGACATAGATGCATTGTGTCACTAGTGTACAGTAAAACTGATATCTGTTTGGGGGACTGGTTGGTCTCGAGGCAAACGCCGACCTTGAAACAAGAGAGGTTGTAGATTTAAATCCAGGCTGCACCAGTTGGGATTTTTGTTTATGCTCTGCGGCAACCACCCCTGGTCTCAGCAGCGAGGCCCGGCTTGAAACGTCAATTACGCATAGACAGAAAAAATATGAGTACCTTCGAATACAGAGTTATCTTTTTGTGTGGCGAAGCTCCCCTGTGCACATGGCTAACAGGGAAAAACAGATTAACACTCATAATTCAGTTCCTAGTCTCTAGAAACTTCATCAGAGTCAAAGCTGGCAAACAAAAAAAATCTGCACTTTTTTGGTCAGAAACATCCATCTTAGGCACGGGTAGATTTTATACTAAACAAATTTTGCCTGGGCAAAGGCCATTTTTTGCCTACTCTTTTTGACTTATAACTGTCAAGGATCCTTTAGCATGTTCAAGT
Organism: Megaustenia siamemsis; assembly: GCA_032433765.1. Lineage (NCBI taxonomy): Eukaryota > Metazoa > Mollusca > Gastropoda > Stylommatophora > Ariophantidae > Megaustenia > Megaustenia siamemsis. The sequence continues at coordinate 31,484,089 of JAVIAB010000125.1, forward strand.
GCACATGTGATCTGTTTCTCACCATTAGCAGGGAGGGCCAGACATTGGCAGATCTCACTACCCAGAGACCAGGGGAGGGTAAAGCATGGGTTTGGAGTGACAAATTCCAACCATTTGTGGTGGAAACAAACCATCAAACCCAACGACCTTCCTGACTAGAAGCCGATGTTTTATCTCTTGACCATCCAGTCCACCACTGAATAAATGAATATTATCCATTTTGAAAATTTAGAAACACTAATAAAGTCAGCAAAATGTGAAAATTTGTATACAATCAACCATCTATTATTTCTCCACATGATAAAAATTAAAATGAAGTTCCTTATCCAGCTATCAGTTATATTTTTAATTTACTAGAAGTCAATTTAAAAAAAGATATCACATCAATAATACAACAAGTACGCATGGATGAAATAAATTACAGCAAACTTGTCACAAAAAGACTATCAAAATGTGGTGTTCGATTAAACCAACTAATTGCTATAAAGTTTCTTAATCATACTAAAGGTATTACAATATTTATTTAATTGGTAGGAAATAATAAGAAAATCCATCTGCAATGAAGTTACTGATATGGGTCTGCTATTAGCAAACCACAACTTTGTTTAGGGAAAAAAATATATAAGATTTAAAATTTTTGAAAAAATCAACAAATACTTCAATTTACTGGCAGTAAAAATTGCAACAAAGTTTGTTTACTCACATGATTGACATTACAAATTAACAGAAAAATGGATTAAATTCCATCATTAATAACACAAGTACGAATCAGCAACATCCAGAGGTCATAGCTGCATAACATATTTACATATCATATTCAACGACACAAGTGATCAAAGAGTTAAAGAGCATTGAAAAAAAAAAAACCAATTAAATATAAAAATTGTATAGATAACATCAAAAACCCTTTTTTACAATTCATACGTTAATCACAAAACGACAAAATGAAACTATAACATTATATTTTTATTATTTAACTCTATATTTGCTCTCGGTTCATCTATCTATTTCATGTTCACGTCTTAGGTATTTCATTTACTGAGAAACTTCTGTTTGGATTACTTACTCATTATTTGTAGTGTTAGTTATCAAATAGTGTAGTACAGTTCTTTTCTTTCTTTTATCCTCTTGCTGTCGCCTTGAAGTGTTGCATGAGAAAGAAGAAATGTACAACATAATCTGATGGCTGTTGATGTGTTGTTTCTCTTTTTGGTCACTTCTCATGTAGATGTAGTGTTGTTCTTGGGCATACCATTTTTAAGAAATTAATTAAAAACTTGAATGATGTGGGAAGCAAGAGATGGATGACCCATGAGTCAATGCAAAGCTGATTTAGACATCATATCTGAATGGCTCCAAAGATATAGTCTACAACACAACTGGCTAATATGCTGAGAGCCTCTATGGTGATACCAAGTTAATAAGGCCCAAGAGTTTACTGCTAAGAACCCCACAAGACACAACCTTCAACATAAAATGACAATACAAAAGTCAAATATGTTTTAGCTAATTTAAAAAATCATTATCAATTGTGACCCAACATTAAGTGGACAGGGACATCATAGTGAATTTCTTCTTCTGTGATCATGGCACATTCAGACTAGGATTGTGGACTCTCTTATGAAGGCTGCTGTCTGTTTCAGTGGTTCTTTTGCCCCTTAGAGTAGAGCGAATTGGATGGATGTAGGTTATTTTGATAGAAACAGAATCTAACATCTCAAACCAAAGCAATATTTTGTTTAAAAAAGGAGATAAAGAGCCCAACAGTGGATTCTCAAGCCTGGGAATTTAGCAATCAAATGGAAGTAGTGATCTGAAATGTATTTGTAGCCTGTGAAATTCAGAGTTGGAACTTGCAATGCACATTGACCCAGTCCCAAAAATCAGCAGTCACAAAGCCACATGTGTCAGGTTGAAAAGTGCATACATTGATTCTACACTGAAAGTTGTACCACTACTTGACAGGAGCACTGAACCTGTTGTATTCATGAAGTATTTGTGTATAATTATTATTTAACAAACAAAACTCTAGTATGCATGCAGTTGGAAATAACAGCAATTTTATTTTTCATAAACCTCTTTCAGCATTATTATTTCACAGTCTGAAGAAGCTGCAATGACTAACCTCTGGGATACTGTTGTCTTCCACTTTAAGATCAAATTCTGTGTTCAAAACATCCTCCAAAAACTCCTCAACCTCATATGTTTCAATACCATCTGAAATATTAGTTGAGTGTACACATATTATAATAGAGAATATCAATTTTAAAAAAAACTTCAAAATATTTCAGCACTTCCCCAGTAAATTGTGGACAATATTAAGAGGTTTCTTCAATAATTTCTCAATTCAATCTGATAATGTGGCAGTAGTTCTCTCACAAAGACATTCAAGATCACAACTGAAGCCAAACAAGGAAGCATCTGATCACCCTTTATATTTTCATGACATTGATCCAATAAGAAATGTTAGTAAAAAAAAAAAAATGCATCACTTTGGAACATCACACAACATTAACCCTAGATTACAATACCTTAGTAAAAATTACTATTAATATCAAAACATAAATTCTTCAAAATTTGTTAGTTTTCCATATTCAAACATCCCCTTCCTCCCATGTACCTTCCTAATTAGTACTTCCAGTGACACATGATTGTTGAATTTGTTTCTACTGATATATGATTTTTTAATGAAATACAATCTTTTTATGCAAAAACAAATTTACCAAATATCAACAAATTGGTCATTTTAAATTTTTTTTTGCTGTGACCAGAGAAATTTCTTTGGTAGTTGGCTGACATCAAACAATCCTTTGAGACTCGGGGAAACACAGCGAATAATGCTATGAGGTAACCAAATGTACGGTGACCGTATGAATAAACAAAGTAACACGTCTGGTCTGAGCGGTCAATCTAAGGTCATAAATCAAGAGATTCTCCCAGAAAATCTGAGCCACTGGGGTCTCGGTAGCCTAGTTAGGAAAACCACCCGACTCAGCTACCAATGTTTGGACAACCCATGTTCAATTCCCGCTGGAAGCAGTGTGAATTTTACTTGTGGTTGGAAAAAATACCCCAGTGGTTGACCCAGCCACTGGCAGAAAGGAGTACCAGGGCAAGACTCTGGAAAGGTGAGGAATGCCGCCTCACATCTTGAGTTTCAATGCTTGAAGCGACACAAACCGGAAGTCTCTGAACACTTCTGGATAGGCTGTCGAGCACATATGGGCGAAAACTAGCGTGCTAGGATGCCAATTCAAGTCTCATAATTTACTTTTGCCCGAGTCCCTGTGTCTTTACTTTGGTAATCACACAGCTGTGGGTCAAAAGTTCAAAGAAAATACTATTTTAAGTACTCCTAATGTTACAATTAAGTGATAGCAATTTGTACTATGGAATATAATGATGAATCTAACAGGTAAGTATCGCAGTCTAGCAGTTGCCATCAGAAGAAGGGAAGGCTATGAGATAACACTCAGACAGAAACCACGAGCAGGGTGGGCTCAACAACCCTGGCTGGCATCCACCCTATGTGACGGAAAAACTAAATCAAACGAAGATCCAGCCTGCTGAAGATGGAGTTTGTCAGCCAATGGTGCAGGTTTAAGGGAGAAATCAAGACACACATATAAGTACCAACCATGTGACCAGCTTAAATTGTGTCATGCTGTTTCTATACCTTCTTCATGAAACGGAACACAGAGTCAGTTTTGCGTGATCAAAAAAGACTAGAATGCTGAAGAAAACCTCTGGACTCAACGGTGCCAGGTTCTAATCCTGCCACAGGTGGTGGGAATTTTTCTTGTTGAATCCACGGTTTCTTATTATCTGCACCCTCCCCTGGTCTAAGGGCAGTGAGATTGTATGTCTAATCCTCTTGGATAATAGCAAAAGACAGAAGGTCCTGTGTGCACGTTAAAGAACCGGTGGCAGTTGGAAAATGAAAAGAGTAGGCCAAAAATTGACACAGTCTAGGCAAAACTGATAGGAAAAATCTACCCAAAATGTTAAATGCCTCACAATAAAAAGAAATAAGAGTAGGTCTGAGAATATCTGCCTGTAAGGGGAGGTGCACCTGACCAGATGGTTGGCAGTTTGAAAAAAGTGGGGAAAGTGATATCCATGCAAAATTTGGTCCCCTCTGGACTTTGTTAGAGATATAAAGCTGGCACACACTAACAACAAACCAACCCCCTCTCCTCTCTTCCAACAGAAGATGACACTGGATAGAACATGTCCTCAGAATGTCTCGAACTACTATACCAAGAGAAGCCTTTCATTAAACTCCAGCAAAATAATAAAAGAAAGATTAAGAGAGTTATTGTAAAAGAATGGTTGATAGAGAAATGGAAGAAACTGACTTTATGTGGCTTGTGCTTGAAAGGCTGGCTCAAGACAGCAGTGAAGATCTTCAATGACAGCCACATATGTCAGTGAACATAAAAACAACTTAGAGAGTGATTATTAAACACACGAATTAGCATTTGCTTCTGGATTTAGCCCTAGACTATGATACCAATCTGTAACTCTCCCAGTTATGATACCACAGTAAAAATTACTACCACTTAAATGTAACATTAAGCTGGGATAGCTCAGTGGTTAGTGAACTGGACTACAAAGGACAAGAGATCAGGTTCGATCCTGAATTACAGCTTCCGGGTTAACCCAGCCTTAAATGAAAACTGGATTTTTTTCTGGGAAAGTAAAGCGGCACAGTCGTAATAACGACCACATTACCCAAAAAATCATGTGCCGAAGGTCTGTAAAGGTTATGGTCACTAACACGATATTCCCTATACACCACTTTGCGTGACGGGACTCTTTACTTTACTTTTAAAATGTAACATTAAGTGCTCTAAAAATAGTAATTTCTCTGAACTTTTGACACAGTCCCTTCATGTTCACACTATGCAAAACATGGGAATTCAAAATTCATGGTTTAGGTTGATTTTTTACCTGAGTTTCACATCATGGACTGGATGTGTTACAATGTCTATCAGTACAGTCACCGTAAGTCTGTCAGTATATTCGCCGACCACATAGCGATGCAATGTTCGGCACAGCATTATTCGCCATATTTCCCGAGTCACAATTGTTTGATGTCTGCCGATGACCAGGAAATTTCCCTACCACTTTCTTGAAAATTTGTTTGCATTAAATGATGTATCAAACAATCTCAAAAAAAAAAGAAATAAAATAGAAAGTCCAACAGCAATGGAGACAAATTAAACACTCAGGGGTTACTGGAAGTAATAATTAGGAAGGTACATGGAGGAGGAGTAATGTTTGAACACAGAAAAAATGTCAAATTTTGAGGAATTTGTCTTATGATGCTGTAAATTTTACTATGGTATTGCAATCTGGGGTTAAAATACATTTAGTAATGTAAAAAGTAAAGATTACCTACTAAAGATTACCCCATTATATATATAAGAGCAGGAGGCTAGGTGCCTGACAGCAGCAGAGTTAGAAGCTGTCTGTGGACTCATAGCTGATGGTTGTGTCAATTATTGGTGAACCAGAACCATCCAGACCCTACTTCACCTCTTTGCAGTGCCTCTGGAAACAGATTATAATCTAGTCTGGCCAAGCAAGTAGAGATCAAAAAGGGAAGGCAACTCTATACTTAAAAAATTATGTGTTGAGTGAGGTTGGATGTGGTGGGCCAAAAGAAAAAAAATAAACGACAACACAACGCATCTATGCCGAATTAACGTCCTTTGAAAGAGTGGATGATGCAAGAGGGCAATCAATTTATTTAGTCATTGGGTGAACGCCAGAAAGAAAAGAAAGAATATAGAAGAGCATGTCTTCAGTGTCAGTATGACGGCCTAGCACTTGAAAAAATATGGGATGGTAAACAGTATTATCTCATGACAATCTAGGGAGCAATTTTTACAGCTGTATTATTTATATTCATCAGAATCCAAATGCCATTCAACCATCATTCATGAAGCAATTCACCATCTCCATGTAATTTGTAACATTTAATATTACAGTTAAAGGCTACAAGATTTCACATAAAGAAATTTCTCAGAACCTGTGAGATGAACAAATTACCTTCACTTTCCAAGAAATGTTTACACATGACCACAATTAAAATAAGTGAACTGGATTGACCGTGCTCTCAGAATATATTTAAACTATTTTCTTATCTATGATATTATGAGAAACGCTAATTGTTTTTAAAAAATGTTAGTCACTGCATATCAACCAAACAGCAGACTTCTGTCAAGAATACTCAATGTTCCTTTAATGTTGTAAGTAAAAAAATTAAAATCAAAGACTTTATAATGATTGTGGAAAAAGAGACAAAACTGATGAGCAAGACAAAGAGCAAGAAAATGATACCAAAATAAGGATATCCATATGGATGGACATATGGAAGTCCAGAGAAATTAGGTTAAATACATAAATAAAAATTGTCAACTCCAATGTTTAAGTCAGTCCTATTATATGGCTGTGAAACATAGAGAACAACAAAATTGACAATCATGAAGATACAGACTTTCATTAATGGATGCTTACGCAGAATAAAAGGATGGGAATAGCAGGACAAAATCACTAACATAGAATTATGGAAATGTACCAGTCAAATACCAGTGGATAAAGAGATGCAACAAAGATGATGGCCCTGGATAGGACACACACTGCGGAAGCCAACTGTGAGCATTACACAACAGGCCCTTTTTGGAATCCCCAGGAGAAAAAAAAAAAAGAGGAAGACCAAGGAATTCTTGGGGAAGACAGATAGAAGCAGAGATGAAGATGATGGGGAAGACATGGAATGATCTTAATAGAATGGTAAGAAACAGAACGACTTGGAAAGTGTTTGTTGAAGACCTTTGCTCCACAGAGAGCTGAAATGTAGAAGAAGAAGACAAAGAGCACTGTATAAACTGATCACACTTATTATCAGTGATAAAGAAGCTAAACTAATGCAATGATACCAGTTGTATGTCTTATATAAAGGTAAATTCTGCATCACATAATGATGTGGAGTGAGGTATTAAAGATCACAGCTTTTGCTTCATTCCAAGCACAGCTCTGAAAAGAAAACAATTAAATTTTACTATATAATAAATTGCATATATTATAAATGCCCACCATTTTCTCTGAACCACGTTTCAATAGCTAAAACCATCCACTCAGCCTTTTCCCGACTGTCTGGTCCACCAAAATGTTGCTCCACAGCCAACTTAGACAATAAACAAGTGTTAATCAATCATACACATATTCATATGCATAAAACTCATAATACATTTCTGAAAAAAACTCTTTCTAAAGGACTAGTTATACAATCATTATCATCGCGTGCCTTCTCCGCAACGAAGGTTGGCTACCATGGATCGCCATTCTACTGTTTCTTGCTTTGATGGTGCAGACTGACATAGATTGACTTGTCCATCTTTTGATGTTACTCGTCCATGTTAGTCTTGGTCTGCCTCTGCCTCTTTTACCTTGTATTTTTCCTTCCAATATTACTTTTAGTAGGCTGTTGTGTCTTTTAACATGCCCCAAAAATTTCATTTAGTTATACAATAGAAGGGCAAAACAGTCACTAATATCTTAAGTTCTGTTCCTCATGATGTTATATAAAGATTATCACCACAGGACCTTCAATTTTTCACTGTTAGTATCTGAGAAGGCTAGACATAAGTCCTTAAATAGATCTCACTAGCCAAAGAATGGGGGAGGGTAAAGCAACAATAAGCCATGGATCTTTGAGGGGATCATTACTGGATGGATGGGACCTTCTATTTTACAAAGTTATCTAAGGAGGATAGACATCACACACAGGACCTCACTATTCAGAGAAAGGACTAATGGTGGAGAGTAAAGACACAATATTGACAATACTATAGATTTTAAAAGTAAAAATTTCTACCACCTGAGGCAGGATTTTGAACCAGGCATTAGGCCTTCTGCCCTCTTTCCATAGAAATAGGCTGATGTCAGGCCACTTTAAATTTAATGGACCTCATTTACAATAACTTCACAACATCAATATTTATCTTATTCTTATATCATGGCCCTTCATTAATCTTATCACCTTTTTATGAAGGGGGCATGAACTACAACGAAATGTTATTGAATAATATTATTACTGTTTTTTCAATAATGACTGTAAATAAAAAACCTGAAAGAAAAAGCCAATCCAAACATTTCTTTAATTTAACCATATTCATTAATTTTACTAATTTAGATAATTTAACAAGACGAAATAATGAAATAAAAATCATATTTTTTTTAAAGTTAGTTATACAACCTCAACTCACTTAAAAATAGTATAATAACTTTATAAGATAAATTAACATAAATATGATCATTTTAAAAATCCTACTGTCAAGGGCTATCAAAAATATATGGTGAGGACACTTTTTCTGTAGATTTCCTTATAACAAACTTGGTGGCTCCATAAGCCAAATAGCAACACTCCTGCAATGATTACTTTGGTTAACTTCTTTTTCTCTGCTGTTACTTCTATACAATGTTTGTCATTGTCAGTACAATGTTGCTCTCCTTATGGACTTCTCCATCTCGGCCAGTCAGGATTTTCCATGCTTGCGGTGCATGCCCTTAGTCGCACCAAATTCTAAATGCATGGGATGATTAATGTTCCTTACCACATTCAAATAAGCCCGGACCTAAGCAGATCTATGTTGCACTCTAATGCTTGATTAATCAAGTAAGTACAAGCAGACCTATGTTGCACTCTAATGCTTGATAAATCAAGTAAGTACCTCATTGAATGGATAGGCGTATCTCTGGTGCATTTGAGAACTGCCTATAGGTCCTCATTCTGAACCTTTTCCAACCTTGTGATCTGAGTTGATGAGAGAGTTAGTACACCCAACCAATAATCCAGAACCCAGAGTACTAAGGCCTGCATGAGTGAGAATAGTAAAGATTGATAGAGGTTCGTCCTGGTCGTGTTCTTGACCATGCTGACACCTTTTCTTGCCTTTTGAATGACATTGCTCCCTTGTTGCTTGAAAGAAAGGGACCTATCAGATATTATTCCCAGATCTTTAATAGTCAGACACCACAAGATGGTAGCACCATTGCAGTTTATGACTGGACAACTATTCTGTTCTTTAGCAAACACCACATTACAGAAGCCTCACCTACATGGCAGAAAAGTGGCATTATAGAGGGAAAAGCATATGTATCTATAATCAACACCTTACAGGAACAGTCAGTTCGCTTACGCTTTGAGAAATGCTGGGATGGTCGGTGAAGTGGAAATGCCGATATGGGGATGCCCAGACTACAGTGGAAATGATTCCAGGAATACAATAGAATCATCATCAAGTATGATGTCTGCTGGCGTAGGTGATCATGTCTCTCCACAACTTTTGATCACGACAGTTATTTATCATTTCTGTTGTTGACCTTCTGCCAAGCCATTCTCTTAAGCTATCTGGTAACTTTTCTCTTTAATTCACTCTATTTCTTTGTCCCTCAACTTTCCCAGTTACCACAATATATTCCAGCTGTTCCCCTTCTCATTGCATGGCCAAAAAATGGTGATTGTTTCATCCTAATATTGGAAATTAGCTCTCTTTCTGCTTTGGCCTCTTTCAGAACATTTTCATTACTCTTCTTCGCTGCCCATGGTACTCTCAGCATTTTTCTGTCAAATTACATTTCTACAGCCTCCAGTGTTTTTTTTTGTCTATTGTTTCATTGTCGTTGATGCACATCCATATGTTAAGACTGGCTCTACATAATATTTTAAAACTTTTTCTTGTTAATATTATCAAAAATGGATTGTGCAGTATCATCCTCATTTTTTGAAAAGCTGCTTTTGCCTGAGCCATTCTGCATCTTACCTCTTTCGTACATCTACCGTCTGAGGTTAACATTGTTCCCAAATATTTAAATTCATTTACCTGTTTTAATATTGTTCCGCTTGTATTTATTGTGCATTGATGTGATGTCTTTTTTCTCTATTGCCACCAGTACTTCTGTACTTTTGCTATTAAGGCTGAGTCCGTTATTTTTGCTTTCCTTCACTATAATGACTAACATTTCTTGTAACTCATTTTCATTCTTAGCTATTTACTTAAGACTGTATCACCAGCATACCTCAGGTTATTTATAGTTGGCATGCGTCACATGGATTTTAAAATGATCTTACTATAACTATATATATATATATATATATATATATATATATATATATATAGTAAGCTTGGAGGTAAAGAATAGTGACACTGACCTTCCAGGCATGTCGTAAGAGGTAACTAAGGAGGTTGATCGACGGCTTGACAAGCTGTTTTAACAGTGTTATTGTAAAAAGTATTGTTATGGAATGGAAACAGCGCCATAGATTTTAGAGCAGTGATCTTTGCAATATCATATGTGCCATTTTCAAAATTTTGCCACGCAAGGTTTCTGTTCAGTGTTTTTGAGATTGTGGTTCTGTCCTATGTGCCGTCTAACGGCATCTTCGGCTCGAAAGGACAATAGATAGATAGATATATATATATTAATATATATATATATATATATATATATATATATATATATATATATATATATATATGAGTCAATTAGTGTATACACTACACAGGACTCAGTATGTATATGATCATAGTCATAGTTATTTAGTATGTATGAATGTTAAAATACGGTTTAAGATTGAAAAAAAGTTAAGAAGAAGATACTCAAATGAGAATAAAAATAAAAAATCATTCACTATTGAATTGGAGAAGAATCATAATTTTAATTAGAATCATTAGATAGAATCATAAGAATGATAGATAAGAATTTTCTGTGTGTTACCGGTTACCGGGGCCTCATTCTCTATGAGTAAATAATAGTGATCATTGTCATGTGTCCTTCCAAGCATGTCGTAAGAGGCGACTAAGGAGGTTGATCGATCAATCGATGGCTTGACAAGCTGTCATTGTAAAAAGTATTGTTATGGAAACAGAACTATAGAGATTTTAGAAGCAGTCAGTGATGAGTGATCTCTGCAAAATGTGAATATATTGAATATGTTATGAATGTGCCATTTTTGGCACACAATCACAAGGTTTCTGTTTTTGAGATTGTGGTTCTGCCCTATGTGCCGTCTTCGGCTCGAAAGGACAATAGATAGATATATTATATTAATTAGTATTTATCTGAACTGAATAAATAAGTGAATCTCATAGTAGAATAGTAGTCATAGCTCATACTACTCTTTTACTTGTAACTTTTTGTTTTTGAAAATCAAAAATGAATGATTTTATTTAAGAAATGAATAATTATTATTATAATTATAATATGATGACGACTAAAGTAAAGGAACAGGAAAGCCGACTTTTGAGCAAAAAAAATAAAGAACCATCTCCTAATACATCATTGAATGAATATCGCCCCTAGAAAAAAAAATAAATATCATAATCTCACCTGAAGTGCAGCCCAACTGTTTAAAATATGTGATATCGCATTACCGAACATGCTCCTAGAAGAGGAAGCCATGTTTTTTTCTAAACAAAAAATGCGTAAAAACTGGATTAGAATTGTGAATCGTATGATAAATATGGAAAACCTGGACTAGACAATATATAATATTTGATTTATTTAAAATATGGATTAGATATGACTATCAAAAAGACAAACTCAAAACTTACAAGTGGATGTCAAAGTTGAAGGAATAAACCTGGAGACAGTTCAGAGCTACAACTACCTTGGACATACAATAACTCATCATCATCATCATCATCATGTGCCGCACCGGTTGGCGTTGGCTATCATGTCCTTCCACAATCTTCTATCGACAGTGCATCGTATGAGTTCTGTTGTTGACTGTTTTCCATGCCATGACACCAAGCTATCCAGTATTTTCTTTCTTTATCGTCCGCGATCTCACTTTCCTTTTATTTTTCCAGTTGTAACCAAGTATTTCAACATTCCTCTTCTCATGATGTGCCAAAAAAATAATGATTGCTTCTTTCTGATGTTTTTTTTAAGAGCTCCATTTTTGTGTTGGCCTCTTTGAGAAATTTCTCATTTGTCTTTTTAGCTGTCCAGGGAACTTTCAACATTCTTCTGAGAAATCCCATCTCTGTGGCCTCTAATCGTCTTTTCATTTGTTTGTCTATTGTCCATGATTCGCTTCCATAGGTCAGAATTGGTTCTATATAGCATCGATGAACTCTGTTTCTCATTTCTATTGACGTAGTTTTGTTGCGTAAGATAGTTTTCATTTTCGGAAATGCTATTTTGGCCTGAGCTATTCTGCTTTTTATTTCTGTGTTGCATCTTCCATCTGATGTTATCACTGTGCCTAGGTATTTCAAACGTTGCACTTGTTTCATATTTATCTTATTTATTTTTATGCTGCATACTGGTGATGATTGTTTCTTCGATATAACCATTACTTCTGTTTTCTTACTATTCAGACTGAGACCTTTCTTGTTGTTTTCTTTTACTATTATATCTATCATTTCTTGTAGCTCATTCTCTCTCTCTCTCTCTCTCTCTCTCTCTCTCTCTCTCTCTCTCTCTATTAAGACTGTGTCATCCGCATATCGTAAATTATTTCTGTTGTGACCGTTGACTTCAATTCCTTTTTTGTCTACTATTGATATACAATAACTAGTGTGAAACTAAGAATGGCAAAATGTTACATCTTCTCAATATTCCTGTATGGTGCAGAAACATGGACATTAGACAAGAAAACAGAACAGAAAATTGAAGCCTTTGAAATGTGGATTTATAGAAGAATAGGTAGAATTGGAAAGCAGATATTATCACCTCTACCAAGATGTTACATGATCTATTGGATTAAATTTGGGAGAGGGAAGAAATACCTAAAGACTGGAGAGAAGGTTATATGATCAAACTACCAAAGAAAGGAAGTTTACAGGAGTGCACAAATTATAGGGGAATTATGCTACTATCAGTGCCAGGAAAAATATTAGGCAGAATCATTCTGGAGAGACTAAAAGAGGCTATAGAGAAACACTTAAGAGATGAACAAGCAGGTTTTAGGAAGAACAGATCATGTGCTGATCAAATAACTACTCTACGTATAATAGTTGAACAAAGTTTAGAACTAAAATCCCCACTTTATATTGGATTCATAGATTACGAAAAGGCATTTGATAGTTTAGACAGAAGAATGCTTTGGAAGTTGCTGAGTCATTATGGAATCCCCATAAAGTTTATTAACCTGATAAAAACAATGTATGAAGGAACAAAATGTAGTGTGGTGAATGAAGGACAGCTTACAGAAGCATTTGAAATAAGAACAGGAGTAAGGCAGGGATGCCTTCTGTCTCCATTTCTCTTTCTACTGGCCATAGATTGGATTATGAAAATAACTCAAAACAACAGAAATGGGATCCAGTGGTCACTGACCAAACAACTTGATGATTTAGACTTTGCTGATGACATAGCTCTCCTATCACACAGCCACCAACAGATGCAAGATAAAATGAGTATATTAGATGAGAGATCACAACAGCTAGGACTAAAGATTAATAGAGATAAGACCAACATTATGAGAATTAATGCAGTTGGCAATAACCAAATAAAACTAGGAGAAATACCTCTACTAGACGTACAATCTTATATATATCTGGGCAGTAATATAGATAAAGAGGGAGGAACAGAAAATGATACCAAAATAAGGATATCAAAAGCAAGAGGAGCTTTCATTGCACTGGGAAACATATGGAAATCCAAAGAAATTAGGCTAAATACAAAAATAAAAATTTTCAACTCCAATGTTAAGTCGGTTCTATTATATGGCTGTGAAACATGGAGAATAACAAAATTGACAATCACGAAGGTACAGACTTTCATTAATGGATGCTTGCGCAGAATAAAGGGATGGAAATGGCAGGACAAAGTCACTAACGTGGAATTATGGAAATGTACCGGTCAAATACCAGTGGATAAAGAAATACAGCGAAGACGATGGCGATGGATAGGACACACACTACGGAAGCCAACTGAGAGTATTACACAACAGGCCCTTTTTTGGAATCCCCAGGGGAAAAGACAAAGAAGAAGACCAAGGAATTCTTGGAGAAGACAGATTGAAGCAGAGATGAAGATGATGGGGAAGACATGGAATGATCTTAAAAGAATTGCAAAAAACAGAACGACTTGGAAAGTGTTTGTTGAAGACCTATGCTCCACTGGGAGCTAAAAGGTAGAAGAGAGGTAGAATTGGATGGAAAAAAAAAAGATAACAAACGATGAAGTTTTAAAACAACTGAAAATAAAAAGAGAACTACTAAATACAATTAAGACAAGACAAATGAAATTTTGGGGGCATGTTAAAAGACACAACAGCCTACTAAAAGTAATATTGGAAGGGAAAATACAAGGTAAAAGAGGCAGAAGTAGACCAAGACTAACATGGACGAGTAACATCAAAAGATGGACAAGTCAATCTATGACAGCCTGCACCATCAAAGCAAGAAACAGAGTAGAATGGCGACCCATGGTAGCCAACCTTCGTTGCCGAGAAGGCACTCAATGATGATGAATGATGAGTGATAGAAAATGCAAAACTGAAATAAACAAAAAATAGGAATAGCAAAAAGTAATTTTAATGCCATGAAAAGTATACTAACATTTAAACAAATAACACCAGGGCTACAACTAAGAATAGCAAAATGTTATATCTTCTCAATATTCCTGTATGGTGCAGAAACAATGACATTAGACAAGAAAACAAAACAGAAAATTGTAGCCGTTGAAATGTGGATTTATATAAGAATATGTAGAATTGGAAGGAAAGAAAAGAAAACAAACGATGAAGTTTTAAAACAACTAAAAATGAAAAGAGAACTACTAAATATAATTCAAACAAGACAAATGATATTTTGGGGCATGTTAAAAGACACAGTAGGCTACTAAAAAGCAATCTTGGAATGGAAAATACAAGGTACAAGAGGGGAACAGGCAAATATTAGCAGTGCTGCGGTAAAGCTGGTAGCAAGGAGCTAGTACTGGGGCGTAACGTACACAACAAATACCACAAGTACTACAAGGTATGGTGACAGCTTTACGCAAAAGCAACACAACAAATTACTGACGTTTCGGCCTACAAGCGGCCTTCTTTAGAAAACGAGAACAACAACAACAAACGATGAAACAGATAAATTCTACTACCTCTAGTATTATCGGGACAGGTGTGTCAAGGAAACTTCCGTTTCCCAAGACGGTGGATCTAGTCCACGTTCTGTCGATCGCTGCAGAAAGTGCATTCGGGGTCTGATTAATTTCGGTTCTCAATTGCACTTTTCTGCGTTAAAGTAAAAATGATGATCTACTTATTACATCTGCGCTGCTAAAGCGAAGTCATACGCCGGCAACGGTCCCGTTTTTGACAACTGAAGTGTTGTGAATGCGACCTTCCACCGTCTAGAGTTGATCTGCGCTTTACGTCACATTGGTGCTGTTCATGACTGTTGTTGGAATTCCTTGACGCAAGTTATATACATGTTACTCATTAATGTAAACTAATTCGTCAGCCGCAGTTGTATCTCTTTAGGGAATTTGCACCGTGTTTTGTTCGACGTAGGCTGCTTTCACTAGAGTAATCAGGAACCTAAAGGGAGCGAAATTGTTGTGTGTACGGCATCGTTGTGTGCTACGTCATCGTAATGGTTCATCGCATATCCCTAGACCGGTCGTACGCTAATCTTACGGTCTGTTGTTTGATGTGCGACGGGGATAATCTGACGACTAACTGTGTCTATATGTTCGGTATTGAAGTCAACAAAGATGGCTTAACATCATCAAGCTCTATACATTTTTAAAAAATATGACGATCATCATTTTCAAGAGGACGTGAACTTTCGGTATATGGTGGATAGGCGGCGGGAACACTTGAAGGCTATGCATGAAAAGTATTCCTCGTTGCAGTTTCCTCATATTCCAAGCCCGGATTGTTGCAGGAGCTACTGAATTAAGTACTCTGTGCACACCGTGAGCTGTGTGTCTCATCCGTTTTGATCATGTTTCGATATTCCAATTGTTTAAGATGAATGATGATATCGTATGACGGGGAACAGTTAGCTGTGTTCACTTTCTGCGCGGTTTCGCCTTATGTCTTTTGGCGTGTGCTGAGACTGCTACGATGGGAACTACAGTTACCTTTCTTTGTTTGGGAGATGAGATATTAATTCGGATGAGTAGCTGGCACGGGCGGTTGAGCAATTATGGATTTTAATTCGTCATAATGTCAAATTTGACGACACATATTTAAAACCCGAATTGTTACAACTTGTGAAGAATACGAATAAGAAAAAGGTGTACCACCATGTTGACAAAATCATTGAGAAATACGGCCACACCTCTCTTCGACTCCCTGCATATCGTGCGCACCTTAATCCAATTGAACTTGTCTGGGCTCACGTCAAAGGACAAGTTGCAGAACAGAACAGGACGTTTAAAATGTGTGATGTTGAAGTTCTGACAGGCGAGTCTCTCTCAAAAATAGACATTCCGTTCTGGAAGAAGTGTGTTGAACATGTGCTGCGGGTGGAAGATGAGTACTGGAAACGAGATGGATTACTATTTGTCCAGCCAGTAATGATTATCAACCTCTTGGAATCGTCAGATTCGGAATGATTAAAATTAAGATGAATTCAATTCCAGCTGCAGTTAGGACGTCCTGGGATCTAATGGTGACCGAAGGACAAGACTAATTGTAACCAATTGAATTCATGTTTGCAAATACACATAACGAACAACACCCACAATTAAGCACTATGTAGATACGCCTCTGACAAGAATTGCAGTAAACTGGAAAATTTAACACGATTACTGTAAACTCTAAAATTTGAATCAATTTGTGTGATGGCGTCATAAAAGATCGAAGGAATTCGCTGATGTGCAAAATCGGTTGTGTTTGTGGAATAAAAAAATACCAAAATTTTTGCGTCATCAATATTCTAAGATTGCATGCAAAATGTGAAACCAAAATAACAAGCGGTTATCAGTAGTTATCACGCAAAACTAATTCAGGTATGATTATGAATTTCTGAACGGACTATAGGACATCCGCCTTACCCTGATAGCCTTACATACAGATGTTCCCAGCAACAGTCCTAGAGACGCACCATGATTCGCCTTTGTAAGTCAACTGACGTCACTTACATATGATAGCAAAGATTATGTTCCGCGATGTACAAGTGAATCCCTCTCTGATCTCAAAAGAACCGTTGGAGAAGCGAACGGTATCTGTCCGGAGGACGTGGTTACATAGATTGCGATTGCAGCGGATTGTACCCCGATGTCTGTGGGGGAGGGGAGGGGGGCAGGTGCACAGAGGTTGTGATCACGATTAAAGGCCACTAATGGGGGATCAGGGGTAGTGGAGATAGACCGGTAAATTATTCTGATCACCGGGTAGAGGTGAAGGTGATGGGTGAGAGCAAGTACGAACCTGTCAGAGGGGGGACGGGTATAAGGGGTGAGAGTCGTCTGGCTTGAGGTGTGGATAACTCGTCGGTGAGCAGGAAGAAGAGCTGATTCGGGATAGAGGTGTTGGCGAAAGGTAAACTAGGTAAAAGAGGCAGACCAAGACTAACATTGACGAGTAGCATCAAAAGATGAACAAGTCAGCCTATCACAACCTGTGTCCGGAATAGCGCTCCTTGGTAGTCAATCTTCGATGCGGAGACTGCGCTCAATGATGATTGTCGTGTGATATCTTTGAAATGTAAGGCAGCGATAAATTGAAATAAGAATATCTATTATTATTATTATTATTGATATACAATATATTACATATATTTTAATCTAAAAATGGTAAATATTTGTTTGTTTATCCACATTTCATTTATAATTAAACTGTTAATTAATTCGTATGAATTTGTTTTACACTATCGTTATGAATTCTTCTTTCCATCCTCATTTGCCTTTCAGAGTCGAGGGGAGATATCATTTTCGGTCTTTTGCTCTTCTGTTCGTTCTGCTGCTGTTATGTTTCCTAGTGCTTCTAATATTCCGTCGATCCATCTTTTTCGTGGTCGACCCTTGGGTCTGGTATTCTCGCAACGTTTATGAAGGCTCGTTGTGTTGTGTTTTGACCTTTCTGTCGTGTCACGTGGCCAAATCATTTTATCTGGTATTTCTTTATATATTCTATGGCAGGAGCTATTCCTAGCTTTTTTCTCAGTTCTCATTTCTTATCTTATCTCTCAGACTGTTTCCTGTCATTGTTCTGACACATTTCATGTCAGTAGAGGTTATTTTTCTTAGTGTTCTTGCACCTATTGTCCAGGACTAGCATCGATAGCACAACGTTGGGATGAAGATTGTATTGTAGAGTGCCCATTTTGCCTCTAGAGTTATTTCCTTGTTGAACAATAGTGGTGATAGCTGTCCAATGATTTGACAAGCTTTAATGCATCTAGAGTCTATTTCTGCTTTCTGTGATTTTTCGTTTGTCACTAAACGTCCTAGGTATTTCAATTCCTCTACTTGTTTTAGCTGTCTGCCTTCTATAGTTATGTTGATGTTCAGTTTATTTTGGGCGACATTCTGTTTTGTTGATGTTGATTTTCATGTTGTATTTTGTGTCTATGCTGTTGAGTCTATTTAAGTGTTTTTGTAGGTCTTCCATCTTTTCATGTATTAACGCCTGATCGTCTGCAAATAAAAGCTCGTTGATTTCCTCTGTCTCTGATGGGTTGGCTAACTTGCATATATAGTCCATGTATTTAGTAAACAGTAGTTTTTTTTTTTTTTTGGGGGGGGGGGCGTAGTACGCACCCCTGTCCTACACCTGATCTAACTTCAAAGTGCTTCGTGTAGCCTGCTGCTGTTCTGACCTTGCCGCTGCTGTTGATGTAGAGACTTTTAATAAGGTTGGTTAGATTTGGGCTTACTCCGTATGTTGTTAGTATCTCCCATAGTTGTTCTCTGTTTACTCTGTCGAATGCTTTTTCCTGGTCAATGAAGGCTATGTATAAGTTTTGATTGTGTTCTGTCGTTTTTTCTGCAAGCTGTTTTAATGTGAATAGAGCGTCAGTACCTCCTCTGTTTTTTTTTTTTTTTTCGGAACCCCATTTGAGAATCGCTTAACTGTAGTTCTATTATTGATCTCAGCCTTTTTCCCAAGATTTTGGCGTATAGCTTTCCTATATGGCTGAGAAGAGATATACCTCTATATTGATTGCAGTCTCTTCTGCTACCGTTCTTTTTCCATATTGGTATGATGATTGCCTGTTGTCAGTCTTCTGGGGCTTGTTGTTGGTGCCATGCTGCATTAAATAGTCTGTGCAGGCTTGTCACTCCTGTTTCTCCTGCTGCTGCTATTATTTCTATTGGTATCTTATCAATCCCCGGTGCTTTATTCTTTGGTGCATATTTGATTACTTCTTCGATTTCCTCTTTCATGATGTTGGGTTCAGTATTTGTGCATTCTTGTGTGGCGTTTGTTGTCTTGTTGGCAGTTGTTGTCATGTTTAACAGGTTTTCAAAATATTCTTTCCATCTCTGTTGCATACATTGGTTGTTTGATATTGGTTGTCCGTCCTTGTCATTTATGAGCTCAGTAGGATCGTGGTTTCCTTTTCTCGCTCTTGTGGCTTCTACTGCTTTGTAGAAATCTCTTGTGGCTGTCTTGAAGTCCCTGCTCATGTTTTGTCCAAATTCTGTCCAATTATTTTGCTTAGCTTCTTTGATCAAAATTTTAACTCTTTTGCGAACTAAGGCATATTTTTCTTGGTTCTTGTTCTTCCTCCAATTTTTAAACAGTTTTTTATTTTCTTTAATAGCTTCTCTGATTGCTTCTTTCCACCACAGAGTACTCTTTTTCCCTTCTTTTGTCATTAGCTTCATTCCACGAACTGTTTTAGAGATGTTGGTTACTGTTTCCTTAAATTGTTTCCACTCTTCTTCTACTGTGCATGCTTTGTTATGGAGTTTCTTGAATTCCTCTGTTAGTTTTTCTTCTAGGGGTTTCCTTGAATCATGATCTTTTAATTGCTTTATTTTTATTGTCTGTTCATTTTGTTTCTTTTGTTTGCCTTCGTATATTCTTTTTTTTTTCACTGTCTAAGTGTGATCATAACCATCTTGTAGTCCGTGTTATCTGTGATATTAGGGATTGCTCTACTGTCAGCTACTCTTTTCTTGTTAGTATATATTAGTATTAATTATTGAACTATTGTAATGTGATCTCGGAAGAAGTTGGAGTCATCATCATCATCGAGTGCCGTCTCCACAAAGAAGGTTGGCTGCCATGGAGCACCATTCTGCTCTGTCTCTTGCTTTGATGGTGCAGGTTGTCATAGGCTGATTTGTCCATCTTTTGATGTTACTCGTTCATGTTAGTCTTGGTCTGCCTTTGCCTCTTTTACCTTGTATTTTCCCCTCCAGGATTATTTTCAGTAGGCTGTTGTGTCTTTTAACATGGCCCAAAAATCGCATTTGTCTTGTTTGAATTGTATTTAGTAGTTCTCTTTTCATTTTTAGTTGCTTTAAGACTTCGTCGTTTGTTTTCTTTTCCTTCCATCCAATTCTACCTATTCTTCTATATATCCACATTTCAAAGGCTTCAATTCTCTGTTCTGTTTTCTTGTCTAATGTCCATGTTTTTCCACCATTTAGGAATATTGTGAAGATGTAACATTTTGCTATTCTTAATTTTAGCCCTGGTGTTATTTGTTTTGTTGTTGTTGTTGCGTTCGCCAGCTTTCAACTCTGACGAAGTCCCTAGAGACTAGGAACTGAGTTTTGCGTGTTAATCCATTTTTCCCTGGCAAACCGCGTGCTCCGGGGTCCTTCGCCGCACAGGCAGATAACTCTGACTTCGGAGGTACTCATGTTTTTTCCGTCGATGAGTAACTGACGCTTCAAGCCGGGCCTCTCTGCTGAGACCAGGGGTGGTTGTCGCAGAGAGAAATCATAAATAAAAAATCCCAACCTGTGTAGCCGAGATTTGAACCTACAACCTCTCTATCCCGAGGCCGGCGTCTTGCCTCGAGACTAACCAGTCCCCCATGGACTTGGAAGATGAGGAAACTGCAACAAGGAACACTTTTCATGCATAGCCTACAATGGTTCCTGTCGCCTATCCACCATATACTAGAAGTTCACGTCCTCCCGAAAGTGATGATCGTCATATTTCTTTTAAAATGTATAGCGCTTGATGATGTTTGGCCACCGTTGTTGACTCCAATTTCGAACATATAAACACACAGTTAATCGCCAGATTATCCCCGTCGCACATCAAACAACAGACCCTACGATTAGCGTACGGTCGGTCTAGGGATTTACGATGGGCCATTACGATGACTTGGCACACATAACAATGTAAGCACAGCAATGACGCGCCCTTTAGATTCTTGATTACTCTAGTAGTGAATGTAGCCTACGACGAACAGAACACGGTGCAAATTCCATAAAGAGATAAAACTGCGGCTGACGAAGCAGTTCACATTTAATGAGAACATATAAATAACTTGCGTCAAGCAAATCCATCAACGGTCATGAACAGCACCAATGTAACGTAAAGCGCAGAACAAGCATAGACGATGAAAGGTCGCATTCACAACACTTCATTTGTCGAAAATGAAATATTGCCGGCGTACGACATTGTTTTATCGGCTCAGATGTAATAATTAGATCGTCATCTTGATTTTAACACATAGGAGTGCAAATTAGAACCGAAATTAATCAGACAGCGAATGCATTTTCTGCAGCGATCGAGAGAACGTGGACTAGATCCGCCATCTTAGAAACGGAAGTCCTAATTTGTTTTGATGATAGTATGTACTTCGTGGCATTAAAATTACTTTTTGCCATTCCTATTCTTTTGTTTATTTCAGTTGTACATTTTCCATCACGGGTTATAGTATGTCCAAGGTAGTTGTAGTACTGAATTGTCTCCAGGTCTATTCCTTCAATTTTGATATCCATTTGTGGGTTTTGAGTACTTCTTTGTTTATGATCATAGTTTATGCACCAACAGCAGACAGTCTAGAGGAAACAATTGATAAATTTTACGACGAGTTAAATGAGGCACTTCATAAATGCAAACCACATGAAAACAACATAGTTCTAGGGGATTTTAACGCAAAAGTAGGAAAGGAAAGAGTTGAGGAAGTAATTGGTCAATATGGTTTAGGCGAGAGGAATGAAAGAGGTGAGAAATTTATTGACTGGGCAAGAACACACAACATGATTATAGGAAACACCTGGTTTAAGCAACATCCAAGAAGTCTGTGGACATGGAAAAGCCCTGGGGACAACGCACGTAAACAAATTGATTATATAATGAAAATCAATAGATTTAGAAACAGTCAGGTGTGTGCGAAAAAACTAGACCAGGGCAGATTGCAAAAGTGATCATGTACCAGTTGTGGGAAAGCTTAGAGTAAAATTAAAAACAACAAAACGAGCCTCAATTAACGTCAAGTTAAATTTAGATTTACTCAAATCAGACAAGAAGCTCCAAGACAAATATAAAATCACAATTCAGAACCGGTACAATGCAATAGAGAAGATACTAAGCATTGATGAGTAGTGGGAAATGCTAAAAGAATCAATGCAACAAACATCAAAAGAGTTCATACCACCAGTGAGGACAAATTCAAGAAAGAAATGGATGACAGATGATATTTTGCAGCTAATGGATACAAGAAGAAGAAATAAAGAAAATAAAGATGAGTATAAGAGATTACATAAAGAAGTTGTAGTAAAATGCAATGAAGCAAAAGAAGCATGGCTAAAAGAGAGATGCAAAGAGATTGCTAAAGCTATATGCAAACAAATTGAGGAATTAACAGGAAGAAAAACGCAATTAAAAAAATGTATGTCTAAGTTCAAAGGAAGGAGAACTGTTGATTGATCAAGAAAACATAAGGGAACGATGGACAGAATACATTAAAGATCTTTATAATGAAGAACGAACGGAAGTAAATATAAAGGATAATGGAGAAGGACCAGAAATACTCAGAGAAGAAGTGGAAGATGCCTTGCGCAATATGAAAGCAGGCAGAGCTCCTGGACCAGATAATATAACTAAAGAAGAGATTGAAGCCATGGGTGATTTTGGAATAGGAATAGTAACAAAAATATTGAATTATATCTACAACAGCGGATATATACCAGACGACATGCTCAAATCAATATTCATAGCCCTACCAAAGAAATCGGGTGCGATTGAATGCGATGATCATCGCACAATAAGCCTTATGAGTCATATGATTAAATTATTACTAAGAATCATCATGCGAAGAGTGTGAAACAAAATCAGTCCAGAAAATAGCGATGAACAGTGTGGTTTTGTTAGAGATAAAGGAACAAGCAATGCCATTTATATCATAAGATCTTTAGTAGAAAGAGCCATAGAGGTGAAAACAGATCTATACCTATGTTTCATAGATTACACCAAGGCATTTGACAAAGTAAAGCACCACGAAATAATCAACATTTTAGAAAGTATAAACGTAGACAGCAAAGATCTAAGAATAATAAAGAACATGCACTGGCAACAAACAGCGGCCATAAGAACTGGAAACCAATTGGAAATGTTTCAACAAATAAAACAGGGTGTTAGACAAGGTTGTGTGCTGTCACCAGATTTGTTTAATATTTATAGTGAGATTATTTTAAGATCCCTAAGGGAATTTAAATATTTGGGAACTTTGTTAACCTCCGACGGAAGATGTACAAAAGAGGTGAGATGCAGAATGGCTCAGGCAAAAGCAGCTTTCCAAAAAATTAGGAACATACTATGCAATCCATTTTTGAAAATAGAAACAAGAAAAAGAGTTATTAAATGTTATGTAGAGCCAGTCTTAACATATGGAAGCGAATCATGGACAATAGGAAAAATCACTGGAGTCTATAGAAATGTGGTTTTACAGAAGAATGTTGAGAGTACCATGGACAGCTAAGAAGAGTAATGAAGATGTTCTGAGAGAGGGCAAAGCAAAAAGAGAGCTAATTTCCAATATTAGGAAGAAACAATCATCATTTTTTGGCCATGTAATGAGAAGAGAACAACTGGAGTATATTGTAACAACTGGAAAAATTGAGGGACGAAGAGATAGAGGGAAGCAAAGAGAAAAAATAACAGACAGCTTAAGAGAATGGCTTGGCAGAAGGTCAACAACAGAAATGATAAATAGCTGCCGAAATCGAAAGTTGTGGAGAGACATGATCACCTACGCCAGTAGGCCCGGTACTTGATGATGATCATAGTTTTAGTCTTTTTGATATTCATATCAAGTCCACATTTTTTGCTTATCATGTTTATTACATTAAGTAATTGTAAGTTGGAGTACTTTGCTACAACTGGCAAAATAAAAGGAAGGAGAGATCGCGAACGACAAAGAGAGAAAATACTGATTATAATAGCTTGGTGTCATGGAATGGAAATGGTCAACAACAGACTTGATACGATGCACTGTAGATAGAAGAATGTGGAAGGACATGATCGCCTACACCAACCGGTAAGGCACATGATGATGATGATTCCGGAAATCAAGCAGCTCATAAATTAACTTCCGTCTCCTCATCTAATACTTAAGGTCTGCTTCATTCTTACCGAACTGAAGATGACGTCCAAACAAAAGCCACAGAATGCGCCTTCGATGTTACTACAAGATCACGAAAATGAAGCTCTTTTCCAAACTATGGGAAGGATTTGCACCGTAAGTAATTTGTGGATCTATTTGTACATTGTCATGATAATAATTTAATCAATCATTCATGATCATGATTATGAATCATAATAAATAATATAAATGATCCTGATCATGATGAATTGAATGATGGTTCCATTCATTTTGTAATAACTTTTTATACGATGATATGATTTATTTGATTCAATTTCAATTCATAAATTAAAATTAATTATAAATATGTTATAAAATAAAATTCACTCCTTATTATTGAATCAATGGAAATGAATTTATAATTATTATGTACTATTATTATATATTATTATATATATAAATATAAATTATATATAAATATAAATATAATAATTATATTATAATTTTGTTAGGGGAGGAGCGAAAGGAAGTATGACTGACTCAGTAATCAGTGACTGTCAACTGTCATCAGTGTCAAATGTCACTGTAATTTAGTGTAATTAATGTAATTTAATAACTTATTAACTACTTGGTCTGTCCAAGTGTCTTCGGCTTCTTACTTCTTAGTCTTGGTAAAATTAAAAATTGGTGTTGACTCTGACTGTTTTGTGTTTTTAATTAATGTAGATGGTTGATAACTGCCCACCACCAATAATTTCCGTTTTATATTTTTATTTTCTCTATTAAAAAAAATACATATAATAATTTAAATATATACGTTACAGTTCTTGACGACTCCATACCATACATTAGGAGGAGTTTAAAAATAGGTACTTTGAATTAAATTAAAGGTAGTTTATAAGTTTTATACAAATTTCGAAAAAAGTCTGTTGTGGTTTAAAACAAGTTTGAAGGTAGCTAGATAGCCCTTGATGCAAACTTCACTAGTTATTTAATTTTATTATTGTAAAAAAAAACCCAGAAAACAGAACAGAAAATTGAGGCCTTTGAAATGTGGATTTACAGAAGAATGGGTAGAATTGGATGGAAAGAAAAGAAAACAAACGAGGAAGTTTTAGGATCACTAAGGGTGAAAAAAGAACTAAATATAATTAGAGCAAGACAAATGAAATTTTTGGGGCATGTTAAAAGACACAACAGTCTAATAAAAGTAATATTAGAGGGGAAAATACAAGGTAAAAGAGGCAGAGGCAGACCTAGACTAACATGGACGAGTAACATCAAAAGATGGACAAGTCAGCCTATGACAATCTGCACCATCAAAGCAAGAGACAGAGCGGAGTGGCGCTCCATGGTAGCCAACCTTCGATGCGGAGAAGGCACCCAATGATGATGATGATGATGATGAAAAAAAAAAAGCAGAGCTATTCTGACATGGGATTTGACTATCAAATATAGCGTGCGATGTGATTTCTACCCATGGAGATGCTTCCTTTAAATTATTATTTGGACATAATTGTATTGGCAGATCGCTTTCAAATGTGTGCGTCTTTATGTTTAAATGGATGCTGAATTAAAAAATCTGTGTTTTCTCAATTTCAACCAGTAAATTACTGTTTATATGGGAAAAATCATTACAAATGTACAAATAATGTATTCAATCTCGAATATCTTGAAAACGGCTACGAGTATTCCAATAATTCTTTCACCTGACAGTAGGGTATTTCCTAACCTTTCACCTGACATATATAAATAGTAACACAAGTCATGTGACACATATATGCAAGTTAGCCAACCCATCAGAGACAGAAGAGATCAACAGGCTTTTATTTGCAGACGATCAGGCACTAATACATAAAAAAATTGAAGACCTACAAGAACACAAATAAACTCAACAGCACAGGCACAAAATACAACATGCTTACTTGCATTCGCCTGGTGACTAAAAGAGTACACCTCTTCGTCACCCGTCCTTAAAAGGACGTTAAGTGGGCGTGTCTGAGTTGTATTGTGGTTTGCAGCATAACTGTGATATTTATGCCTTTCGGCCCAACACATTCAACTTCAGCACGACATTTTTGAGTACTGGGTTGTCTTCCCTCTTCGATCCCTACTCGCTTGGCCAGACTAGGTAGGTTAGTCTGTTACTAGAGACCAGAGAGGTGGAGCAGGGTCTAGATGGTTCTGGTTCACCAATCCTGGCTCATGCCATCAGCTGTGGGTCACTGACAACTTCCAGCTCTGGTGCTGTGAGGTACATCTTCGCCTCCGAAATACAACATGAAAATCAGCATCAACAAAAATCACCATAACTATAGACGGCAGACAACTAAAACAAGTAGAGGAATTCAAACACCTAGGAAGTCTAGTGACAACCGACAATACACAAACAGCAGAAATAAACTCTGGATGAGAGATAAGATCAGAAATGAAGAACTGAGAAAAAAAACTAGGAATAGCACCCACCATAAAATATATAAAGAAACAACAGATAAAATGGTTTAGGCCACGTGACAAGGCAGAGTAATCAAAACACAACATAACGAGTCCTCATTAAACGTTGCGAGAATACCAGACCCAAGGGTCGACCACAAAAAAGATAGGTCAATGGAATATTTGAAGCACTAGGAAATAGAACAGAAGAGCAAAAGATCACAAATTATAACTCTCCTCAATGCTGAAATGCAAACGAGGAAGGAACGAAGAAGTCATGTGTCATCTCCGGTAAAATGCGTTAAAGTCCGAGTCCCTTAGCCAATTTCTGAAAATGGCGGTGTTGTAGAAAAAAATCGAATTTGGCTTTTCATTGCTACTGGAAGTTAGCAGATTCCAATTTATCAAAGTCCCTTTAAGCAAGATATTTGTTTTATGGCTCATCAAACTTATTGTTTTAAAATCACTGCACTAAAGTCGCTGTATTCCTCAGCACTGGTCTACTTGGTCAAGACAATACATATTAATGTAAGGACATATGTTATGTATCCTGTGTTGTATATCATTGCACAGGTCTGTGATAATTGATGTACCAAAAATTCCTAGGGCGTTTATCATCTCAATCTGAGTGTTGTCTGGCCCTACAGTTTTTTTCCATTTTTTATTGTATTTATATCTTTCTGTACTTAAGATTTCAGGACCTTATGGTTGGTTTTTTTTATCTCTTTCATCTTCAAGCAGTTCTGCCATCTGTTGATCTTTACTGTCTGTTAATATTTGTCCTTTTTTTGTTTACAATACATCCCACATCTGTGACTTTTTTAACCTTGTTGGTCATTCTTTTTTTTTTTTTTTTTTTTTTTTTTTTTTTTGTGTGCATCCTCTTTAAATGTTTTCTTTTCCATGGTTTCTGCAAATCTTTAAAAACATCATAGAGATGCCAGGCCTACAAATTAATGGAAAGATAATCAATAACCTAAGATATGCTGACGATACTGTACTACTAGCAGAAAATCCTAAAGACCTACAACAATTACTTAATGAAATAAACACGACAAGCAAAAAATATGGACTAGATATGAATATCAAAAAGACTAAAACTATGATCATAAACAAAGAAAATACCCAAAACCCACAAGTGGATATCAAAATTGAAGGAATAGACCTTGAGACAGTTCAGAACTATAACTACCTTGGACATACTATAACCAGTGATGGAAAATGTACAACTGAAATAAACAAAAGAATAGGAATGGCAAAAAGTAATTTTAATGTCATGAAGGACATACTAACATCAAAACAAATAACACCAGAGCTAAAACTAAGAATAGCAAAATGTTACATCTTCTCAATATTCCTATATGGTGCTGAAACATGGACATTAGACAAGAAAACAGAACAGAGAATTGAAGCCTTTGAAATGTGGATATATAGAAGAATAGGTAGAATTGGATGGAAGGAAAAGAAAACAAATGACAAAGTCTTAAAACAACTAAAAATGAAAAGAGAACTTCTGAACACAATTAGAACAAGACAAATGCGATTCTTAGGCCATGTTAAAAGACACAACAGCCTACTGAAAGTGATCCTGGAGGGGAAAATACAAGGTAAGAGAGGCAGAGGCAGACCAAGATTAACATGGACGAGTAACATCAAAAGATGGACAAATCAACCGATGACAACCTGCACCATCAAAGCAAGAGATAGAGCAAAATGGCGCTCCATGGTAGCCAACCTTCGTTGCGGAGACGGCACTCAATGATGATGATGGTTTCTATTTCCAGAATTCATCTTTGATTGAGCCAGTCTTCTTTTGCTTATCTGCACATATTGTGGATTTCGCTATCTATTTAGGTGTATTGGCTAGTGTTCTTTGCCTGTCGTCTTTTATCCATTTTTTCTAATATGGCTTCAATCATCAAATTTTGTTTCCTGATCTTTCCATTTTGGGTAAGAAGTTGTTGGCTTCTTGTATCCTTTTCTTTATGCGTTGTCATTTGGCTATAACTATTTTCATGATGATGATGATGATTGTTCTGTTACTTCCTATAACAAATTTTTGGTATGTATTTTTTACTTCTTTTCAACATCCAGAAATGATTAAAATATCAAATGTAGGTCACATTGGGGCACTCCAATTTATGATGTGTCAATACATTAGTTTCACCCGTGTGCGGCTGGGGCCCGAAAGGGGAGTAAAGAATAGTGGTGCTGTTCCCTACCATGTATGTACGTAAGAGGTGACTAAGGAGGGTTGGGCATCAGACGGGATATCCTGTACTGTAAAAAAAAATACGTAGAGAAAACTTCACAAACATGGACAAGTCAAAGAAAATAATAAAAGTATCTTAAAAGAATGACAAGAAACAGAACTGCTTGGAAAGTGTTTGTTGAGTACCCATGTTCAACAGGGAGCTGAAAGGTAGAAGAAGAACACATTAGTTTATTGGTTTTTTTTTCTGTTCAATTGAGCTCATAACAAAGTTGTTGTAATCCACAATTTGACTCACTCTTTTTGGTCACTGAAATCGTTACAGTAAACAAACACATAAGATAAACATATTTATTTCAAATTTAACAGTGTAAAAGAAATACCCAATTGTTCGAAATATTGTTACTAGTTCACCCAAACAGAGTAATTTCAACAATTAATTGTTATAAAATGTCATAAAATACTTACTTTAGCATGTAAAGATAGCTATAACAATAAATAAATGGTTTGTACTTTCCAAAGGAATTTTCCATTATGTAGGGGAATCTCTGGCCTTGTTTTAGCATCACAGATGGTGCCATGAAAACTTAATTTACTAACATTAAACCTGGAGTCGAGGAACAAAACAAATAAGGCGCTGTGTCATTAGTTTTGTTCTTATTCGACAATTTACTGCTAATTTATTTATGGCCAGATTTCTTGAATATTTGTAGTGTGACAGAGCTACACAGTGTAATAATGTTTTATGTATTCTGTAATGAGATTGAAACAGCTGCATACATGAATTATATATGTCATATAGTACCTCCTAATTTTTTATGTTCAACTTTTCATATACATGACAGTCTTCTAGTATGAATGTTTTTGTTTCCACTTATGTATTTGAATCATATACGAAAAAAAGAAATATTTGTGTGTTCATTTTCTAAAAAAAATTGTTTATATACACAGACCTTGGCTACGGGTGTTATCCAGTTGTATTTAGCAGACCAGGGTGAACGTAATAGATGGATTAAGCGATGCTGTGGTGTTGCATGTTTTGTTAAAGACAACTCTAAAAGGTCCTTTTATATCAGAGTTTATGATATTAAGGTAATTTTTAATACATTTGTAACTTTGTGTTGATTTATCTTATTATACATTGTCATAGTAGAAATTGTTTAGGAAATGTATTCTTGTTAGACTGAAAAACAATGTATTTGTATTTTCATTTTTGATCTGTGTTATTCTGCTTTCACATTCTGTTATTTTGTTTTGTTTTGTTATAACTTATAATGTTTTTTAATATATCGAGTTTAATGAGCTGCTTTAGCTACCTAGTTAGTGATAGATATTCATATTTAAAAAAAAATAATTGCTCTTCAGAACATGAATTGTTTATTCTTTATAGTAGATTTTTTCCGTGATAAATTATCCTACTTCATAATATACCATTTGTGTCCTACTTTAATCAGAAACAACAAATGATCTGGGAGCAAGAACTATACAATCAGTTTGTGTACAAAACACCAAAAGAATATTTCCATACATTTGAGGCAGATGTAAGTATATAACAGGCCTATGTTCTTATTATGTTTTTCTTTATGTTTTCTCTTCTTTCAGATACTCATCCTCTGCCCGTGAACTTTACGGCAATAAAATTATGTCATTTATAAATCTCTTTATAGCGAGGCTCAGCTTGAAATGTCAATTATTCACAATTACAAAAAATATGAGTACCCCTGAAGATGGAGTTATCTGCTTGTGCGGTGAGGGACTCCGGTGCACATGGCTGCCAGGGAAAAACGGATTGATACACAAGATTTAGTTCCTTGTCTCTAGGGACTTCGTCAGAGGTAAAAGCTGGCGAATGCAACAAAAACAATCTCTTTATCTTTGAAATTCACTTCTGGTGTTTCACAAGATGGCGGTATTTTAAAAAAATTTTTATTCATTTTGTGTTCATTAGATTTCTCTGATGGATTATTACAAGATGGTAGTCCTTTTTTTGCCGGTTTGGCTGAAAGTGTAGTTTTTATGATGTGTGATTCTGAATGTGGATTTTCTGGCAGAATATACCAAGCTCAAGGTGTATCTATGTGGTGAAGAGTTGTGTGGCTGCGGTTAGCCCGTAACGTGGAAATGGGTTCTGGACCATGCGACTGAGTGAGGGCGCTTAGGTCTAGACCAGCCTCAGCGGACTGTCCACATTCAGTGATGAAATCAACAACAAATATGACTGGAGGTGGAATGAAACCGATAAGGCCGAAACGAAAACTAGGCTAGTCCTAAAGTATTTATACTTTACATACTGGGACTGTGCTTCAATAAATTAATGACCCATTCCTGATAAGTTACTATGTGATGCTGATATAATGATTTTGCAAGAATCACATCTTAGTGATAGGACAATTAGTGCCCCTGGATTTCACTATTTCCACAATAGACAACACTTTCACAGGCCATCCTTGTGCGAAACAACATGTTGGCATCTGAGGGATGTAGCCTCCCTGGTGGAATGAAGAAGTCGAGAAAGCATGGCGGAACAAGAGACAAGCTGCCAAGCCATGACAGAACACAACCTAAATACTTGGAAAGTCGAAGGTAGAGGTCAACCATAAAATGATGCACTTTATAAACTATGTGCTAAACAGGCTAAGGATGCCAAGTGGGATGATTTCTGCCCCAAAAAAAGTGTGCTCTAAAGAATGGCTAGCCACATTCTGGCTTATCAGAGCATAAACAGTACAACATGGTACAGAGGCATACCAGGCTTTCAAAGCACAGGCCAGATATGGCACAAATCTGATGAGAGCTAAGGGAAGGCCCTGTTTTCACGCTACATTGAGCAGACTGACCAAAGAAATGAGGCTGTAAGAATGAGGATTAGGGTGTCACCATCACAAATGCTTGAAGAGTGTGTGCTGGGAGATCTCATTACCAATGTCATTCATACAACACTTGAAACACAACACTGTTCTTGGTCCAGATGGTGTTCGATATGACGACATTAGCTGTTTAGCTGACGACGACATGGAAGACTGGCCATAGAGTTTAAAACCAGCATTTAGAAGGGCTAGATAAAGGAGGAGTGGCTACACAGCAACTTAACACCACTACCGAAGCCAAACAGTGACCACTCTTAGATCAGTGCCTACAGAATCATGATGATGCAGAACACTGCGGGCAAGCTACTGGAGAAAATAGTTGCCTGTATACTCACCAGTCACCTTGAACAGATACTCGCATTTCCACCCACACTCTGATGAGGTTATAGATATAACAATGAGAAATAGCTCAATGCGGCAATCTTCGCATATGGCATCTTCAAAGGCTTCAACAGACGAGAGGAGATGTGCTACTGCTATAAATCTGGAGGATGCATAGAACAGAGTACCATTTGAAGACCTCATGCATATGCTTCTCAAACTGACGATGCACCCCTGTAGATGTAGCGCTGCAGCACTGTTTTAGAGGAAGGCGATACTCAGATGTGAAAGTTGGTCATCAAGCTAATATTAATTTGTCCAGGGTTGTCACAAGGTGCATCTTTATCACCAGTTCTATTTAACCTGTACACAAATCAGATGACAGAAGAAGAGCTTAATGGGAGGGGAAGAACTATGACTTTAGCTGATGACACTCTGCTATATTGACAGGGAAGAGATAGACAGGCCTCCAAATTGCAAAATGAACTCAGTCGCATCACTTCCTGGTGTGGAGTATCAGGTGTCTTGGTTAATTCTAAAAAAAAGCATCAGGTGCATGGTTCTTCCTTAACAATAACATTGTTAACATGGAAACATTCATACTGAGCAGAGGCTACTTACATTTCTGTTCCAGGGGCTGGTTATTGGTTATGGAAGGCCTCGGTATCACTGCAGACGAATTAAAATCCATAATCGCTCAACCGCCCATGCCAGTGGAATCATCCGAATTACTAACTCTTCTCCCAAACAAAGAAAGGTAACTGTGGTCCCCATCGTAGTAGTCTCAGCACACACCAAAAGACATAAGGCGAAACCTCGCAGAAAGTGAACACAGCCAACTGTTCCCTGTCATACGATATCATCATTCATCATAAACAGAATATCGAAACATAATCAAAACGGATGAGACACACAGCTCACGGTGTGCACAGAGCACTTAACTCAGTAGCTCCTGCAACAAGCTGGACTTGGAATATGAGGAAACTGCAACAAGGAACACTTTTCAGACATAGCCTTCAATGGGTCCTGCCGCCTATCCGCCATATAGTGGATAGGAAGTTCTCATGTCTTATATAATTCTTGCAGTGGCCCATATAGTTTTGTATGTAGTGTTGTATCCATGGGCCAATGGATTTTCCTTAGTCACTATATTCAGTGCTGTCATGAAACACGTGCCCAGCAGTCCGGGGTGCCCGTCCACATGCACAATCAGTTGAGGTGCCAATCTTGCATACTGTGGAGTCCATTGTGTCCTGATCTGAGGCGCACAATGATAACTTGTTCACATCTATTCATACCATGAAAGGCATCATTATTTGGAGCCCGTGGTCCTCTGACCTATCCAACCATCTGTTTCCCCTGATGGCATGTAACCAGTGCATCCGGTTGTGTGCATGTTAAACCCTCCCCTGCCAACTGATAATTATTTTGGGTTGGCTTTTTTGTTTTGTCAATGGTCATTATCTTAGTTTTCTGTATGCTTAGATGGAGGTTTTGCACTTCATTGTGTGTTTTTTTTTCATCCTCAATTGTCTCTTTTAATCCTTCTGCACTGGTTGTGAGTTGAAATATGTCATCAGCAAAAGTGAGTTCTGGAATTATGTTGTCATTTATTGTGAAAGGGTCAAACTTCACAAATCTGTCATCATTTCTGATATTTTTATGATGTTCTCAGCGTAGATATTGAGAGGGGTATGGAGAGATGATGCAACCCTTTGGTTCTTTGGTTATGGAAGGCCTCGGTATCACTGCAAACGAATTAAAATCCATAATTGCCCAACCACCCGTCCCAGTGGAATCATCCGAATTACTAACTCATCTCCCAAACAAAGAAAGGTAGTTCTAGTCCCCGTCATAGCAGTATCAGCACACGCCAAAAGATATAAGGCGTCACCGCACAGCAAGTGACACAGCCAACTATTCTCTACCATACAATATCAGCATTCATCGTAAACATCCAGGGGCTGGTCCTCACACCAACTGAGTATGTCCTAGCAATTCTTACTGTCAGTACAACACAGATTGACAGGCTGAAGGAAATACAGAAGGAATCTATGAGCATTATCTTTGGGTGTACAAGGGACACTCCCTGTGTAGCAGTAAGGTATCTACTTGATCTTCCAAGCATGGATGATCAAGATCTGGAGGGCTCGAGCATACCTGAAGATAAGTGCAGATAAAGTACATCCATTGCATCAAGAGCTCAACACAAGGACAGGTGACAGGCCAAAAAGTGTCAATTCATGGGTGGGCCAAGCAGAAGATGTTATCAACCAGTGCCTACATCATTCAGGGGCACATTCTCATGTATTGTCACACTCAACAGGAAATGTAGGGAGCAGAATCCTGTCATTGTCAATTTATCTTCAAATTTAAAAAGGCTTTTCTGGTTACAAATTTAATATTGCATCCCCTGAAACTTAAATTTTCATTTCTTTCATCTTTTTGCTTCAAACATTCATTATTAAAGATCATTCATACAGAAATATTTACTTTTGTTTTTAAATGTTACATTTTATGTGGTGTCACAAATTGAAACCACTTCCATAAAGTTTCAATTTTAAGAATGGGTGGAATGTACTAAACTCAAGATTTCTTCACCCATAAATGCTACAAAATTTCCAAGATTGGAACTATAATGCCACTTTGGGATGAAGACAAACAGCTGTGCTTACCATACACAACTATTATATTACTATTACTTGTTACAAAATCCCAATGAAACCTGGATATAAGGCAATAGTCAATTGTAGCATATAATGCTATATTATATTTGGTACAAATACCTAAGTTTTCATGTTGATTTATAACAGACTTGTCAAGCTGGAATGAACTTTGCAAGTGAAGATGAGGCCTTAAAATTCAAGAAAGCAGTAGAAGGGAAACTACAGGAACGAGTTAAGAAAAGACAAGGTATGACTTTTCTTTGCTTATGAGAAATTCACAACACATCGGACAAAAAAACGTGTGTCGTAATGTAAACATTAAAGGGTGCGACAAAGATGATAGCGCTGGAAAGGGGGCACACTGTTGATGCTAACTGAGAGTATTACATGATAGATACACCCCCCCCCCCTTTTTTTTCCATACCAGGGGAGGGTAGAGAAAAGGAAATGATAAAAATCTGTTAGAAGACAGGTAGATGCACAGATGAAGAAGATTGGATTGGCATGGAAAGTGTTTGCTGTAGACCCTTTTGCTCCTCATGGAGTTAAAGGATAGAAAAAGAAAAATATAAACAATATCATGAGCTTATAAATTATTTCAGAGCAAATTCCTTTAAACATAATTATTTGCAATGTAATGTTAATATACATTTTACTTATTACATGTATTATAAATTATTATAGTTCTTTCTTCTTCTACCTTTCAGCTCTCTGTGGAGTATAGGTCTTCAACAAACACTTTCCAAGCCGTTCTCTTTCTTGCCATTCTTTAAAGATCGTTCGATGTCTTCCCCATTATCTTCATCTCTGCTTCTGTCTGTCTTCTCCAAGAATTCCTTGGTCTTCCTCTTTGTCTTTTCCCTAGGGATTCCAAAAAAGGGCCTGTTGTGTAATACTCTCAGTTGGCTTCCGCAGCGTATGCCCCCCATTTTAAGATCCATAAGAAGCATGCATGGAATAACAATTGGAGGTCATAATATAAATAATCTAAGGTATGCTGATAATTCAGTCTTAATCGCTAAGAGTGAAAATGAGTTACTAGAAATGTTAGATATTATTGTGAAAGAAAGCAAAAATAAAGGACTCAGCCTTAATAGCAAAAAGGTAGAAGTAATTGTAACAACAAAGAAAAAGACATCACCTCAGTGCAACATAAAGACAAGTGGAACAATATTAAAATAGGTAAATGAATTTAAATATCTGGGAACAATGTTAACTTCAGATGGTAGATGTACAACAGAGGTGAGATGCAGAATGGTTCAGGCAAAAGCAGCTTTCCAGAAAATGAGGAAGGTATTATGCAATCCATTTTTGACAATAGAAACAAGAAATAGAGTTCTTAAATATTATGTAGAACCAGTTTTAACATATGGATGTGAATCGTGGACAATAGGACAACAGACAAGAAAATCACTGGAGTCTGTAGAAATGTGGTTTTACAGAAGAATGTTGAGAATACCTTGGACAGCTAAGAAGAGTAATGAAAACGCCCTGAAGGAGGCCAAAGCAAAAAGAGAGCTTATTTCCAATATTAGGAAGAAACAATCATGATTTTTTGGCCATGTAATGAGCAGAGAACAGCTGGAATATATTGTAACAACTGGGAGAATTTGGACGCCGAAGAGATAGAGGGAAGCAAAGAGAAAAGATACTAGACAGCTTAAGAGAATGGCTTAGCAGAAGGTCAACAACAGAAATGAGAAATAATTGGCGTGATCGAAAGTTGTGGAGAGACATGATCACCTATGCCAGTAGGCTTGGTACTTG
The DNA here is from genome assembly GCA_032433765.1 of Megaustenia siamemsis. NCBI lineage: Eukaryota > Metazoa > Mollusca > Gastropoda > Stylommatophora > Ariophantidae > Megaustenia > Megaustenia siamemsis. Next base: position 31,520,828 of record JAVIAB010000125.1, read on the forward strand.
ATGATGATGATGTGTAAGATTGTACGTACAAAATTATCATAGTACTGTACTATTATTATGCATTATTGAGTTTTAATATCTTGTTGTATATAATGTTCATTAGTTTATTATATATTTTGAAAAACTAGTTTCTGTATTAAACCTTTCATCAGCTGTTTTTTTCTTCTGTGTTCAAATCTTTTGATCTCCTGTCCTGTTAACATATTGATATTGGTGATGGGCGTGGCATCATGGTGTAAAATGAGTTGTGGTCAATACTCGTGATTTTGTGTATTTTAATGTTTTTTCCTCTTAACCTGTGTTGAAAGTTGGATCTTATCAAAGTGCAATTAGATTCATTTTTTAGCTAAAGTCACATGAGTGAGGCTATTTAAGACACATAATAACAGGTTTAAAGAAAGTAATAACCATCAGATAGCCTGTATTTGATGGGGTGGATTACTACTCATGTTTGATAAAATCTTAGAAATCACTTTAACTACATAGTTATTCCCATTCCTTCAACAGTTTAAGCAAATCTGCATTCATCTTGTCATTGTAGCTTGCTGGTTATACACACTCACAATCCATTTGTTTTCAATCGCTACTACTACCTCATCTATTGCTGTGTTAGTCCCCAATAAGTAGTCATGGTGGTACTACAGTTTATCTTTCTTGCCTTTTCAAAGATCCTGCAACAGGTTCCTTCTTATGTCTTTGTGCTCTAAATATAAATGTTAGTTTTTAAAATTGTTTCCAAAGAAGGCTTTACAAGAAATGTTATATAATTTGTATTAGCTGTCGCGTCAGATTTTTACAAATTGCTAGATGGAACATTAGTGAGAAAATTCCCTGTTTAATTATTTCATATTTTGTTTCAAATAACATATTCTTTCTGCATCTCTGCTGTGAGTTTTATAGTCTTGTGGTTTTCAATTTTTCTTTTCGATTATGTACATTCATAATGCTTGTTTTTCTAGAACGTCGAAGACAGACCACTAACAGACAAGGGGTAACAGACCACCAGGACCAGCTGTGCAGAGTATGTATTGTTTGTTTGCTTTTTTATCTCTAGCGAAGTACCAAGGGACTGAATTTTGTATGAATATCACTTTTTCCTATTTTTCACACTGGCAACAGTGTGCTCAGATGTCCCCCGCCATACAGGCAGATATTCTATGATTTTAGAGGTACTCTCATATTTTTTATTAAGAGGAGTTTTCACTTTTTGGATAGATTTTTCCTATTAATTTTTGTGGGCAGCGGCCATTTTTGTGTGCATTCTTTTCAGTTTCCAACTGCCATGCACATGCTATTTTGCTCAACAAATTTTTAATGTTATTTCATATATGTGAAAGCTACATTTTCTAAACATTAATCCTTACTAGACACCAGGCAATACATCTTAAAAAAAATAAAAAAACAGTTAGAATGGGCCCATTTTCCAACACAGACTTTCACATATGTCTGTTGTATACATTCATTTCTATATCTTATATTGTTATTGCTCACTCATGTAGTGTACATCAGGAATGATTATTTTTTTTTTTACAATATTGTAAGATGTTTGCATGAAGAAAGTGGCATGCTGGAATGAGGAACAAATTTAAAACAACAAATAAGGGGGAAAGAAATTACCTCTTTCCTTGAAGTTAATCCAGTAAACAACTCTACACAAAATTATTTTTCTTCAATGGTATGTCCATATTTACAAAGTCAAGATTAATTTAATCATAATTGAAGCAGAAATAATTATTCCATGATGACTATTTTTAGTGGTATTAAGGGGGCCTCGGTAGCCTAGTTGGGAAAACCACCCAACTAGACTACAGACGTTCAGACAACCGGTGTTTGATTCTCACTGGGAGCAGTGTGAATTGTACTCGTGGTTGGGGAAAAAAAAAATACCCACACGGTCGACCCAGCCGTTGGCAGAAATGGGTACCAGGGTATTACCCTGGGAAGGTGAGGAATGTCGCTTCGCATCAGAGTTTCGATGCTTGAGGCGACACTATACAGAAATATCCAAACATTTCTGTGTAGGCGGCCGAGCACATATGAGTGGAAACTCGCGTGCTAAGACGCCGGTTCAAGTCTCGTACTTTACCTGTACCTTACCTCCATCTTATCATTTATAATGATGACCAATCTTTCTGCTAGGAGCTCCCCAGCCACCACCCCCTGCTTCACAGCCTGTGACAGTCAATGTAGATCCTGGTCGCAGCAGCAGCAACAACAACAACAATAATTTTAGTTCAGGTTCCCTAAAGAAGGACAAGCAGAAAAAAGATGCCAAGAAGAAACTGACCAAAGCAGACATTGGAACTCCATCAGACTTCAGGTTTGCCTTATTGTATTTAGAATATTCATATATAACTAGCATCTATTTATTTTTTATTTGAGTTTGGTAGAAGAGCAATAACTAAAAATTTCCCCTCAACATCTGAAAGGGAATGAAGTGGTCGTAAAAAATACAAAATATGTAGACATTTATAATGTTGTAGAGTATGACTATTGTAGAGGCATTCAGAAATGAAATCTCCTAATTATGTATAGCGATTTATAATTTCTGTTAATGGTAGCTTTATTTAAAAAGCCTCTGTGATAATATTTTATGACTAAGCAACATTTAGAATTTCTAAAATTTATAAAGAGCAGTCAGTTTTTTTTATAAAAGAAGGAAGTGGTTTATCTGGCACACATTCATCTGTAACTGAAGATATCATAAATATGAATGGGTAGATTAATTGGGGTCTAGTTGAAGATAAAAGGGGGGGGGGTTGATATTGCAGGCTGGTATGTTGCTTCAGCAATGAATTTAATGTGCTTGCTTTGTATTTAGTTACCTAGTTCAAATCAACTTATGATCTCAGTATGCAAAGGTTGTTCAAAAAGTATCAGACTGTATCAGTATTGGCTTGTTTCCCAAGTTGAAAATACAGTAGAAAAGGACCCATTTTTGAGCCACAAGAAAACATAGGGGGGGGGGGCAGCTCCTCTATACTCTATTTCTAAAAAGGTCTTCTGGAAATACTTCCAACAATGATGGGATCACTGGTAGAAATATGTGTGGTTCCTAACGAGAGTATTGTGAAGGGGATTACAGTTCCAGACTTTAAGGCAAGAAATTGTATTTTTTCTACCCAAAGGTCAGACACTTTGAACAGCCTTCTCATAGATTAGATATATATGGTGATGGTACACAATTTTTTTCCTGCACTTTGTTTTATCTATTAAAGCATCCTCATTTGGTTGCCAGTTCTTATGGCTGTTACTTATCTAAACAATGTACAAGTGAAATAAAAAAAAAAAGGGAGAGGCTATTTATTGTTGTTCATTTGTCTTTCCTCAATAACAAGCCATGCCCCCTCTGGCATCTTGTGACTAGGTTTCTCAACATTCTATCTACCTATCTATTGACCTTTCAAGCCATAGCTAGACCATAGGGCGTAGACCCAGATGCTCTTTCTCTTATATAAATTTTTATTCTAGCAGTTTTCAATCCTTGTAGATATCTTTTATAAAATCTCGCCATTTGTCTCTGTTCTGTGTAAGCAACTCTATCTCATTGAGGGAGCCGATTCCTGCTGCTCTTGCCTCTCTGATAATGTTCTTATCAGTGTCTCTTTGGGTTGGCCTCTTTTCCTCTTACCTGTTGTTTCCCACATGAGGGCTTGCTTTGTTATTTGGTTATTATCTCTCCTCATCACATGTCCAACATATGACCATCATCTTTTCTTGATTACTGAAGATATTAGTGGTTGATTGATTCCCCACATTACACAGAAAATAATACTCCTAGACTGGCAGTCTTTATTTTATCGTTGCTATAATTGCATATCTGTCTTTTTGTCCTTATACTCATATCACCAAGCTAATACCTTTTCTTGTTCTTTTATTATTCTTATTTTCTTTTCTTTCTTTTTTAAAATCTTGTGTACCAATACCATGTAAATCCATTCAAATTATTTATCACCCAGGTTTGTTACTAAAGTATATCAGTGACATTTTTTGTTTGTTCTACCAGTAATCTAATTCTATGAAAATATTTATATAATTAATATTTCTACCTGCAGACATGTCAGCCATGTGGGCTGGGATCCTGACAAAGGATTTGATGTAAGTGTTTATTGTTCATACTCACCCTCTAGTGTACAGAATCTTAGTCATGTAATATATGTATATAATGTATAATTGTGAAATTGGTAAAAAAAACTTTCTGTATCATTTCTCTCAGATTATTAAGATTTTGGTTCATCACAAATCTTTAAACAGGAAGTTAGTTTATTTCATTTTCAAGGAATGCTGTCCAACAGATACATACTTATGTAATACATACATGACATGCAAATATTTATCTCATTTTTAGTTGTGGTGATCAGTATTTATTTGTTGCCTATTCACCATTTTGAATACTTAAGTTCTTCTAATTATGATTACAAATTATTTACAATCGTCTTCATTAAGCTAAACCATTTTTTACATTTCCTATTCATGTAGATGAATAATTTGGATCACGACATGCAGAAACTTTTCCAATCTGTGGGTATTAAACCAGACGACAATTTGGACAAAGATACTGTTGATTTCATCTATGATTTTGTGGAAAAGCATGGAGGAATAGAAGCTGTTAAAAAGGAATTTGGACCTTTTAAATGTAATTGGTTTATTTTTTTCATTGTTTTGAATAATTACTTGACCATTCTCTGCTGTCTTTCACCATCATGGAAAATTGGATATTGATACTCTGTCATATATCTCCTATCTTATGGTTAGTAGAAGGCATATGAATCACTGCAAATGAATTAAAATCCATAATTGCTCAACCGCACGTGCCAGTGGAATCATTCAAATTAAAACTCATCTCATTGAAGGATGGAAACCAAGAAAGGCAGCAGCAGGTCCCATCATAGCATCTACAGCACATACCAAAAGATATTAGGCCAAGTGACACTGAAAGTGAACACAGCTGAACTGTCCTTCATTATATGATATCATCATTCATCATGAGCATTCAGAATATCGAAGCACGATCCAGATGAAAAACACAGCTCGCAGTGTGCACAGAGCACTAAACTCAGTAGCTCCGGCAACAAGCCGGATTGGAATATGAGGAAACTGCAACAAGGAACCTTTTTAGACTGAGCCTCAGTGGCTATATTATCCACCATATTGACCAGAAATCTATCTCCTGCCCTATTTTCTAATGATGTCTGCTATTTCGTGAATCCATAATCATTTAGGTCTCCTTTTTCCACTAATCCTGAACAGAAAGGGCCCACTTTCTATTCCTAGAAGTGGTTGAATTTTTTTTGCACCAGCAAGACTTTGGGGTTCACCAATCTCTAAAAAAATATTGGTACCAGAGAATTTTCTATCAAGTAAAAGTGTCCTGGTGTGATAACGACAGTAGATCTTCCAAAATGTGCTGTGGTCATGGCAAAAACATGGGTACTAACACCATATTTCTCAACCACTTAACAGGGCATGAAGGAAACCTTTTCTTTACTGTCAACTTTTCCTGTAAAGTAAAACAGTGATGCTTCACTGACAAAAAGATTTAGTACAGGCAAAATAAAGGTTTTAAATTGACTTCCGGAGGTGCAAGACTGAAGAGTTCAAGCACATTATTTATGATGGATCTCACTGTCAATGAAAAGGACTGGGCAAATCATATCCCATGGAGTGCAGAAATATAGAGAGGTGCAATTGCGTTGTAGAGAAATTTGCAGATGAGATCAGTGGACGAGCAAATTTTAACAAAGGGATGAAAATAGTCTTATATTTAATTTTTTTTTAAAAGTATAACCATGCCGTAACGTTTTATTGCTGTTGAATATGCTGATTGACTTATTGGCATATAAGTGGTTTTAAATAGTCTTTTTTTTCATCTTCTAAATTTATCGCTTACTACTGATATTAAACATTTATTACTTTAAAAATGTGACACAAGGTATGCATGATTAGAGTTCTTTAGCTTGCTAGTTTTACACATACTTTTGATGCATCCTATCTCTCACCCTATCTTTCTTGTACTAAACTAAGCTCATCATTCTAGCTATTTTATAATGTATTCAGAGTTTTTCTTTTATCTAATATTATTTTTGTTATATTTTATTTCTTTCAGCAGCTGCACCTTTGCCTCCACCGCTAGCAAACAGAAACAATGCTACAGCTGCCCCACCTCCTCCACCATCACGTATCGGTGCACCACCTCCACCTCGCTCTACAATGCCGCCTCCTCCGCCTCCAAACCGTGGTCCATCAATGCCTCCTCGGGGTGTGGCTCCACCGCCTCCACCAACAAGGGTAATGCCACCACCACCTCGGGGTGCAGGCATGGCACCACCACCTGCACCATCAAATATGTCTGCACCACCACCTCCTCCCCCACCTGCGTCTTCTGTACCAGTTCCTCCACCACCTCCAATTAGTGGAGCCCCTCCACCACCACCCCTCCTCCACCACCCCCTCCAAGTGGTGATTTTTCTGGAGGTGGAGGTGATTCAAGTGGTCGTGGAGCATTAATGGATGCCATTAGGTAAGTACCAGATCTGGAGGAGGGGAAACATGAATGACAACATAAGTGGGTTTCATCCTGCTGGCCACTGTTCATATTTTTGTACCTCTAAGATTTACATAGCATTAAGTGCCATAATATGCAATTATTTTTCTCCTGGTTTGGTATAGAACCGTTGATCAGAGGTTTAACAAGCCGCTATCATAAAAACGATGTTGTTAATGAAACGTAGACCTGATACAGAATGTTTAAATTAGCAGTAGATCTAAATCAGCAACAAAAATAGGATTCTGGAATGTACGAACAATGGCTGTGCCGATGAAACAAGCAACTTTAGATCAGAGAAGGAGTATCTGGGTCTACGCCCAATGGGCCGGCTACGGCTTGAAAGGTCAATAGATAGATAGAACTGCCATAAAGACATTATGGAAAGCACATGGTTGGTAAGAGAACAATAATCACTGGTTCCAGCCAGCACTGTACATGAAGAAGGGAAGAGAAAACCCTGTGAAACCTTGAGTGTGAGCGGAGGCAAAGACACCTAACAGCAAGGAGAAATGGGAAAAAAATATATATATATAAAAATAGAAAAAAACGGCATGGTTATAGCCTCACTTAACAAGTGGACAACACAAACCAGAACAATGTTTTGGCTCAATAGGCCGTCAGCAGGAACAAACAACCAACACACATACAAATATGGATTTAAAATGTTAAAAAATATAATAATTTCGAACTAGAAGGAGAAATAAATATATCACTATATTCTATATTTTTTTTGCCATTTCTCACTATTAACTTCACTGCAGCTTTGCATTTGTATGCATTTATGTGCATTTCTTTGCCTTGACCCCACCTGACAGCAACAGAGCTGGAAGCTGCCAGCAAGTCATGGCTGATGGTTTGTGCCAGGATCAATAACCAGAACCTTCCAGACCAAATTGGACCTCTTTCAAGTGCCTCTTGTAACAAACTAACCAGTCTAGTTTGGCCAAACGAGTAGGTTTAGAAGAGGGAAGGTAATCCCATACTAGAAAATGCTGTGCTGAAGTCAGATGTGTTGGAATGAAAGGCGCAAATAAACAACACAATATATCTACACCCACTTAATGTCCTTTTAATTTTAATGATGGATGGTGACGAGCACTATCCATTCCTTTGGTAATCATTGGGCGAAACCTGGAAAAATATATGTTTTTGACCATTGGTACATTTTTGAGGGATATGATTAGTGCTGTGTCAGGCTGTATTTGTGTTCCAGAAAATTTCTCTTGTGCCCATTTATGGTCCAGTGAACCTAGAAGCTAGTCAGTTACTGGATTAAATGAAATTAATATGCATCAAGAAAAAACAGCCAAATCGCTAAAGGCTCTTTGTTATTTTTGTGTGAGGCAAATGCAGAGGAAACAATTTTTTATAAAAAATAAACCTGAACATTTCCTTCAATTTTCATTTCAGAATTGGCACAAATCTGAAGCCTGCACAATCAGCCTCTGATGCTCCTAAATCAACGGACTCAAGGGGGCAGTTGATGGATGCCATTAGACTAGGAGCAAATTTGAAAAAGGTAGATTTTTTTCTGGTAGCTTTCAAACAAGTGAGATCATTCTGGTGAAAATGACTGACATTTGGATTACAAGCATTGGGATTTTATTGTGTAGTTTGATATTTAAAGTTATTGAACACAAATTAAAGAATGTCGTAAACATATACTTTCAAATAAATTGGTTTTACAATTGTTGACACAATTAGCTTATATATCCATATATTTAAGCTAAAGTATGTATATATTTTTAAATATATTTCTTTATAAAGTATCTTTATATTTTTTGCAAAATATATATATTTTTTTAATCTATCTATCTATCTATTTATCCATCCACCCCCCCCCCCCCCCCCCCCCCACCCCACCCAAACCCGTCCGTCTGTCTATCTACCTACCTTTCGTTGAAATATTATCTATATCTGCAGTGTCGTTTCCTGTATAAATTTTACTGTCTTTTGTAATTCTTGCAGTGGCCCATATAGTTTTGTCTGTAGTGTTGTATCCATGGGCCAATGGATTTTCCTGAGTCTGCTCAATTCAGTACAGTCTTGAAGTATGTATTCAGCAGTCTGAAGCATGTACATGTAGTTGAGGTGCCTATCTTAAATTTTGTATACATGTGACTGTGGAGTCGATTGTGCCCTGTTCAGAGGTGTATAATGATAATTTGGTGACATCTATTCATATTATGAAAAAGTAGTAGTAGTAAAGTACCCCCGTCACGCCAAGTGGCGGCGTTAAGGGAATATGGTGTTAGTGACCATAAATTTCACAGACCTTCGGCACATGATTTTTGGTGTAATGTGGTCGGTATTATGTCCGTGCCGCTTTACTTTCCCAGATAAAAAAATCTGGTACCATTTAAGGCTGGGTGAACCCAGAAGCCGTCGGTTGGGATCGAACCCTACCCCTTGTCTTTTGTAGTCAAGTTCACTAACTACTGAGCTATCGCGGCTCCCTCATATTATGAAAGGCATCCTGATTTGGGGCTTGTGATCCTCTGATTGATTTGATTATCTATTTCTCATGATGGTATGTAACCAGTGCATATGATTGTGTGCCTGTTGCACCTTCCTTTGCCAGCTGATTTACTCTCTCGTTTCCTGGTATTCCACGGTGAGATGGGATCCACTGCAGGGCAACCCTGTCGTGCTTGCAGAGTTCAGTTAATAAGGTCTGCAGATGTGGCAATTTTCTGGATTGTAGTGCCTGGAGTACTGATCTTGCATCTGTCAAAAACACTACTGGCATGGGCTAAGATTACTTTTCAGCAGTTTTTCTATTGCCAACTTTATTGCTTGGATTTCTGCTTCGTAATTGTGACAATATTTCCCTGTTGCTATTTCATTCATATCCCTGGTGTTATTTGGGTACTTTATATATGCTTCTCCCCATTCTCTACTGATCCATCTGTGTACACACGAATCCATAGGTCTTGTGGGTATTCTTCATCAAAGAAACCAAGAGTTATTGTTTTACACTGTATACACTATTTTGTTCCTCCTTCTCATGTATTCCTTTCACTTCTGTCCATATTTGTATTGACAATCTGGATTCCTCTGTCCAGGGAGTCTGTTCTGGTATGGGCAGTAGGGGGTTAACAACTCTTGGTATGTCTGGTGTTTGTCTACAAATTCGTTGCCAGGACCTGCCAGCCTCTTTCATTTCATCATGTATGGTTCGTTGCCAATCTCCCCAGTGGTCTGCCTCTTCTTTGTTTATTAGGTGGCAGAACTGAACTAGATATCTAGATCGAGTTAATTGTGTGCATGTGCAAAAATTACAAATCAGCTGCTCTCTAAAAATGCCTAAATAAATTATTACTATATTATTTTATATGCAATAAAGGGAATATTTAAGAGAACAACATAAAATTGTCAAATTAATATAATTAAATTCTGGAGACAACTAAAACTGCAACAAGGCTCCTTGGATAGTGAAAACCAAGTAATGAGAAGTTAGAGACAACTCTACTATTAGAAAAAAAATGAATGTAAGGGATGTTTAAGTCAATGGAGGATCTCTTATCTCCAAACAAAATTTCTAGAGATAAACTTTTAACATCATAAATCATGACATGCATTGTACTAGCATCAAATGCTTTCAACAAACTGATGAACATCTGGAAATTCAAAGTACTCAGTAAACAAATAATACAGTCGAACCTGTCTAAGGCGACCATTCACGGGACTTTCAAAAACTGGTCCCATAGGACAGGTGGTCCTGCCTCACAGGTTTCACATAATAAATAGAGCGATAAAAAAAATTTGATCCTAAGCACTATGAAAACTAACCTGCAAATCAGCGTAATCCATGAGTAGAACATAGTGCACATGTCGGTCTACAATAGCCACTGGTTGGACACTTTTCATAAAACACGATAGTTAAACACACAAAAATAAAACACACATACACAGATTCCACTTATACTGTACATGTATCACTTTTGACTTGAAAAAAAAATCCAATATGGTAGTCTGTTGTTTGACAGATGAAATAAACGATAAGTTCAATTTTTCTCTCAAGTCCATGATAACGTCTAGTATGTTAGATCTCCCGTTTGTTATTGAATAGGTGCGCAGAAGCTCCAAAGCATTATGTGCATCTGCGATAGTGTATGTTTTCTCAATGTCAGTAGAATCTTGTTCGTTGTCTGATTCACTATTCACATCCTCAGCAGCTAAAATTGCAGTGGCAGGAAGATCCCAGTTTGTTTCTATTGTGTTGCAAGTTTGGAGCCCTGAATCAATCATGGAGATGTCTGTCAATTGGTATCCAAACAATTCTTTTGAAAGGTTATCCAAAGCAGTAGAAATTGCAGTAGAAACAATTTGCACGTCGGTCTTTGATGCAGATTCCATGTGCGTCAGAGAATATGCGTGTGTTTCAGCAGGACAATGAAAACCTGCTTTACAGAAACACTTAAGGATGGTTGAGTTGTCCACTTCTTTCCATGCTGCAGCAATCCAGTAGACTACATCCAGTAAATTGACCTGTTTCATGAGTTCGGTTCCGGAAGCATCCTTGTTTGATTCCATGACTGTGATAAGATGTAGAAGCTGTTTTTGTCTAAACTTTAATTTAAATGTCTGAATGACACCCTGGTCTAGGGTTGAACTAATGCAGTTGTGTTGGGTGGCAGAAACTGCAGCTTAACATTCTGTAGTTCGATCTTGGGATGACAGGTAGCGTTGTCAACAAATAAAATAATGTGGCGCTTTTTTTCTGCATCTTACGGTCAAAACTTTTCAGCCAATCTTCAAATATAGCTGCAGTCATCCATGCCTTTTTGTTGTTTCTGTAAATCACTGGCAGTGTGTTTATGTTGATGTTTTTAAAAATCCTAGGGTTAGCTGCTTTCCCAATCACTAAAGCCGGTTCTCGTTCCCCCAACATGTTAGTGCATAGCATCACTGTTATTCGCTCTTTGCTTTTTTTACCCCCAGCGCATTTTTCTCCTTTGACAAAAAATGTTTTGTCCGTAGTCGCTTTGAAAAATAACCCGGTTTCATCTAAATTAAAAATGTCATGAGCAGCGTAACCATAGCATATCTCGGATAATTTAGAAGTCCAGTCAGCCGCAGCACTCATATCTGAATCACCGACTTCGCCACATTGCTTACCAAACACAAGATTGTGTCTTTTAATGAAGGCCTCTAACCAGCCGTTCGATGCTTTAAAGACTGAGTTTTCCAATTCTTTTGCAAACTGTAAAGCTCGTTCTTTGATCATCGGCCCAGATAACGGAATTTTTCGTGCAAGTGCTGATTGACACCATTTCCAACAAAGTGTATTTATGTCTTCATTTCCCGTTTTCCTGCTATTCCTTCTTTTCATACTTGGTGCATTATTTTCAAAGTCATTCATATACTCGGCTTTTCTCTTTAACGTACGTAAAATCTGTGTCTTTCCCACTCCAAACTGTTCTGCCAATAATGCGAACTTTTACCTTGCTGATTTTGTCGAATCACTGATATTCGTTCTTCCAGCGTTAATGCTTTTGGTTTTACACTTTTGACACTGGCCATTTCCTATATTGTGTGTAACACTTTTAAAATCCACAAAAATAATTCACTGAGATACTGTACATGTACATGAATACACTCTAAGCGGGCAATGACTAATTCTTTAGTTAATTCCTGTAATTTATACAGGCCACGCAATGGTCTACTCTGGTCTAGACGGAACCGCGAAGTGATGTCACTTCACGAATCATAGATCTGTGTCTGCACCAGTATTGACTGATAAACGTAACACGTCCCACTGTAATCTGGGACTCACTAAATACGGGAAAACATCAACACCTGTAGACACCTGTGTCGATCGTTTATAGCTCCCAGCGAGACGAAGGACTGGCTGGTCGTCGTAAACGGGATAAATAACATTGGCGGCGGTTAATTAGCCTGGTCTCTGGTTGCGTCATACGGTGAGCGCCGTAATCAGTGTTAGCATATAGTAAAAAACTCGGGGAAATTGTAGACCCGGTCCTATAACCAGGGAAACGCTTTAAACAGGTGGTCCTAAGACCAGGTTCGACTGTACTTAGATTGTTCAATTTCTAACAACAAATCGGTTCAACAAATATTACAGATGACAAGGATCACAAGATGGTTATGATCACACTAAGACAGCCAAAAATAAAGAGAATATACGAAAACAAACAAAAGAAGCGAAAAGAACAGATAATAAAAATAAAACAATTAAAAGATCAAGAAACAAGGAAAACCCTAGAAGAAAAACTAACAGAGGAATTCAAGAAACTTCCTAACGAAGTATGCACAGTAGAAGAAGAGTGGAAACAATTTAAGGAAACAGTAACCATCTCTAAAACAGTTTGTGGAACGAAGCTAAGAACAAGAGAAGGGAAAAAGAGAACCCCGTGATGGAACGAAACAATCTGAGAAGCAATTAAAGAAAAGAAGAAACTGTTTAAAAATTGGAGTGAGAACAAGAACCAAGAAAAATATGCCTTAGTTCGAAAAAGAGTTAAAATGCTGATCAAAGAAGCTAAGCAAAAGAATTGGACAGAATTCTGACAAAACATGAGCAGGGACTTCAAGACAGCCACAAGAGATTTCTACAAAGCAGTAAAAGCCACAAGAGCGAGAAAAGAAAACATGATCCTACCGAGCTGATAAATGACAAAGACGGACAGCCAATATCAAATAACCAATGTATGCAACAGAGATGGAAAGAATACTTTGAAGACCTGTTATTGTTATTGGTTATTGGTTATGGAAGGCCTCGGTATCACAGCAAACGAATTAAAATCCATAGTTGCTCAACCTGTTGAAGACCTGTTAAACATACCAACTACCAATAAGACAATAAAAACCACGCTATAACTTACAAATACTGAACCCAACATCATGAAAGAGGAAATCGAAGAAGTAATCAAATATGCACTAAGAAATATAGCACCGGGGATAGATAACATACCAATAGAAATAATAGCAGCAGCAGGAGAAACAGGAATGCAATGACTGCACAGAATATTTAATGCAGCATGGCACCAACAACAAGCCCCAGAAGACTAGCAACAGGCAATCATCATACCAATATGGAAAAAGAAAGGTAACAAAAGAGGCTGCAATCAATATAGAGGTATATCGCTTCTCAGCCAGGTAGGAAAGCTATACGCCAAAATCTTGGAAAAAAGGCTAAGACCAATAATAGAACTACAGTTAAGCGATTCTCAAATGGGGTCCCAAAAAAACAGAGGATGTACCGACGCACTATTCACATTAAAACAGCTTGCAGAAAAACGACAGAACACAATCAAAACTTATACATAGCCTTCATTGACCAGGAAAAAGCATTCGACAGAGTAAACAGAGAACAACTGTGGGAGATACTAAAAACATACGGAGTAAGTCAACATCTAACCAACCTTATCAAAAGTCTCTACATCAACAGCAGCGCAGGGTCAGGACAGCAGCAGGCTACAGACCACTTCGAAGTTAGATCAGGTGTAAGACAGGGGTGGGTACTATCCCCCCCTACTGTTGATTACATACATGGACCATATATGCAAGCTAGCCAACCCATCAGAGACAGAGGAGATCAACGAGCTTTTATTTGCAGATGCCCAGGCACTAATACATGAAACAATAGAAGACCTACAAGAACACTTAAACAAACTCAACATCTCAGGCACAAAATGCAACATGAAAATCAACATCAACAAACAGAGTCATGAATGTCACCAAAAATAAACAGAACATCAACATAACTATAGAAGGCAAACAACTAAAACAAGTAGAGGAATTCAAATACCTAGGAAGTCTAATGACAAACGATAATTCTCAAACAGCAGAGATAGAATCAAGATGCAACAAAGCTTGTCAAATCATCGGACAGTTATCACCACTATTGTCCAACAAGGAAATAACTCTGGAGGCAAAACGAGCACTATACAAAACAATCTTCATCCCAACGTTGTGCTACCAATGCCAGACCTGGACCCTAGATGCAAGAACAATAAGAAAAATAACCTCTACAGAGATGAAATGTGTTAGACAAATGACAGGAAACAGTCTGAGAGATAAGATCAGAGATGAAGAACTGAGAAAAAAGCTAGGAATAGTCCCCGTCATAGAATATATAAGGAAACAACAGATAAAATGGTTTGGCCACGTGACAAGGCAGAAAGAACAAAACACAACACAACGAGCCTTCAACAAACGTTGTGAGAACACCAGACCCAAGGGTTGACCACGAAAAAGATGGATCGATGGAATATTAGAAGCACTAGGAAACATAACAGCAGCAGAGGCGAACAGAAGAGCAAAAGACCGCAAATTATATCTCCCCTCGACGCTGAAAGGCAGATGAAGAAGAAGAAGTTCAACTTCTGTTTGTTACCAGTGCTGACATATGGAAGTTGGAAATGCACTCAGACTTTACAGAAGAAATTAAATGCCTTTGAAAACTAATGTCTACATAGGATCTCAAAACATAAGCTGGAAAGAATACATTTCAAATGAACTAATAAAAGATGAATCAAAACAAGGACTATGTGTCATTGCTTTGTAAGAAGAAAATGCCAGAAATGCATCAGTCATGTGCTGAAATTGAATGAATAAAGACTTATTGGGCATTTGTATGGAAACCATCTAGTAAAAGAAAACAAGGATGACCAAGAGAATCTATTACATAATTAAGCACAACAATTACTAGAGAAGGTTCAACTATGGGACTTAGAAAGAACCAAGACCTACAAGAACTAGCAGCAAATCATCAGATAACTATGACTTTTGCCCTTCCTCAGCCCAAGGGGAAATTGAATGTATTAATATTTGTCTTTAATTGATCCTAAATTTATTATAATACCAAAGGGATAAAAATTATGCTACCAAAATGTAGTTGTGTGCACTTTTCAGAATTGCTTTTAATCGAAGCCTTGTTTAAATGTTCTTTTGGGGGGGGGGGGGGGGGGGGACTGGTTGGTCTCGAGGCAAGATGCCGGCCTCAAGACAGAGAGGTTGTGGGTTCAAATCCTGGCCACACCAGTTGGGATTTTTATTTATGATTTCTCTCTGCTGCAACCACCCCCTGGTCTCAGCAGTGAGGCCTGGCTTGAAACGTCAATTACTCATTGACTGAAAAAAAATGAGTACTCCTGAAGTCAGAGTTATCTGCCTGTGCGGCGATGGACCCCTGTGCACACGACTGCCAGGGAAAAATGGGTTAACATGCAAAATTCAGTCCCCAGTCTCTAGGAACTTCGTCAGAGCTGGCGAACGAAGAAGGAAAAAAAAAAATCTTTTTTTTAAAACTAATTTCGAGTGTGAATTTTGTTTGTATTTCATTGTTTATATGACTTGTTAAAATTATTTATCTTCTTCTTATCGCTCACCCTTTAAGTGGGTGTGTTGTGTCACTTGGTTACAGCAAAGCTTTGATACATGTGCCTTTCAACTCAATACATATCTGTCTTCTGCATGAGTAAATTTGTTTAGCAATTTTTTCCTGGGCCAATGTGGCCTACTATTTTCAACTTTTAACTGCTAAGGATTTTTTAATGTGATCAAAGAGTGCACATAGGAGCTCTTGTTTTTTCTGTTATCCAAGAGGGTTAGATGTCAGATCCAACTACCCAGAGACCATGGTGGTGGGTAAAGCCATGAAGAAACCAAGGATCTGAAGTGACAAATTCTGACCACCAGAGGTGGGATTCAGACTTGGGACATTCTTGTCCAGAGGTCAGCATTTTGCTTCTAGACAGTGCAGGCCCCAATGTTATTCAGAAAGGGGGTATATCTATAATTTATTTAAGGTTTAAAAAAATGAATATCAGAATGTTTCAGAGCATTTGCTTCAGGCAACATGTGTTTTGTCATACTTTTCACTACAGTAAAGCTTATTTTAAATTGTGATGCAAAATCTGTCTTAAGTCTTATGATGAACTGTAAAAATAGGTTGACCCGAATGAGAAACCTGCTACCCCAACAACGGCTGAGTCAGACGGCCTTGTTGGAGCCCTTGCTCGTGCATTGGCCAACCGACAGAAACAGATCCATGGCTCAGGTAAAACCATCCTTCAACAGCGGGCAAGCCCACAAGACTTTGTTATTTTTCCTCAGTTTTTTTTTTCTGTTTTCAATGGGATTTTGTTAGTGCTTCTTTCTTATTTTCAGATTCACGACTTTTTTTTGTTTGCTATGTCACTGCAAAAGTTCTTTTTTTTTTTTTTTTTCAAAAATACACGATGCATATTTTAAATTAAATTTAGCATTGCATTTTTTAAAAATTCCTCACATAATATTTATTAAAGTTTAGTAATTAGTTCTTAATTTCATTAATTTTTTAGAGTAGACCTATGGCAAATTACACTTTTCCAATGTCAATAATATCTTTTTTCCTTAATATTATTTCAATGCTTTTAAAGTTCTAATGGAATGATCCATTTATAAAAGTATTGTAATATTTATTGATTTGTATAAAACAGCTCAGGGCTGTTTGATAAATGTCAAATCAAGGCTGATGTATTTGTGTACAATGGAAATAAAAGACCCCATAAATTTAAAGCTCAAGATTGACAGTTTTTTAAATTAAAGCAGATGGACTTTACTTTCTCCTTACATGATCCGTTTTTCTGTTTCATATATTTTGTAGTGATTGTTGTTTTGTCAACTCAAGTTTAGCATAAATTACTTAATTTTAATGTTGTGCATTCAGGCTTGTTTATTATGTTTAATGTAACTTGTTTCTGTGTTATTAATGTTCATACTAAAGCATGGTTTCAATTTTTCAGTGTGTAATTCAGAGCTGAGTTTTCATGTGCTTCTGTTTGTGCACAGTATTTTAACACATTTCAGATCATGTACTTCGCCCCTGAGCACCAAAGGAGTAACAATTATGTCATTGTTGCATGTTTATTTATTGACTACATTTGTGTCTAAATTTATTAATCAACAGAGTATTAACCAGCAGGCTTGTTTCTGAGCTTCACTCAGGATTGTGGAGGCTTTCATTAATTATTATTTTATGTTTATGTTGTTAAACATTAATGTGTCCTTCGTGTAATTCTTCTGCAATAAAGGTAGAAGCAGTGGAGGATAGACCAGTATCCACTAATCCAGTCGAAATGGATGGCATTGTGGGTGCCTTGGCCAAAGCTTTGGCCAGTCGCGTCCGGCTTGTGTGAACAGTGGTGAGGCTAGACATGGATTTTGCTTTCCATCACTTTGCCTAATGAGCCATAAATTATGCAATTTAATTTTTTTACTTTTATAACATAGTCGCTGGCTGTATTTGCTTTAACATTGTACATTTTATATGTAAGGAAGCAGGTTAGCTTAGGATGGGACAGATGTATTATTAATTTGTGTGCCTGACATGACATTATGTATTGGTTGCTTTGATGTGTTATTTTTTTCTTTTAACTTCCAATGGAACACAGACCTTCAATAATCATTTTCCAAGCCATCTTGTTTGTGCCATTTTTTATACCATGAATCCATTTTTTTTTCTCTATTCTTTCATCTATTTCGACCTCTCTCCGTCAAGTAATTTTTTTTTGCTTCCCTCTTATTTTCTTTTCCTGGCTAAATCAAAATAAGGACTGTCATGTAATACTCTCCGTTATCATGCATAGTTGAGTTTTGATTTGTTGCATATTTTATATCTAAATTAAATAAATTGTAATTTATAACCTGCATCCTTCCATATATATGCATATAACCATATATAAATAGACAAAACCTAGCTTAGTTGTTTTTTTTTCCAGTTTGTTTTACTTTATTCTGTTTTACTTGTCATTGTCACTGGTATATTCATGATTGCCTATGTTTTCACAAAAACTAATTTATAAGTTGCTTGGTTAACCTGAATATGGTCTAAGCAGTCTATAGTTATCATGGCAAAGTCAATGACTCAAAGCTGATCATGATCTCACTTAATCTCCTCTAGGGCCTCTTTGAAAGTCATTTGCATTAAAATAGGCATGTCATTTCTCTGACAATTGTTGTAGTTCTCTTAATGGTAGTGTTGATGTATTTAAAAAAACATAATATTCCAATAGTTCTGGGATGGACAAATTTCTACTTTTCCAGCAGAACCTGGAAAATGAACAAAGCCATTACACATCACCTCCCTAGTTCTAAAGACTAATGACTCATGTCAACCCTGGATTGTTTCATTGATGTTATTTGGATACCTGTATATAGCAGACGTTCTCATCAACCTTGACTTCTGAACTTTTGGTTTCAAATAGAGCCATGTCTGTTGTAAACAATCTGTGAAATTGTGATGATGATCATCAATACATTTTAAAATCTCTTTTTAATGGATGTTGTCATCCTAGTAGTTGTTAAATGCTGTATTTTCTTCTCCTTTAACTCTCAGGAGTTTTGTTATACTATGACACCCTGTTTTTACAATTTATACAGCGACTTACAAATGGTGTTAGGTTCCGATGGAAATGTTATAAGTCAAAAGTAGCATGTGTTATCCTAGGCTAGGCAAGATTATGAGCAACCATCATAAAGTCAAAAATGGTCCATATATGTGGCCCAGTAGCTTATAGAGCAGCTTGGTCCAACCCATGTCCTGTGAGACTCATTTTGGTGGTTCACAGCCCTCTTTTTACAGTTTCAATAAGTAGAAGATAAATTATGGTATTGTGTAGGTAAATCCTTTCTGTGGGTTCAATAGTTCCTGTTAAGTGGTAGTACACAATTGGCTGTACTCAAGTAACGGTGTATTCCTGCTTCAGAAATATAACAAGTTATAGTGCTTTCTACTGCGGATTAGAAAGGCATTTACAAAGACCTCAGGAAAAAAGTTCACATGGAGATATGAATTTTCGTTACAGCTGGTGGTGACAGATTTCTCAGAGTGGAATCATTGTCCCAGTGACTTGAGATTCTAGGATGGTAAACATCTAGAGTGGCGCTTTCATCCTGATAATGTGGACTTCAAGGACAACTTAGAAACAGTTGATTGACAGAATGCCAGATGCTGGAACAAACCTATACAGTTACTGGGAGGGGTATCTGGAAGATGACTGGCCAATAGATTAAGACTGATCGCCATGATTCTTAGATATGGGTGGTACCAGAAAAAAAAATATAAGGAATGTCAACAACAACATTGTTAGGCAAACTTACTCCTTAGTACGAAGTTTTGAGTTATGATGGAAGGATATTCTTTTTATAGTTTTAGTTTTACTTATATATATATATATATATATATATATATATATATATATATATATATATATATATATATATATATATATATATATATATATATATATACTATCTGTAGTGATGGGCCACATTCCCTTGAAGTATGCGCTGTTTGGCCCTTAAGTAACAAAGGTTGGACCACACTGCTATAGAGTATATAATAGTTAGACGAGATTTAGTTTAAGAAACTTGGCTCGATATAGACAACTTGCTCAAATCTCGGCTCCATCGGTTGTCGGGATTTTTATTTATGATTTCTCTCTGCTACAACCACCCCTGGTCTCAGCAGCGAGGCCCGGCTTGAAACATCAGTTATTCATCGGCGGAAAAAACATGAGTACCTCCGAAGTCGGAGTTATCTGCCTGTGCACGCGGCTGCCAGGAAAAATTGGATTAACACGCAAATTCAGTTCCTAGTCTCTAGGGACTTCATCAGAGTTGAACGCCGATGAACGCAACAACAACAACATATCTAACAATAATTATCTTATTGTAAGTCGAGGCATGTCTGTATATTGATACTATGTATTATTTAACAATACTAATTTACTAATCTTTTCTTTATAATTTACAGAATGCTTGCTTGCTGAATTTAAATGTTTTAATGCCTTGTCCGTGAACCCCAATTCCTAGCTTCTGTTTATTAATCTAACCTTTGCTGACATTTTTAATCAAATCTTTTGAACAATTTTCAGATTTTAGTAAATGAGCTTCCTGGTAGTTCTGATACACATAATTTAATTTCGTTAACAATTGTATTGTTTCAGTAGCTAGGGATTTTTTTAATGGAGCTTTTAACAGTAACATTTTTATTTCCTTTTGTGTCCAAGTGTGTGCTAATTTGCCAGCTTAAAATTTTGTTCTGTTTACTACGACCTCCTCCTCAAACTCTAGAGACATTTACAGCCTACCATTCTCAGTTTCTGCCTCTTTTATTACTTCTGGTCAAGGTGGATAGCCATGACAATACCTCTGCAGGTAGTCCTGTCGCTAGTGGGGTCTGGTGAATGCACTAAGAAATGCCCTGGATGTCCGCAGAATTGCGTGTGTGAACACTGGTGAGAAAAGCCATTCACTAAGGATTGCAATGCCTATATCGAAACTGAAGCTATATTTCAGTGCAGCTCTGTAGAAGCTTCTTCTGTTATTAAACATGCTTTTTTTCTTAGGCTTCCTTCTCATTGTAATTTATTCAAAATATTTAACCTGGTATGTGTGCAATTTTCTTGCAGATTATAGAAACTGATTAAATACAATATAGATATATATATATATATTATATATATGTATCACTATTTCTTTGAGTATTCTTGAAATTGCACCAGCATGCAGATTCCCACTGCTTCATCCAGTAGAAATTGTTAAATTTTGCCCAATTTTCATGAAAAAATATAAAAGTTTGCATAACAAAGATAGTATACTGTAAATTGAGGCTTGTCTTATATGGTTTCTATTATGCTGTAATGCTTTTACTGTGCCTGTTTTGTTTCTTTACAGTATATTTTTTTTTTCTACAAGCACTCACTGCAGCTCTTATAGCTTTATAACACAAATTTAACACTTTATATACGTAAGAAAAAGAGATAGGGTTTGATCCCAACCGACGGCTTCCATTTCACCCAGCCTTTAATGGGTACCGGACTTTTTTTTCTGGGAAGTAAAGTGGCATGAGCGTAATACCGACCACATTACCCCAAAAATCATGTGCCTGTAAAATTTATGGTCACCAACACCATATTCCCTATACACCGCTTGATGTGACTTTTATATATATATATATATATATATATATATATATATATATATATATATATATATATCGTAAGAAACACTTTGTACTAAAGCTCTCCTTGTGTGAGAAGAAGCCGCCATGAGTGGAAAATGATTTTAGTATTTGAGAGCTTGACTAATTTGCAAGCAGCAGCAAAAAATATATTATTCTTTCATATTGTAATAGTGCAAATTTAAATAAGATCTGGACCAAATAAACATAACTTCACACCTGTATATTTACTGCTTATATTATCTAATACTGACTGATTGCTATTATTCAATGAATTTTCATATTTAATGGCTGAATTTTAAATACTAGTATATGTGCATTTATATGTCCAGTATATATTGTGTGTGTGTGTGTTGTTTTTTTTTTTTTATTGTGCATACTTGGTTAGACAGCTCTGAAAGTCACTGTGACTCATTCCTGAAATAATCTTAAAATACTTTATTTGTATCACATTGTTATATTTATAATCATCATCATGCAGATCATTACAAGCTAAGCCCTACAACATTTTCTACTAAAATTAATAGTGAAAATGTACTTAAATTACTCATCAATTTCAAAGTAAACTCTTTTTTAAGACAATGTTTCTTGGGAATAAATAATTTTTTAAAAATAACTGTAACATTTTTAATGTGAATGTGTAAGTAAAGTGCTAGTTAAGCACTTCAGATGATCCATTATTTTTTTGCTCATTTACTTTACTAGTCTCTCAGTCTATGTTTTCTTACTTAACATGCCCTGATGAATGTTGTATAATTCATAGTTGTCAAACAGAAAAAATTAGTAATATTGTGTATTTATTAAAAGAAAATTCTTGCCATAGAATACATAAAGAAACAACAGATAAAGTGATGTGGCCATGTGATAAGACCAAAAGACGACACAATGAGCCTATAATAAACGTTGTGAGAACACCATATTCAAGGGCTAACTATGAAAATGACAATTGATGGAATAATAGAAGTGCTAGGAAGCATTGTAGCAGCACTAACACTTCGCTGCAGATTATATATCCTCTCGAGACTGAAAGGCAATTGAGAAAAGAAAAAGAAGATTAATAGAATGAAAAGCAGGAGATGAAAACAATTCAAAATATTCACTTGAACATTTTAAAAATTTAATAATGAAAATAATGTATGCAGTTTACTGTGTGTATGAAATAAAATGGCCCCTCGTGTTAATTGAGAAGTGGCCAAACATTTGTGAAGGACACCATGTTAATTTGTATAGAATATATAAAGATAAAAGTGATCCCATAGTTCCAATGATGAAGTGTTTAGATATATTTTCCACCCTTACTAATAAATGCATGCGAGAACTGGAAAACGACTAAAGAAATAGAAAATAAATTGAATGCATTTGAAAACAAATGCCTCAGGAACCATAAATTTAATTTAACTCTTTCCGTACGTTTCAACACACTGCGCTATGCCGATTTTGGCCACGTACATTTTGCCGCATAGTGCATCATTCTCAATTTGATTAGTGTGAACCATCGTCAAACCATATTGTTTTTACCTGTCTTGTATCATCTTGGTATTGGTGAAATCTAATTCCGTGTTCAATTATCTAAAAATTAATATATAATATGTTATATGTGAGATAAATATAAATATGTAGATTGATTCTAAAACCATGAAAAATTTTGTCTCTGAAATCTCTTCTGTTGCATTGATAAAAAGCTTTCATACAGAAAGAGTTAAGATTAGTGCAGAAATAAGATAAAATGACTAAGCATGAAAAAATATCTATAATCTAGAGTAGAAGGTGGTCATATGTTGACCATGTGATGAGAAAAGGCAACAAGTAGATTTCAAAGTAGACCCTCAAATGGAAACCACAGAGTAAAAGAAAGAGGCCGACCTAGAGAAACACTAATAAAAACTGAGGCGAGAGGCAGGTATCAGCTCCCTTGTTGAGATTAAACAACTTGCTCAGAACAGGGCCATCTGGTGAGATACACGGTCTGATGCTAACAAAGATTGTCAGACACAAAAAATGTAGAATTTCTGCCCTGTGTGCTGTGTTCAGCTTGAAAGGGCAGTAGATAGATAGAATGAAGTGTTAGTAACTTCATTGTACTGAGCCCCGTTTTCATGAGATTAGGTGCCAATTCCTTCCTCGCTACCTTTCCTTCCTGGGGAATAATATCTCAATACAATATTTCAATATCTCTGTACCCATTTAAAGAAGCTGGGTGGTGACCCCAAGAATCTTTTCAGTCAGAAAATATAGAACACATAGGAAGAGATAATATCTGGTATAGTCTTCAGCCACAGGGAGCAATTTTAGCTACTGTTGGAAGGTAATTTGGATGAATTGCTAACTTATAGACATCAATCACAATGTGACATTTGCTACATTCTTGGGACCATGCACCTGCAATTATCATTGACAAAATAAAATGTTGAGTGATACACTTTCATATATATGTACGTAAGCTATTTGTTTCCTTTTCACATTGTTGTTCATCACTCATTGTACTGGATTTGTTTGACATTTTATAAGATCACAAACAGTTCAGTTCTTTATTCCTGACTCTTGAAACTTTTAAAAAAAGCATAACAACATGACCTTTATAATTTACATTTAACAATGGGATTGCCTAACTCAACTTTTTAACTTGTTACATTTTTAGTTCATATTCAGTTTTAAACTAAATTAAGGTTGTAGTTTTATTTTTAGCTCATTGTTTATTCCACCATTTGTGCTTTGTAAATTGTATATTTATTTTCCTGACCTTTATGCATAATACATTGCTTGTAGGATTATATTCTAGTTGTGTAACATTTGAAAAAGGATTCTTAGTAAATGTAGTATCAGGTTAGTAAGTGGAGAGGATAAGGGTAAATATTGAATTAGATGTACATGTATTTGTATTTAAGTGAAGTTTTACCATTTTTGAAGCAATATAAAAGTTACAAGCAACTGTAATAAATTTTGTTTATGTTTTAAAAACTGTTTTATTTGAATATGTTATGTATTTGTTATTATTTTCACATTTTCTGTTGTGTGATCTCTTACTGTATTAACCATTTCAGATGATGAGGATGACTCAGATGATGATGACGACGATGTTGATGATGACGATGATGACTGGGATGATTAATTGCAAGGTGTCACATTATCAAAGACTGCTGTGAGATGGAGTTATATATAAGACTGTCCAAACAAAACATGTTTTTAATTTTCAAATTTATTTATTAAATTTCTGTTTTGCTTTTCTATGGTAATAAATCAGTAGGTCAGAACACAGACATAAAGTAATGGCCAGCTTTGTTATTCCCTTCTGTAGCACTGAACTTCACACTTTTAAATTATATTAACATTTTGCCTTGCATGTTGAATACAAGTTCTTTCTTTTTTTCTTCCTCCTTATCCACCTTGGTTGTTTGAGGGAATTACAAACTTCTAATTCTTGCTATTCTGGCAGCCTCAACCATTGTCAATTGATGTTGTTATAGCATACATATATTTACCTTCTTGAGACTGGTTTTATTTTTATATCTGAAAGTTAATTCACATGAATAATTTGTTTCATCTTCTGTTATTTTATTAAGTTAGAATAGATTCTGATAAAATAATAGTATATGACTTGTCTATCTATAGTTCTGCTTTATGTGCTGCTCTTGTCATTGGTTTATCTTATGCTTTATGTTTCCTTTCATTTATTAGTTTCATGTTGCCATACTGGGGCAAGCTGTATGGAGATGTTACCAGCCTTGAGCTGACGAACACTCTCTTCCAACTTTTGAATATTGATGTCTAAAGGTGTATGCGGTATTTCCCTGTTTCTTCGCAAAGTCGTTGTTTGTGTTCTATTTCTTTCTTGCCCAGGACCTTTAGACATATGTTGTTCCATCTTTGGCAGAGTTGTACCCAATCAAGTAAATTATCTATCTATAACGTAATAAATTCAGTTACTTTTACAAGTATATACTTGATTCAGTAAATGTTTAGAGGTTTTTGGGCACATATCATACACACATTGGCTATACATTCTTTTCACCCTTTTTTTTTACAACATATTAATATTAATTTTTTTTTTTTCCAATTTGTACGATTCGTAATTGCCAAACATCTACTTATCTACAGCGTCCATTCTTAATGGGCATCATGTGGGAATAAATGCATTGTGTTGTGGTTTACAGTGATGAATGCTGCATCTTTCAACCCAACGCATCCTACTTCAGTAAGGTTCTTTTGGGTGCCAAATTGCCTTTAATCCCTGTCATTTGACCAAACTGATTAGTGTGTTGTCATGCCCACATCTGGAAGGTGGAGCAGGATCTTTATCAGTTGTTACTGCTGATTCAGATGCAGTAGTCAGTTATTTGAATTAATGTGTCAAGCCAATTACCTTTTGCTCAAGATTGCTAATAGCAGGCAGTGTACTTAACTTACACCATCACGATTAAATGCCAACATATATCATATATGGGAGTCATGAAAACTCAGTCGTTAGTGAATGGACTACAAAGGGCAAGAGGTCAGGTTCGATCCTGAAGATTCACCCATCCTTAAATGCTTACTGGATTATTTCTGGGAAAGTAAAGTGGCACGGACGTAATACCAACCACATTACCCCAAAAATCATGTGCCGAAGGTCTATAAAAGTTATGGACACTACACCATATTCCCAATAAGTCACTTGGCGTGACGGGGCTCTTTACTTACTATATATCATATATTGTTTATTAGGTTAATGTATCCTTAGCCATATATGGTTGGAGAAAAGAAGGCGAAGGTGGATTCATTATCATAAAACTGCCCTATTGTGTAACTAGATTTGTACTTGACTGGAGCCAACAGAGAGAGAGAGAGATAAGACTTGTATGATGTTAAAACATTTAAATCTTCTGATAGGACGTAAAGTTAGCCAATTGTCAGCACAAACTGTTTGTTTATATATTTTTAAGAATTGACCTGACTGTACCCAGGACAGACTCTTAGGTGACTTGGCTTGCCACAACAACACATAAATATGGTGTATAATTATTGGGCTGGGATCAATCATACGTTAATGATTGTTATGTGAACATTGACCATTGTCTTGGTTATTACCAAAAATTATACCCCCAATGGCCTTGGCAGTATATCCCTTAAACTTAAGTTTAAGAGGAAAATAATTTTTAAAAGAGGAAATTGACAGAGGTGGGGAAAAAAGAGACACCAGAATATATAGCAAACAATATATTCAAGTGTTTAAGTAAGGTCTTTGTTTCATATTGCTGAATGATAAGAAAAACTGCTTGAGTTTCTTAATAATTTCCCCCTTGGAGTTGTGGTTTACACGTTGAAAACCTCAGCACTAGATGACAGTGATTATTTTCAATGGGGCAGTGACAGATATTAATTGCTTCTTTTTTTGTTTTCGAGTCTGGAATTTGTTCCTTATGTGCCATCTTTGGCGCAAAAGGAGCCTTGGAAAATACTCAGTTTTTAGCCGATAGTGTAAGGTCTGCACAAAGTCAAACTTTTCAGCATTTGATTATTGGTGGCAGTCAATTATTTTTCTGCTTTGGTTCTGACCTGCATTACAAAAATTGTTATATACTTCTTTATCCCACTATCATAAATGATGGCTGTTTCACTCCAAATCCTTTTAATCAGTGACAATATATGTGTTTCCAGGTGTTGTTTATTCAAATGAATGTCTATGCTATTAATAACCTTACATGGATCAATGGATTTTCAGAGAATAAATGAGTAATAAATTAACACTGGTCATACGGTGAATCTTGAGATTGTTGCACAGATGAAACATAATAATGTTATGGGCTGTGCTCATTTTAATTGTTAACACTCAGGACTTGTTCTGTATTATTTTCCGTGATAAGTGGATATTGTTTGTGTTGTGCCATTATTTGGGGACTGGTTGGTCGTGAGGCAAGACGCCGTCCTCGAGACAGAGAGGTTGTGGAGTTCAAATCCTGGCTTTACCAGTTGGGATTTTTATTTATGATTTCTCTCTGCAGCACCCACCCCTGGTCTTAGCGGCGAGGCCCGGCTTGAGACATCAATTATTCATCAAGTGAAAAATATGAGTACCTCCGAGTTATCTGCTGTGCAATCCCTGTGCACACAGCTGCCAGGGATTTAAAAAAACAGATTAACACACAAATTCAGTTCCTAGACTCTAGGGACTTCACCTAGAGATGAAAAGCCGGCGAACAGAAAAAAAAATATTTAGGACTGAAACACTTCTCTGATGAGTGTGTGTTTTTATAATTTAAGCGACCAACATGGGGTTTACATTTTTGGTTTATATTGTCACATCATTGCTGCAGTTTGCTGCAAGAGCTTGTTCATGTTGTCTCTGTGTTTACTCATATTCATTCAGGGATAGAATAGAAAAGAATTTCCATCCATTCATTTAACTTTTTTTTTTGTTTTCACTTGTTGATTAGGGTCATTGTGCAAATAAATATAGAAATTTCCAAAATTATACTGGAATCTTATTCACTATTAGTGTGTGTAGTATTATTTCATTTTTGTTTAAAAACACTTTCGATGTTATAGCTGCATTATGATCTCTTATAAACCTTTCTGTAATTTTCCTGGCATTCATTTCAGAATAATATTGTCCTAAACCAATGACTTGACACTACCAGCATTGATTTCTGTATTTAGATTTTAAGTTAATAATGTTTATTTCCCAACCCCTCCAAATCATATTGTATTTAACAAAAGGGGGGTTATAGAAAGAACAATAATGAAAGAATTCTTTCAGAAAATGAGACGGACAGACCAAGATGTAGGTGGTTTCAAGACATCAAAAAGACATTGAACATGGCAACAGAAGAATGGACAGTCTGTGATGACTACATGTTCTGTAGGAGAGTTTGCTAGAGACAAAAATTCTTTCATATGGTCTGTGATGTTCTATGCTAGGGACAAAGATTCTTTCAGATGGTCTGTGATGACTGCAATGTTCTGTGTGGAGAGCTTTCTAGAGACAAAAATTCTTTCATATGGTCTGTGATGACTGCAATGTTCTATGCTAGAGACAAAGATTCTTTCAGATGGTCTGTGATGACTGCAATGTTCTATGCTAGAGACAAAGATTCTTTCAGATGGTCTGTGATGACTACAATGTTCTGTAGGAGAGTTTGCTAGAGACAAAAATTCTTTCATATGGTCTGTGATGACTGCAATGTTCTGTGGGAGAGCTTTCTAGAGACAAAGAATTTTTCAGATGGCTGTGGTAACTGCAATGTTTGTATGGAGATCAGGCTAGTGGCTAAAGTCTCTTCGGCGGTCTGTGATGAATTCGGTGTTCTGCGACCCGATGATTTCCTATTAAATCCATATTGGCAAAACGCTGGAAATTTGTGCGCCAATTTTCAACGTAAATCTTTGAATGTTCATTTCTTTTAAAAACTAAAACTGTATTTTTATTTTCCTAATCGTCAGCTTCCTGCAGCTCTCTACATAAAACAGTATGCCATCATTTAAGGGACAATGATGTACACACACTCACTTGTAATATTTTTGCCCTACCTACACACACGGCCACCACTAAAGATCGCTGCTATTGTCTGTCTTCAGTCAGCCTTTAATTTCAAGTCCCCTAGGGTTTGCTAGGTTTTTGTCAGGTGAAAAAGAACATGTCTGGTTTTGTCAGTGAAAAAGAAACATGTCTGGCTTTGTCAGGTAAAAA
>JAVIAB010000125.1:31550111-31690111 GCA_032433765.1 Megaustenia siamemsis
TCGTCGCTGCGTTGTTTCTATCGTCAAACTAGAGGCCATCATTGCGTAGCGTAGGCGCCGCTGTTCTCGTGTATGATTCAGTCACTGAACTGGGCAGCACTGGACCCTGCACTGCGTTTATAGTGTATCACAGAACCATCTGTGTAGACTGTACGTCCGTATCACAGAACAATCTGTGTAGACTGTACGTCCGTATCACAGAACCATCTGTGTAGACTGTACGTCCGTATCGCAGAACAATCTGTGTAGACTACGTCCGTATCACAGAACAATCTGTGTAGACTGTACGTCCGTATCACAGAACCATCTGTGTAACTGTACGTCCGTATAACAGAACCATCTGTGTAGACTGTACGTCCGTATCACAGACCATATGTGTATCTGTACGTCCGTATCACAGAACCATATGTGTATACTGTACGTCCGTATCACAGAACCATATGTGTAGACTGACGTCCGTATAACAGAACCATCTGTGTAGACTGTACGTCCGTATCACAGAACAATCTGTGTAGACTGTACGTCCGTATCACAGAACAATCTGTGTAGACTACGCCCGTATCACAGAACAATCTGTGTAGACTGTACGTCCGTATCACAGAACCATATGTGTATACTGTACGTCCGTATCACAGAACCATATGTGTATACTGTACGTCCGTATCACAGAACCATATGTGTAGACTGTACGTCCGTATCACAGAACCATCTGTATAGACTGTACCTCCGTATCACAGAACCATCTGTATAGACTGTACGTCCGTGTCACATGAGTTTTTTTTTTTTTTTTTTAAGGTGGCCTTCACTTCTGTGTAAACTACAATGGCATTCTGTTCTCTGAATCCTCAGTCTAAAGTGGCAATGACATGAAAGGTAGTTCTAAGTTCTGGGGGACTGGCATCCATTCTGTCCCAAGAAGAACGTTACATAGCTAGCAGATCGATTTGACAATATTCTAAGCCCGGCCTATTTATCTCTTCTTACCCCTGTTGCCCTTATTTTCAGTTACTTTCTCAAAAGTGGATGTTCCAGGTCAGCGCTTGTCTTTAGGTAATCACAAGTTTTTTATACCGTGATTGTGTTCTCCATAGTGGAGGAATTTCAATAAGAAAACGCATTTCAAAGCATGAAGTGTCCCTCGTGCAGGCCAAAATAATGCGCATGATTTTGTTTTGTATTCTTTAGAGTTCTATAAGAGTCACACATAATGAAGATAGTCATGACGTATTCAATGGACAAGAAAAACTAGTTCCCGAGACAGAATTTTGTTCGATACCAGAAGCTGCTATGACTCTCATCGCTGACAATCTCTTGCGAGCTTTAGAAATCACATGGTCAATATGTGAAAACATACAAGAAACCTGCGACGCCTTACCCAAAAGAAAAGAACAAAAAACAAAAATGGATAACTAACACCATCTTAGAAAAAATAGAAGAAAGGAGACAAGCGAAGAACACTGCCCAATACAATAAAAAAGATAATGAGATACGCAAAATGTGCAAAAAGGCAAAAGAAGACTGGCTCAGCCAAAAATGTATAGAAATAGAAACTATGGATATCAAACAAGACTTAAGAGGAATGCACACAGAAATAAAGAGAATGACTAATAAAAATAAAAAAGCCAGATGGATGCATTGTAGACAAAAAAGGAAAAATGCTAACAGACAATAAGGATATTATAGATAGATGGCAGGAATATAATCAAAGGGACAAGAAACCAGTTATAAAATGTACTTCAGGCTATAAAATCTTAAAATCTGAGGTGCAAAAAGCTATAAAAACAATGAAAAAGGGAAAAGCAACAGGACCAGAAAGCATACAGATAGAGATGATACAGGCCTTGAAGATTTTGGCATTGAAGTGATTACAGACATATGCAACGACATATACCACACAGGATACATACCAAATGAACTAAAAACATCAACTTTCATTGCATTACCTAAAAAGAATGGTGCAGTTGAATGCAGTGACTTTAGAACAATAAGCCTAATGAGCCATGTTACAAAAATCTTGCTAAAAGTTATACAAGGAAGGATTCAGAATAAAATCAATACTGAATTAGATGAGCAGCAATTTGGATTTAGGAAAAATAGCGGGACGAAAGAAGCCATATTCTGCATGAGAACATTAATCGAAAAGTACACAGAAGTAAACAAACCAATATATGCCTGCTTCATAGACTACACCAAAGCTTTTGATAGAGTACACCACAAACAACTTATAGAATGCCTAAAAGAGATACATCTAGATGACATGGGGCGTACGACTAATATATAATCTATACTGGGAGCAAACAGCAATAATGAATATAACAAAGAGAACTCTACACCCATTGATATAAAAAGTGGAGTAAGACAGGGATGCATCATATCACCAAATCAATTCAGAGGAAGAGGTATGTTTACAGCACTCGGAAAAAATGACAAATAATCAACAACAGAAAAAAATATGGACCAAAGAAGGATCGAACCCGTATTCAGTAGCACAGCGCCTTGCCACGAAAAGCCAAACGCTAGGGAACACTGCTACGTGACCACTTTCTACTAAATCAGCTAGCAAACTCTTTACCATGTGTGGGATGAAATTTTCATCGCATCGAGTTTCTAATTTTATAATGAGATTGTTCACAGCTAGTGCTGATTCTGTTGCACTCTTGTCGTCGCCTTCAATCGCCTTTAATTGTTTCATGGAAGAGTGATGCATGAGAATGAGCAAAGCTGAGCCAAAGCTCTGATTCACTGTTTTCAAAGAATTGTTTCAATATTGTAGGACAGTGTGTTTCTGACAAGAAGAAAGATCTCAGTGATTGATACAGTTTCAATATTCTTTCCAAGGCTGGAAGTAATGACAACCACCTTATATTCGAATAACCTAATAATTACTTAAACTCCTGTCCAGCAAATTCACAGTAGTCTTTTAGGTGTTCTACACGAACCGTGTGAATGTGAAAGTATCGAAGTATTTTTGTTACAATCACTTCCATATCCAGAGGCATGGAATCAAACGCTGTTTTTGCACAATTGTGAATTATGTTAACGTTGCCACCAAGACCCACTATGTGTCTGTTTAACTTGGGCTATATTTTAGTTATGACATTATCTCTCCCTTTCCTCAACAAGCCTCCAAAGTTTGTATTTGTATTGTCTGCTGAGAGTCCAACAATCTTTTTGTTTAAGTCAAAATTATCAATTGCTTTCAACAATTGTTTAGATATTATGTCGGATGTTTCTCCGGGATATATATGAAAGCAATCAGTTTGGTCTTTACTGGAGTTTCCAGCTCATAAGCCTGAAAATAACGAACTAAAATAGGAAGTAGCTTAACATGTTTATGATTAGATGTATCGCAAGACAATGTTACGAAGTTGACGTATTTGAGGTCATTTTTTAGTTCATCAATAGCCCAAGGAGCAAAAACATTGGTAATTATGGATTCACACTTTGTTCTTGCACAGGAAAATTGTTTCGTTGCAAATTTCTTTTGTAGAATTGTTGTACAATCCATACTGCGGAAACTATGATTATGAAGTACAGTGTGATATGCGAAGGTTCCTTCATGAACAGCTAGAGTATATTCATCTTTTGAGGGTTCTGTTTTACAAAAATAATTTGCCATACACCCAGACTGACTTACAAAGCAGCGCATCCTTATGCTTTTTTGCCTGTAGATGATCAGTTATTGATGTCCTTCCACCACTTGCTATAGAAAAATTTGAACTACATATATTACATTTCACTTCACTAGCGTTCCATCCTCTAAAATTGCTTGTATAAAAATGGAAATTGAGCTTTCAGCGAATCACTAAAATGACACGTTTTTTTTTGGAAAGCATTGTTTTTATGCAACAGACGTCCACTGATCACAAATAGAAAACACGACTGCACTGTACTATCATTACACTGAGACTGATTTGAAAATTGGCCGAGAGAGATACTTTGGCGGGAGATGTCCGGAAAGGCAGGGGTGGGGAGAGAGAGAGAGAGAGTCTGCTTTTAAAAAAATTAAACCCATCCCAATAGAAGTCATCATCATCATCATTGAGTGCCGTCTCCGCATCGAAGGTTGGCTAACATGGAGCGCCATTCCACTCTGTCTCTTGCTTTTATGGTGCAGATTGCCATAGGCTGACTTGTCCATCTTTTGATGTTACTCGCCCATGTTAGTCTTGGTCTGCTTCTGCCTCTTTTACCTTGTATTTTCCCTTATAATATTACTTTTATTAGACTGTTGTGCCTTTTAACATGACAAAAAATTGCATTTGTCTTGCTCTAATTGTGTTTAGTAGTTCTTTCTTCATTTTTAGTTGTTTTAAAACTACATCGTTTGTTTTCTTTTCTTTCCATCCATTTCTACCTATTCTTCTATAAATCCACATTTCAAAGGCCTCAATTTTCTGTTCTGTTTTCTGGTTTAATGTCCATGTTTCTGCACCATATAGGAATATTGAGAAGACGTATCATTTTACTATTCTTAGTTTTAGCCCTGGTGTTATTTGTTTTCATCTTAGTATATTTTTCATGGCATTGAAATTACTTTTTGCCATTCCTATTCTTTTATTTATTTCAGTTGTACATTTTCCATCACTGGTTATAGTATGTCCCAGGTAGTTGTAGCTCTGGACTGTCTCTAGATGTATTCCTTCAACTTTGATATTTAATTGTAGCTCTTGTAAATTTTCTTTGTTTATGATAATAGTTTTAGCCTTTTTGATATTCATATCTAGTCCATATTTTTTGCTTGTCATGTTTATTGCATTAAGTAATTGTTGTAGATCTTTAGGATTTTCTGCTAGTAGTACAGTATCGTCAGCATATCTTAGGTTATTGATTATCTTCCCATTAATGTTAAGGCCTGGCATCTCATTGATGTTTTTAAAGATTAGCTCAGTGTATAAATTGAATAAGCTTGGTGATAGGATGCATCAATAGAAGTCAGTGGCTGGAATAGAAGTGACGTAGCACCGCGCTTCAAGAGTTCAAAGAGCTATCTCCGACACAACGCGTCCAAGTCTTCTCTTTTATCTTCCTGCTAATGCCGCTCAGTCTGGGATAAAAAAAAAAAAACACAACTCAGTAACGTCCTGAGTCCTAGTGATTATTTTAAAAGAGAGCGGATTCCGTGTATGAACATTTATTTATTCACTGAAATCGGGGACAAATTTCTTTCGGGGACAACTTCTATACTTTGGGGACTGTCCCCAAAAATCAGGGACGAATGGTCACCCTAACTTAAAGTAATCCTGGAGGGGAAAATACAAGGTAAAAGAGGCAGAGGCAGACCAAAACTAACATGGACGAGTAACATCAAAAGATGGACAAATCAGCCTTTGACAACCTGCACCATCAAAGCAAGAGACAGAGCAGAATGGCGCTCCATGGTAGCCAACCTTCGTTGCGGAGACGGCACTAGATTATGATGATGATGGTCAATATGTCATATGAAGGACGAGCTACGATCAAATTTCACTCAATAATATGTCTTTATGTTGATCTAACTCACCTCCACTTTTAATTGGTAGATCTGCGTTAACAATGTTATTGTTAAGAGATAACCATGTTTTGTTGCTTTACTTTGGTTTTTAACGTGTGCTTTGGAACTGATACACCATGAAATGATGCGATCAAGTTCGCTTTGGAACTGATACACCATGAAATGATGCGATTGTGTGTGATTCCAACCAGATGAGTGCCTTACATTATTTATAAACTCAACTCGTATAGAGTTTATCAATAACGTTATTACTAACCATGAGCAAGAATGATGTACCATGTTCAATTTCCTCATCATCATCATTGAGTGCCGTCTCCGCAACGAAGGTTGGCTACCATGTAGCGCCATTTTGCTCTATCTCTTGCTTTTATGGTGCAGGTTGTCATCGGTTGATTTGTCCATCTTTTGATGTTACTCGTCCATGTTAATCTTGGTCTGCCTCTGCCTCTTTTGCCTTGTATTGTCCCCTCCAGGATCACTTTCAGTAGGCTGTTGTGTCTTTTAACATGGCCTAAGAATCGCATTTGTCTTGTTCTAATTGTGTTCAGAAGTTCTCTTTTCATTTTTAGTTGTTTTAAGACTTCGTCGTTTGTTTTCTTTTCCTTCCATCCAATTCTACCTATTCTTCTATATATCCACATTTCAAAGGCTTCAATTCTCTGTTCTGTTTTCTTGTCTAATGTCCATGTTTCAGCACCATATAGGAATATTGAGAAGATGTAACATTTTGATATTCTTAGTTTTAGCTCTGGTGTTATTTGTTTTGATGTTAGTATGTCCTTCATGACATTAAAATTACTTTTTGCCATTCCTATTCTTTTGTTTATTTCAGTTGTACATTTTCCATCACTGGTTATAGTATGTCCAAGGTAGTTATAGTTCTGAACTGTCTCAAGGTCTATTCCTTCAATTTTGATATCCACTTGTGGGTTTTGAGTATTTTCTTTGTTTATGATCATAGTTTTAGTCTTTTTGAAATTCATATCTAGTCCATATTTTTTGCTTGTCGTGTTTATTTCATTAAGTAATTGTTGTAGGTCTTTAGGATTTTCTGCTAGTAGTACAGTATCGTCAGCATATCTTAGGTTATTGATTATCTTTCCATTAATTTGTAGGCCTGTCATCTCTGTGATGTTTTTAAAGATTTGCTCAGTGTATAGATTGAACAAGCTTGGTGATAGGATGCATCCTTGTCTTACTCCTCTTTTTATATCAATGGGTGTAGAGAACTCTTTGTTATATTTTATTATTGCTGTTTGTTCCCAGTATAGATTGCATATTAGTCGTATATCCATGTCATCTAGATGTATCTCTTTTAGGCATTCTATAAGTTGTTTGTGGTGTACTCTATCAAAAGCTTTGGTGTAGTCTATGAAGCAGGCATATATTGGTTTGTTTACTTCTGTGTATTTTTCGATTAATGTTCTCATGCAGAATATGGCTTCTTTTGTCCCGCTATTTTTCCTAAATCCAAATTGCTGCTCATCTAATTCAGTATTGATTTTATTCTGAATCCTTCCTTGTATAACTTTTAGCAAGATTTTTGTAACATGGCTCATTAGGCTTATTGTTCTAAAGTCACTGCATTCAACTGCACCATTCTTTTTAGGCAATGCAATGAAAGTTGATGTTTTTAGTTCATTTGGTATGTATCCTGTGTGGTATATGTCGTTGCATATGTCTGTAATCACTTCAATGCCAAAATCTTCAAGTGCCTGTATCATCTCTATCTGTATGCTTTCAGGTCCTGCTGCTTTTCCCCTTTTCATTGTTTTTATAGCTTTTTCCACCTCAGATTTTAAGATTTTATAGCCTGATGTACATTTTATAACTGGTTTCTTGTCCCTTTGAAATAGTTCCTCATGAAATAGTTCTGTTATCTATTCCTGCC
This sequence comes from Megaustenia siamemsis, assembly GCA_032433765.1. NCBI lineage: Eukaryota > Metazoa > Mollusca > Gastropoda > Stylommatophora > Ariophantidae > Megaustenia > Megaustenia siamemsis. Next base: position 31,557,497 of record JAVIAB010000125.1, read on the forward strand.
ATCTATCTATGATATCCTTATTGTCTGTTAGCATTTTTCCTTTTTTGTCTGCAATGCATCCACCTTCTGTGGCTTTTTTTATTTTTATTAGTCATTCTCTTTATTTCTGTGTGCATTCCTCTTAGGTCTTGTTTGCTTTCCATAGTTTCTATTTCTATACATTTTTGGCTGAGCCAGTCTTCTTTTGCCTTTTTGCACATTTTGCGTATCTCATTATCTATTTTATTGTATTGGGCAGTGTTCTTCGCTTGTCAATTTCCTACGAATTAAAAAAATATCAAATAATTTTGTAAATACGAGAAAAAACGTAAGAAATCGATTTACATAAAAAATAATGATAATAAACATGATAATTACAGCCAGCGACATCAAGCACTATACATTTTAAAAGAAATATGACGATCATCACTTTCGGGAGGACGTGAACTTCTGGTATATGGTGGATAGGCGGCAGGAACCATTGCAGGCTATGCATGAAAAGTGTGCCTTGTTGCAGTTTCCTCATATTCCAAGTCCATGGGGGACTGGTTGGTCTCGAGGCAAAACGCCGGCCTCGGGACAGAGAGGTTGTGGGTTCAAATCTCGGCTACACCAGTTGGGATTTCATTTATGATTTCTCTCTGCGACAACCACCCCTGGTCTCAGCAGTGAGACCCGGCTTGAAACGTCAGTTACGCATGGACGGACAAAATATGAGTACCTCCGAAGTCTGAGTTATCTGCCTGTGCGGCGAGGGACGCCTGTACACACGGCTGCCAGGGAAAAATGGATTAACACGCAAAATTCAGTTCCTAGTCTCTAGGGACTTTGTCAGAGTTGAAAGCTGGCGAACGCAATAACAACAACAACAACAACATGAAAAATAAAAACGTAAGCAGTAGCAAGTAATTAAAAAACGTAAATTTTACTGGAATAACATAAGACCTGGCAAGACGAAGCACACACCACGGAAAGCTGTATTTTTTTCCCCCTTCAGCTTTTTATCAACATTTTTAAAGCCATGTATTTCTTGATCTTCCTCTTTGTCTTTTGAATTAGCCATCTGGAGTCCAGCGAGGAGCTGCTATCAAGAATTTATGAGAAAATGGCTTATCATCCTGGTCAAGGCCACTATAGAAGCAGTTATTATAAGAGCAATTTATGATAAATGCGGAGAAAACTAAGACCTACAAACTTCGGTACACAAAAAAGAACGTTTCAACGACACACACAGTGTTGTTATTACTGGTATCCTAACTAAGCCTGACAGACTGCAATGTTAATCTTACATTATCTGATCAGTTAATTGTTGTATAGCAGCAGGCCATAGTCTTTGTGTTTGTTGATAGCTGACACGGCCGGCTCGTCAGTCCGAGAGTTGGGAAGTGACTAAGCACTGTTTTCCTCTGCAAGTTCATTCTCTTTTGCAATGGAGAAAGCACGTAAATGGATTATAACAAAACATTTTAAAGGTGAACCTACCTTGGACAATTTTAAACTGGTAGAAGAAGATCTACCACCTCTCAAGGATGGAGGTAAACACAATTTGTATAGAGTGGTAACTTAGAATAGAACCACTGACTGGCAATAAATATTCTCATTCTCAGATTCTGCCTATTGAATTGCCATGTGCAACCGACATCCCATTTCTTCTCTTTTTATTTTTGTTGGTGTGGAATTGATCACATTTAATTAAACGAATAATTAATGCGTTATAGTTGCACCATGAACATGAAATGATACCTTTGTTTGCGGACGTTATATATTATATAAACTTTAATGTTTTTTTTAAAAAGAAGTAATAAATAATAAATGTCAAATCAGTTTTCTTTTTCAAAGTGAGCCATGTCTTTGACCGTTCTCAGACTTCTGCGCCTTTTTTTTAAAACTACAACAGTTCGTTTAGTTTAGTGAAATTAATGAACCCAAATTTAATTAGCAAATCATCACAGAGATGCCAGGCCTAAACATTAATGTAAAGAGAATTAATAACCTAATAATAAGATATCCTGATGATACTGAACTATTAGCAGAAAACCCTAAAGATCTACAACAATTACTTAATGAAATAAACATGACAAGCTAAAAATATGGACTAGATATGAATATCAAAAAGACTAAAACTATTATCATAAACAAAGATAATACTCAAAACCCACAAGTGGATATTAAAGTTAAAGAATTTAGGAATTGACCTGGAGACAGTTCAGAACTACAACTACCTTGGACATACTATAACCAGTGATGGAAAATGTACAACTGAAATAAACAAAAGAATAGGAATGGCAAAAAGTGATTTTAATGTCATGAAAAATATACTAACATCAAACCAAATAACACCAAGGCTAAAACTAAGAATAGCTAAATGTTATGTCTTCTCAATATTCCTATTTGGTGTAGAAATATGGACATTAGACAAGAAAACAGAACAGAGAATTGAAGCCTTTGAAATGTGGATATATAGAAGAATAGGTAGAATTGGATGATAAGAAAAGAAAACAAATGATGAAGTCTTAAAACAACTAAAAATGAAACGAGAACTACTAAATACAATTCAAACAAGACATTAGATTTTTGGGGCATGTTAAAAGACACAACAGCCTACTAAAAGTAATCTTGGCGTGGAAAATACAAGGTAAAAGAGGCAGACCAAGACTAACTTGGACAAGTAACATCAAAAGATGAACAAGTCAGCCTATGACAACCTGCACCATCAAAGCAAGAGACAGAGCGGAATTGTGCTCCATGGTAGCCAACCTCCGTTGCAGAGATGGCACTCAATGATGATAATTACTTAAAGTTTTACTGCAGCGTAGCCTTAAAGTATGTGTATTGTAAGTAAGATCTCAGTAGCACCATGAGGGCCTCTAAAGTAATTTCAGGAAAGCTGGTTCAGTTCATTATTCATTATGGATGTGCTAGAACTTTTACTTTTCTTTTTTTCTTTTTATTTGGCCTAGGCATCAGCATACAGTCCACTCTTTTGAACTGCCAAGGGCTGGTTTACATGCTCAGTTTGAACATGAAACTTGTTATCATCTCCCTGTGGTAGGGCTAGCTACTTGCATCTCACCTATCTTGAGATCAAGGATCACTAGGGAAAAGAAACCTAATTTTTGTAAATATGGTTTGAAGCAGTAAACTACTGATGATTGTGAGACAAGCACATTAACCCTTCAAAACTACTACAAAACATTCACCAATCAACAACAAAATAAAAAAAGGTTTATATAATAATATCAAGTCAAAATAAATATTAAATATAAACACTTGGAACACTTGGCTAAAGAATTCCAGTATAATTCCTTTCAATTTTCCTACAGAAATCTTGATTGTGGCATTGTATCTAACAGTGGACCCATACATGAGGTAAGCAATTGTTCTCAATTTTTTACTTTTCTCTACCAAATAAAATAAACATAACATGATATTGAACAGCTAGACTAACAGAAAGACAGGACAAACTACTACAACTTTTCGGCAAAAGCTTTTATCAGGTACATCAAACAAACTATACAAATTAATCACAAAAATCCCATTCACGCCCTACATAATATTTAATATTTTGTTTATTTGTGCTTATCCCCTTTTCAACACCAATGGTTCCAAACCATTTTTTTTTTCAGTTGTGTACCCCTTGTAGCCAATTTTAATAGAAATGTACCTTTAAGCAGTTTGACTTCCATCTTTTTTCTTTATCCTCTCCTGGTGAGGATTTTAGATAACAATGCTGCCTTCATCAATATACTTGATTGTGGTTCTTCTTCTTCTGCGATCATGGCTCATTCTGATTAGGACTCTGGACTCTCTTATGAAGGCAGCTGTCTGTTTAAGTGACTCGGTTTCCCCGTATAGTTTGATTGTGGTTCACACTCATCCAAAGAGCCAACGATAGTGTTATTCAGAGCTGCTTGTTTCAGAAGCTAGAATTTATCTCCAAATAAATTTGACAGATTGAAAGACCAAAGAACATGTTCTTTTTCTGAAGATTGAACATAGGGTCAAAGATCAGTTGCTGTTATGTTAAGTTTGTATATTATATCTGTAAATAAATATCCTTGTAATAGAATTAAAAAGTGATGGAATGATTAGATGAACAAATATGTTCATGTAAACAAATCTATATTAAAAGTTAATAAAATTACTCATGTAATTTATGTAAATACATCACATTTTACAAATATGTCACATTAAGAATAAATTACATTTGTTACATGCTATTAGTGATTGCTGAGCCTGTGAGGGGTGCACCACTAAGAATGCTTGCTGTTGCACCATTTTCACACACATTTTTTTAGTAATGGTCTTCTCATATTTCTCTAAAATAAAAAAAGTGGAATAGCAGGCTTTTTTTTGGGGGGGGGCTTGTAAAAGAAGGAAATTCTACTTCATCGTACATTGTGACATTCAATAATTTCTCAAATTTTACTTATAATTTGTCATTACATCATTGACATATGAGCCGTTTTCAAAATCATTCTATTCTTTTCCGTATGGACTTTGCCTAACCATTCCAGTTCATTCATAACTCCATTGAAACACATGCCCCAGTTTTCAAATATTTGTTCTACATAGATCATTAGAGTGTTGTAAATTCAGCTGGTCTGTATTGGTTCAAATGAACCAGTTGTTAATTTGTATGTAATTTGATGAAGCAGTTTATGTAAATATGGTATTATAAAATATTTGCAGATGTTATATCCATTTATTAATAACAATATTATTGCAGTAAATGACAAAAACTATCAGTAATCCACTATTATATTGCTGAATTAGTAGACATTATGAGTAAGTGGTTAACAGAGTTTATTTTCTTGCAAGCAAACATTTTTTCCATTTGATTGTTGTGTTTTGTTTATTGCAAAAATTAATATACTTGCTCATATTTTCTTTGTAAAATTTTAAAGAAATCCTAAATGTCAATGATGTTAACAGTTGCCCTAACTCATCATCATCATCATCGAGTGCCATCTCCGCAATGAAGCTTGGCTACCATGGAGCACCATTCTGCTCTGTCTCTTGCTTTGATGGTGCAGGTTGTCATAGGCTGATTTGTCCATCTTTTGGTGTTACTGGTCCATGTTAGTCTTGGTCTGCCTCTTTTACCTTGTATTTTCCCCTCCAAGATTACTTTTAGTAGGCTGTTGTGTCTTTTAACATGCCCAAAAATCTAATGTCTTGTTTGAATTGTATTTAGTAGTTCTCGTTTCATTTTTAGTTGTTTTAAGACTTCATCGTTTGTTTTCTTTTCTTATCATCCAATTCTACCTATTCTTCTATATATCCACATTTCAAAGGCTTCAATTCTCTGTTCTGTTTTCTTGTCTAATGTCCATGTTTGCCCTAACTGTATATATATTATATATATATATATATATATAAATATTATATTTATAAGTATAACATTAAATCACAAGATAAGATTTGATCCACTGTATGAGCCAGTATGTCCTAAAAAGATTACCAGACCAGATTGTGATGGTGATGACATCATAGGTGTGCCCAAAAAACTGGATACTCCAGGCTGAATATAAAATGTGCATAAGCTACAGTTCACAATGCTGTAAACTATTGCATGATGTGTGCAATGCTTTTTGGAAAAAATAAAACAAAGAAATACATTCTTGATAACACAAATTATATATTCTATACCCATGAATCCAGTGAATATACACTCCTCCACCCTGCTCAAACAAAAATTCAGTTTTCTTATTTATTTCAATGTTTTTGCTGCCTTTAGTGGATACTCCAGGAACAGTTATAACCTTTGCACAAGTTGCACTTTACAATAACAGCATTGTAAATGGCACTTTACAATAACAGCGTTGTAAATGGCACTTTACAATAACAGCGTTATAAATAGTGTTGAAAGCAAATATATGCAAGCTATAAAGGACATCATGGACCATTGTTGTGTAACTGAGAAGAATGAATTTTGAAATGGGAGTGGTACACAACATTTGTTTGAAGGAGTGAATGAGTTTTTGAGTTATTTGCGGGTCATCATCATTGCACTCCGAACATGTCCATACATGCTCAGATCACCTCCTCAGCAAGTCCCACTGTATCCAGCGACTGACGACTCCAGTTCTGTGTTGGTTTATAAGTCTTCTTATACTCGCACTAAGTTTCTCATTTCTGGCTGTGCCCATCTTAACTTCAATATCTTTCATCCGAGGGAGTGACGTGGACCCATGGTTGTCGAAGTCCTGTGCCCTTCCCACATCTCGGAGGACATTGATGATGTCTGCCCAATCCATTGGTTGACCGTCTTCAATGACAGTGCAGCTAGCCAACCTCTGAATGAGTTTTTAAAATAAACATCAGAACAAAAATATGGGTGGATGGATGGATTTAAACACTTCTACAGTGTGTGATGTCTTCAGTTTACAGAATTGTGAAAGTGGTATACAAATAAATTTAATATTAATTTGAGATCGTGAAATTGAATATTGTTAACTGCTTTAATTATTCTTGAGTAGCAGTTACATGGGCCTTTTTTGCTGTCCTTTGTCATTACTAGCTTAAAACATTTCTTTTCCTATTTCTTTGGCTTCTTTGGTTGTCATTTTTGCAACAGAATAACCTTATTAGCTATTATTACACTCCAAGGCTGATTTGTGTTATATTTTTATTAAAACCATTTGTGATTACGCACTCACTTAACAATAAATTTGTTGTTTTCACTTGGGCCCTAGACAATTTTCTTTTATTACATTTGCAGTTATCTTTGATAAATTTCTTCTGTTACTTCACATAAGGTGTTCATAAATTATCTTGTTAGCTGTATCTTCTTTTGTGTATTTGTTCACTTCATTATGTGGAATGTTGTAATATGTTTGCACCTACTGGGTTGCTATTTTTAGTGTGAATTAGTCAGTCTATCCAGTAAGTCGGTTGGGACCACTTTGTAAAACAGAAAAATGTAAACATCTTTACAGGCTCTCTGCTATAACAGCTTTATAGAGTCATTATAATAATGGTTATAGTTGTCTAGCAGACTTGTTATGAGGGTCATTCAATAAATAATGCAACATATTTTTTTCTTAGTTAATTTCGTTTTTAAAAAAAATATGTTATGTGCATCACATTTGAACCCTCTTGCATAACCTCATGTAGTTCATCATCATCTAGTTTGTGGTAGTGATAGTCAGCTACCAAAATAGTCTATGAGTGATGTGTATTCCAAATAAAGAGCATTCATTTAATTTCTTTTGGTGGAAAATTTGAGTGCATCACAAACATTCATAGATGCTTAAAGAATGTGTGTAGAGAGATGGCAGTGGATAAAAGCCCTGTCAAAGTAACAAGTAAAAGTAAAGTAAGTTGTAAAAAGTTCAGAGCCCGTCAAGCCGTGTGGCACATAGGGAATATGGTATTAGTGACCATAATTTTTATATACCTTTGGTAATGTGGTTGGTATTACGCCCGTGCTGCTTTACTTTGCCAGAAATAATCTGGTACCCATTTAAGGCTGGGTGAACCTGGAAGAACAGAACAGAAAATTGAAGCCTTTGAAATGTGGATTTATAGAAGAATAGGTAGAATTGGATGGAAAGAAAAGAAAACAAACGATGAAGTTTTAAAACTAAAAATGAAAAAAGAACTAATAAACACAATTAAAACAAGACAAATGAAATTTTTGGGGCATGTTAAAAGACACAACAGCCTAATAAAAGTACTATTGGAAAGGAAAATACAAGGTAAAAAAGGCAGAGGCAGACCAAGACCAACATGGAGGAGTAACTTCAAAAGATAGACAAGTCAACCTATGACAATCTGCACCATTAAAGTAAGAGACAGAGCAGAATGGTGCTCCATGGTAGCCAACCTTCGATGCTGAGACGGTACTCAATGATGATGATGAACCTGGAAGCCATTGGTCAGGATCGAACCCGACCTCTAGTCCTTGTAGCCCAGTTCACTAACCACTGAGCTATCACGGTTCCCCCTGTCAGTTGTTGGGTGTAACATTTTCCATCAGAGTTGAAGGTCAAATCAATTAGTCTGATCAACCATGCTCTGGTGGTCACATTGATATCTGGCTCAAACATCTAGATGGTGCAAAGCCATAATTTGCATATGTTGATTATATAGAAAAAAATGATGATTTGTAGCCAAATAATTAGGAAATAATGAGATAAGTTCCAAATTTTTATAAAATAAATCTTGAACTGAAAAAATGTGTTGCATTACTTACTGAATCTCATAACTTGAACACAAGACCTACTACATTTTGTTGTCGGTTTCAATAGACCTAAGCTTTTGATATCTTTTCAGGAGATCACAGACCACTGAAATAATTCCTGATCATCTTTGTCAGCTGCTCATTCGCTCACAATCTACCTTCCCTTAAAAGGATGTGCTAAAGATGCTTAGATATGCTGTGTTGTGGTTTACAGTCATCTGTGCATTTTTGCATGCCATCTTATCTATCTGTCTATTGACCTTTCGAGCTATGGCCGGCCCATAGGGCATAGACCCAGATACTTTGGGCCTCTTTTCCTCCGATCTGTTGTTTCCCACATGAGGGCTTGCTTTGCTATTCGGTTATTATTTCTTCTCATCACATGTCCATCGTCTTTTCTTGATTACTGATAATATTAGTGGTTGATTGGCCATTTCTCTAGTTTCCTCATTTGTTTTGAATTCATTCCATGCTATACCAAGTATTTTCCTTTGACATTTATTTTTAAATGCGTTCAACTTTGTTTCTGTCTCTTGTTATTTTCCAGCTCTTTCATGCATACATAATGGTTGATAGTATGTTTGATTTGATGCCACTTTAGCACAACATTTTGTAACAGGTTGCCTTCCCTCTGTGATCTCTACTCACTTGACCAAATAGTTAATTTGTTGCCAGGCCCACCATGGGAAGAATGAGTAAGGTCTTGGTCAGATTTGATTCATTAATTTTTACATCAGCAGTTAGTTATGAGCTGTTGACTGCTTTAAATCCAGGCACTCTTGCTTGATCAGTACATGCCAGATTTAAAACAGGTATCCTATAACAGAGAGGATCATGTATCCACACAACATGTATACAGACTATGGCTAAATCTAAACTAGATGGAATGTAAAGGTAGCAGGAAAACAATTCTGTGTCTATACTATGTTTATATACAATTAATTTATTATTAATCATTTATATTTTGACTAGGGTCTTTCCTTATAATGTTGGAGAGTCTCCAATTGGACAGCAAGTTGCAAGGTAAATCCAGTTTGTTGCTGTCAGTCTTTGTGCTACATAAACTTCAACAATGATTTTGTACATTTGTCATTATTATGGAGTCATCTTTATAACATAGGCAGCTAAATTAGCAAATTAATAACAGTTTGCAATTTGATTTTTTTCTTCTTTCATGTTCATTGTTCTATTGCAATGCAATTAAAAGCATAAGAATTATAAACTATTTTTCTTTACGACACATAGTACTATTGCTGGTGTATGTCGGGAGGCAAAGATAGAACCAGAGGGATAAAGGCCGCTTGGTCAAGCAGTCGCCACGTGTGAGACTCAGGATTTTTATTTCACCCCCAATAGAAAAAATACTTTCTGTCTATCACGGGCTTCAAACACCATATGCCGGCTTTTCGACCAGCAGAACAGTGGTTTTAGCTGCACGGCCACACGCACCTCGACTTATAAGAATTATAACATTTTTGAAATAACAGATAAAAACTTTTAGAAATTTATATAAATTTAGAGATTTTGAACAGCCTAATATCGTAAGATAAAAAAAATGGGCCAAGATAACATACAGAATATAGGCTAAAATTGATCAATGATTCATAACTGACTACCTGCATATAGGATCAGTGAGCCAGAGCTGATGAAGATTTTCCCCAACTGAGTAGGAACAAAATAGGGATGCAAACCCAGTACCACAAAAATGTCTAAACAAAGTCTGATATTTTGGTTCAAAATACACTGATGAGTAATTACTTTGCACCACAATGTATGACACAGCTCTGCCTATTTAACACTCTTTCTAGGGTGGATAACATAGTGGAGGAATCATGAGATAAATAAAGAAAAATATAACATTCATTTAACAATACTCATAGACTGTGTAGGGACAATAACTGTATTATTTAAAAAAGAAAAAAATTATCTTTACGACACATTGTATCATTGCTGGTGCATGTCGGGGGGCACACGATAGAGCCTGGGGGATAAATGCCGCTTGGTCAAAGCAGTCACCACGATGTGTGAGACTCAGGATTTTTATTTCACCCCCGATAGAAAAAATCTGTTCTATCTAACGCGGGTTTCGAACACAGTACGTCGTCTTTTAAACCAGCGGAACAGTGGTTTTGGCTGCACGGACATGCCTACCTCTCACTGTGTTGATGAAGGCACAATTTCATTTTCAGAGGGGATTTGTGGAAGGGTTAAGTAGCTTGTACAACAGAGTTTAAATGTTAACAATTAGAGACTTGAGACACTTCAAAGAATTCACTTAAATGTAAACTTATTTTGATACGGTCTGGTTAGTTAATGAAGGAGATAATTTTACATTGGAAGAGTAATGCTTTTTTGTTTTTATCCTATCCCTATCTTTTTAACATTCTCTGTTGTAGTTATAATTGGCAGTCTTGTGTCGAAGTTCTCATCTAGGCAGTTGTCACTTGAAAAGTTTCTGTTCTTCTCCTGTGCTCTGCCCAGCCTCCTGTGCTCTGTCCAGCTATATATATTGTTCCCAAAACTGGTCTACGTTTTGGGAGCTCAATTCGGTGTGGGTCTATTGATTATTAAGGGATGCCCTTGAAACAGACTATTAATATACATTATTATTAATATACATTATTATTAATATACATTATTATTAATATAATACATTATTATTAATATACATTATTATTAATATAAATTATTATTAATATACATTATTATTAATATACATTATTATTAATATACATTATTATTAATGTACATTATTATTACAATACATTATTATTAATATGCATTATTATTAATATGCTAATATCTATCTCTCTTTCTGGGATTCACCTGATGACTACTAAAGGAATTAGCAGTCCTTGTCATCATTCATCCTTAAAAGAATGTTAAGTGGGAATCGATGCTTTGCGCTGTGGATTATTTGCATGTTTTGACCCAACACATCCGACTTGAGTACAGCATTATTGAGTACTGAGTTGCCCTCCCTCTGTAATCCTTACTCACTTGGCCAGACTAGACTGGTTAGTCTGTTTCTAGAGGCACTGTAAAGAGGTGGAGTAGGGTCTGAATGGTTCTCATTTACTGATCCTGGCAGAAAACTGCTGACAGCTTTCCAGCTCTGTTGTTTCCAAGTTTTCCAAGCCGAAAATGATGTCCAGCATTGACAATTTTGCAATTCCTTCTCTTAAAAACATCAGATAAATAGTTTTGTCTTTGCTTCAAATTATTTTTTATCTTAAACAGCAAACTTTTCCCCATTCTTAATTGTTTATATAACATTTTTCTTCACATTAAAAAATGTTGTTTAGATATTTATTCCATATTTGTTTGCATAATTATTTATCTCTTATAAAATCCACAGAGTAGCAGAAAGCAAAAATGACAAATATCCAGTGGGAAAATTAGTTTTGGCTATGGTTGGATGGAGAGACAAGATGGTTATTTCACCAGATGCTGAGAGCATATACTATTCTCCCCCATTTACTCCTAAAGATGCCATCTCTGATTTGCCAGATTTAGGCAACTTCTCTCCATCACTTTTTCTGGGCATTTTGGGAATGCCAGGGTATGTATAGAACTGTAAACATAAAACTCACCAGTCAGTGATTTAACTTGTATTTAAGAATGCAGTAGCTTTGTTGAAATTGGATCAATTTTCAGTTTAAATTTAACCATAAATCTAGAATAACTATTCTAGTGTGCCCAGGTATGATGTCTCATTGGTTGCCTAGCTCTATAACATTTACAAGATGGCAGTCTCTGTCAGGCCCTTATGTTGGTACCTAATTTTAGGCATGAAACCTTTGAGAGGAACTGATACGTTATCATACTTTACATGATTAGGTTGGAAGCAGTGAAAGCTTATATATTTAGTGATAAGGAAAATAAAAGTAATTGATTTGCAAATTAGATGAGTGCCTATTTTTAAAACAAAAAACACAAATTAGACTACATCACTCTTGAAAATAATTTTAGAGAGGGAGAGAAGATTTAAGTTTGTCATTGAGGGGCTCTTGTAGACAAGAAAACTGAATCATTTATTTTTTATTTAAAAAACTTCACAGCATTATCCCATTATTATGTGGGATATGCCAGGAAAACATATAAGACTGGAGAATAAAGTTGCTTGTACTGGGCATTTGCTACATGGTGTTCAGGTCTGAATTTTTATTTCATCCTCAATTGAAGAAAAACTTTTGACCCCTCCGAGATTTAAACCCACAATCTCCTAATTTGGAACATGATAAGTTATTAATTCAGCCACTTGCTTTCTGAGTTATTTATTGATTAATTAGATATGATGTTTTTAAAGCTGTTTAAAAATCTGTCAGTTTTAGTAGACATGGGTGTAGAGTGGATGGCCAAGTGAATTGAAACAGCTATTTTCTATCAGGCACATGATCCGATTGGGAGCCACGATAGCTCAGTGGTTAGTGAACTGGACTACAAAGGACAAGGGGTAGGATTCGACCCCAACCGATGGCTTCCGGGTTCACCCAGCCTTAAATGGGTACCGGATTTTTTTCTGGGAAAGTAAAGCGGCACGGGCGTAATACCGACCACATTATCCCAAAAATCATGTGCTGAAGGTCTGTAAAATTTATGGTCACTAACACCATATTCCCTATACGCCACCACTTGGCGTGACGGGGGTACTTTACTTTTACTTTTTTTTACATGATCCGATTCCCTCTTTGGAGAACCTTTTTTTTTTTTTGGGTGTGAATATAAAAAAATTAATTCTAACCTGTATACCATGTTGTGATTATACAACCTTTATTATTTCATAGAAACACTCTATATATGGAGTTAATGACACAAAGATAGTTTTTTTGTAATGATAAACATGAATGCAAATAATGTCACTTTATCATGAAAGTTGATTATTCATGACTTCATGTGTGATAATACCTCACTTCATGTTTGATAATTCATGACTTCATGTCTCACAATTCATGACTTCTTGTTTGATAATTTGTGCCTTTGTGTTTGATAATTTGTGACTTCATGTTTGATAATTCCTGACTTCATGTTTGATAATTTATGACTTCATGTTTGATAATTCATGACGTCATGTTTAATAATTCATGTTTGATAATTCATGACTTCATGTTTAATAATTCAAGATTTCATGTTTTATCATTCGTGACTTTATGTTTATAATTCATGACTTCATGTTTAATAATTCAAGATTTCATGTTTTATCATTCGTGACTTTATGTTTATAATTCATGACTTCATGTTTGATAATTCATGACTTCATGTTTAATAATTCATGTTTGATAATTCATGACTTCATGTTTGATAATTCATGACTTCATGTTTAATAATTCAAGATTTCATGTTTTATCATTCGTGACTTTATGTTTACAATTCATGACTTCATGTTTGATAATTAAATGGTATCAACGTCTCTATGAAAGCATGACTGCCTACTTTGGACTCCTGGATAAGTGTAAACCAAAACCAGGTGATGTTGTTCTTGTCAGTACTGCAGCTGGTGCTGTTGGCAGTGTTGTTGGCCAAATCGCCAAAATTAAGGTGAGCATATAGTTTTCCTTGTACGTTGAAACTAGATAGTTTGAAATTGATTTTTCAGAAACAGTTAATCTGTGTATATTATAAGAAAGTTGTTGGCCAAATTGCCAAAATTAAGGTGAGCGTATAGTTTTCCTTGCACGTAGAAACTAAATAGTTTGAAATTGCGTTTCCAGAAACAGTTAACCTGTGTATATTAAAAGTATGTTGTTTGACTCATGATATTTAATGATATAGATAACTATATGTTGGTACATTCTTCAACACTCCATATCATCATCTTGTGCCACTTTTTTTAAAGGTTGACAAATATGAAGCCTCATTCTATTCTGCCCTTCACCTTGATGGTATGGAGTGTCATAGATTTAACTGTTCATCTCTTTATCAATCTACATTAGTCTTTGTCTCTACCTTATTTATCTTCTTTTGTCCCCTTCAAAGGTGACATTCTGTAAGTATTTGTCAGTCTTTGTGTCACAAAAATGTAATTTGTTTTTTTTTAAATTGTGTAAGAAGAGAGTCTTACTAAATGACAGTGTTGAAAGTAAGGGGTCAATGATGTGATAAAAGAGAATAACATTGAGAAATAGCTCAATAGCAGCTTGTCAGAATGTGGTAACAGATAATGGGCAGAAGGTGTTTCATTTCCTTTATAACAGAACTTAGTGTAGAGATAATACCTGACAGAACTTTGGTGAAGAGATAATACCTGACGAAACATTGGTGAAGAGATAATATCTGATGAAACATTGGTGAAAAGATAATATCTGAAAAAACAATGGTGAAGAAATAATACCTGACAGAACTTTGGTGAAGAGATAATATCTGACAGAACTTTGGTGTAGAGATAATACCTGACAACTTTGGTGAAGAGATAATACCTGACAGAACTTTGGTGTAGAGATAATATCTGATAGAACTTTGATGTAGAGATAATACCTGACAACTTTGGTGAAGAGATAATACCTGACAGAACTTTGGTGTGGAGATAATATCTGACAGAACTTTGGTGTAGAGATAATACCTGGCAACTTTGGTGAAGAGATAATATCTGACAAAACATTGGTGAAGAGATAATACCTGACAAAACATTGGTGAAGAGATAATATCTGACAAAACATTGGTGAAGGGATAATACCTGACAAAACATTGGTGAAAAGATAATACCAGACAACTTTGGTGAAGAGATAATACCTGACAAAACATTGGTGAAGAGATAATACCTGACAACTTTGGTGAAGAGATAATACCAGACAGAATATCAAAAGAATCTGAAAAGTAAGCCCTCAGATGGAAAACAAAGGGCAAAAGAAAAAGAGACAGACCCAAAGAAACACTAAAAAGAACATTGAGGTGAGATGCAATGACAATAGGCATCAGCTTTCTTATCAGGTTTGAGAGGCTCACTCAGAACAGGGACAAATGACGGGGTACAATGTGGGACCTGTGCAAAGTTTGATGCTTAATAGTAAAGATTGTCAGGCATAGATAGTCCAGAATTTCTGTCATATGTGCCAGTCTTCAGCTTGAAAGGACAACAGATGAATAGATAGTATTTCATTTATGAATACAAACTCAATTTTCAGTAACCATTTTTGCTACTGTTAATTTTAATAGGGCTGTACGGTTATTGGATCTGCTGGTTCCCTAGAAAAATGTGAGTGGCTGAAGTCACTAGGCTTTGATTATGTGTTCAACTACAAGGAAACACGTGTTGAGGAAGCTCTAAAGTTGTATGCTCCAAATGGAGTTGATTGTTACTTTGATAATGTAAGTCCTATCCATCTTTTTTAAAATTCTATTTTGACAATTTTAATCCTTTAATTTATGATTTGAAGTTTGTTGTAACATATATTTTATCTTTGATTTACTTTCTGTGTAAATGGGTGTTCTGACCTCTCCACTCCAGTGGCCTTATCCAAACAGTATCTTTCTGTAGTTCTACTGATTTTTACCTTCTGAATGCCAGTCATACTTGGATAGTGTGCAGCAATTTGCTAGAAAGCTGAACCACTTTCACAGGAGCTGTCATCAAGACAGCTTAGAATAAAGATACAGGGGAAATTTACCAGGCACTGGAAGTCATTATGAGAGCCAACATTTCATGCAAGAACATGTTGTCTGCATTTCTGATGAGTGTATCCCAAACTGGCAATAGTACTGTGAGCTTAACTCTTTCCGTCCGGAAGCTTTTTATTAATGCAACAGAAGAAATTTCAGAGACACAGATTTTCATGGTTTGAAGAATCAATCTACATATTTATATTTATTAAGCATATAACATATTATATATGAAATTTTGATTATTGAACAAGGAATTAGATTTCACCAATACCAAGTTGATACAAAGCATATAAAAAAGAATGTCTTAATGACGGTTTACACTAATCAAATTGAAAGTGATGCACTGTGCGGCGAAACGTACGGAAAGAGTTAATAAAATCAAATGAGTCACTGCCAGGCAGAAGAAATTTTACAAAAATGCTCTGAAGTTGACTCTAAAAGCTTCAGTATGAATATCACTTTCTGTGAAACTCTTGTGCTCCTACAACTATGGCATAGTAACATTGCTGTAGGTGCTCATTTCACAGTGAAATCCAGATTCAATGAGACCACGCCTGCTTGCTTTAATCTCATAGTAGTAGTTTAGTTATAATCATAAAAATGTTGCTACATTTCCTTCATCCATGAAGTTATCCTGAGAAAACTGCACTCCTCTCATTCTTAAGATTGATATTCCATTAGTGTGGGCCACATTTTTAACACTGTACAAAAATATTATTATTCTAAAACAGTTAATTTTGTTTGTTATTGATATTTTAGTCCAATAATGTTTATGTGAAAAAAACATTTCAAAATTTGGGGAAAAAAATTTGCTTTTCTGGTGTAAAATAACCATGTTTTAACCATAAATATTGAAACAATTTAAATTATAGTGTCTCTTATGATCATTTTTAATGAATTATAGCAGAATTGTGTTGAAGTCATTTTCAGAGCTGAAAAAATTTATCAAGACCACAATCGATATCATCAACAAATAGCTGTGAGATACTCATTTCCAGAATCAAATACCTGCTGAAAACTTGTTTATTTGCTATACATAACTAAATTTATGTTAAGATTAAAGTATTACAAATTATTTATTTCAATACTGGACACATGAAGTGATCTCTGCATAATTGTGTTGTTTGTGTATCTTAGGTTGGTGGGGAGTACACATTAACTGTCCTATCTGCGATGAGTCGTTATGGGCGTGTCTGCGCATGTGGCCAAATATCAGAGTATAATGCTATAAAAACACCTCCCGGTGGGTAATGACATTTGCCATATTTCTGAACCATAGTTCATTTGTTATAAACTGATACAAAAAAAAACAGATATTGTGCTAAAGGACAAAATCGAATAATTTTGTGTTTTTTTTTCAACTTATTCGAGTGAATTGGAGTTGAAGTGACTATGAGCACACTCTTTTCAGGGATGTCATTTGAAATCATCACCCACGTAGCCGACATGGCTCGCACATCAATGCAAAATGGCTGCATATTGCCTGTTTTTGCAGAGATTAGCATAATCGCTTAAACCGTTTCGGTTGCTTTGTTTGTTTTAAATCACATCTGAATGCCTGCTCTTTAAAACTTCCCTTAGTTTCATACAGTCATGATGTCATATACAGCATTCCCTCCCGCGAAGTCTGACCCGATTGTTTGTCTAGTCTGCCATTTCTGGAAATATTACACCTGGACTATATAATTTATATTACGCTCCGCTTAATTCATGACATTTAACCTCTCATATTAACATTTTATATCTAGTCTTGGTTTGTTTATACAGCAGTATAGTTTACTAATTTCTGTGAAAAACAGTAAAAGTAATAATTTTTTTTAGCATAAAAGTCATGGAGAGACATGATCACCTATACCAGCAGCCATGGTACTTGATGATAATGGTACAGAAACTCCAACATTTTAAAAATATGAAATTAAAATATTTAATATCAATGTGGTAGTAATCTTTTTTCAGAACTTTTCTCAAATTATTTAAGACTTTCTCAATGGCAGTTAATGCCATCTTGGTTTGCTTGTGCTTTGACTGTTATTTTATTCGCTAATGTTCTCTCGCCAAATTTATTTTCAATTTTCAGCAAAAATATTACGAGACCAATAGTAGACAAAAAAGGAATTGAAGTCAATGGTCACAACATAAATGATCTGCGGATGCCACAATCTTATTATCATAGACAGAGAATGAACTACAAGAAATTATAGATATAATAGTAAAAGAAAGAAACAAGAAAGGTCTCAGTCTGAATAGTAAGAAAACAGAAGCAGTGGTCATATCGAAGACACAATCATCACTATCATGCAGCATAAACATAAACAGAACAAATCTGAAACAAGTGCACATGCGTCAAATACTTGGGCACAATAATAATATCACACGGAAGATGCACCATAGATACAAAAAGCAAAATATGTCAGAAAAAAATAGCACTTCAGAAAATGAAAAATATCTTATGCAACAAGTTCATGTCATTAGAAGTGAGAAAGAGAGTTCATTGGTGCTCTATAGAGCCAATTCTGACCCGTGGAAGCGAATCACGGAGAGTAAACAATCAAATGAAAAGACAATTAAATGCCACATAGATTTCTCATAAGAATGTTGAAAGTTCCCTGGACAGCTAAAAAGTCCCAATGAGGACATTCTCAAAGAGGCCAACACAAAAAGGGAACTCCTAAAAAGCATCAGAAAGAAACAATCAACATTTTCAGGCACATCATGAGAAGAAGAAAGTTGAAACATTCTCCTTGACACCAAACAAGGCCATTTATTGTCTTGCCAACAGAATCTCTACTCATCATAGAATACTATGTTATCTCCATTGATGATAGGGCCATATCACGTGCTGCCTGACCCAGGCCAAGTATGCTTGTCTGTGGCAGAGCGATAGTACTCATCACACTGCAGGTCTGTGATGTAACAGATTTACCTCTCTCAGCCTCTTCTGCATGACACACATCTCAAACCTGAAGTGTTTCTGGCTATCCACTTTGCCTGGATAAACCTGTAATAAAGATGCATGAGGTGTATGAAACTGTCTTGTTAGGGGTCGTAGCTCACAGTTGGCCACTACTCTGGCAATTGATAGTGGATCCAGTTTGATGGTAATAAATTGGAATGCATGATATAGTGTTCAGGGAAATATTGAAAAGTTGTGATGAAGCTGACATAGTTGTTCCAGCAAATAATATCCCAATAGCTGTAACTTGCTACTGTTGGTTTAATTTGGGCATTGTGAAAAAAAGATGTTCCTGTTTGACTCTTAGTAATTTCTGTTTCAACAATTATGTTTTCCAGTGCATGTGATTAGATCTACAAACTTACCTTTTATCTGTCTGTGACAAATATTCCCTTAATGCACTTTTCATGTGATTTATCTTGCAGCATAATTATCTTCCCATGATTAATTTGAGACACTTGTAACTGCAAGGTTGTAAGTGTACACCACCCACACTGAAACATGCACCAAGTTTTATTTCATGTTGTGCTGGAAAATCCTGCACATTGACCTATATAGCATTTGCAGACTAATTTTTTTCTGTGTGTAGTTGGTGATAATTTGACACTTAAATGTACATAGACCAATTTCTGACAAGAAATGATCTGGTAAAAGTTAACCATTTTCTCAGACTCTTGCTACAGTATTTGTGCTGGACACTGATTTTAAAAAATTCACCGGAATTGAAAAAAAATTTTTTTTTTAATTTATGAGCCTAGAAAACAAGTAAATTGTGAAAGTCAGCTTGGAATTTTTGATTAAATTACTTCATTCTAAAATCACCAAGAAAAGATTAAGTTGTGAAAGATAAAATGATCAAAAAAAGGAATGTTAGAAAACAGATATAATAGGGATAGGTAAGACATAACTCTAAAAAAAAAATAGGAAAATGTAGCAGACCTCATGAGTTCCCTAAGGAACTAAAAGATTAATGGTGATAATCGTGACGGTAGACAGTTGTAAAGAATGTGATCTTTGTGTTTTAGATTGTGTGCACCTTTTAAGACTATTAATATATCAGCATGTGAACTAATGGTTTTGATTGTTTTCTTGTCTCATCCAGACGTATTGGAGCGGAGGGATGTTATCAATACAATTATGATTAAAGAGCTGATAGTCAGTGGGATCATGGTGTATTCATTCTATGATAGATTTGATGAGGGAAGAAAGGAAATGGCTCAGTGGATTAAGGAAGTGAGTAATTTAATCCTTTATTTTCACTTTGCTCCATAATTTTAAATAAATTTCTTATTTTATTTGTCACACAGCTATCAAATATTGTCATGTCAATGAATACAATATAAAATATTATGTCTATCTAGGATAGTCTCAGATGACATGCACTAGTTTCGTCACATGCAAACAGAACCATCATCATGATCAAGTACCTGGCCTGCTGGCGTAGGTAATCATGTCCTCCCACGACTTTCGATCTCGACAGTTATTAATCATTTTTGTTGTTGACCTTCTGCCAAGCCATTCTCTTAAGCTGTGTGGTATCTTTTTTCTTCCCTCTATCTCTTCGTCCCTCAATTTTCCCAGTTGTTACAATATATTCCAGCTGTTCTATTCTCATTATATGACCAAAAATTGATGATTTTCCATAGAAATCCATAGAGATCCATAGAAATAAATAAAACAAGATTGCTGGAAATAATGGGCCACTGCTAAAACTGGCCACTCACTGTTTAGATATCAAGCAAAATGAAGACCTAAATGATCCAATCAAACAACTAAGAAAAAGACACCAAAGTCAGATATTCCAACGGAAAGCAGGTCATTTCCTTGTCAGTCAATACTAAAACATACCAAACCCTGCACAAACTAAATTACAGGCACTGCAACCACAATGTGGAAATTGTGGATGACCTGTCGCTACATTGTCCTGAACTAGAGGAGCTGTGATGCCAATATCTTCCAAAACATTCAACCATTGATGACGCACTCTTCTCACCAGCTGAACAGTTGAAGAAGACATGTATTTTTGTACAGAAGACATGGGCTGTAAGAGCAACCAGCTCACAGCTGAGAGGCATTAAGTCAGGTTTAAGATGATTTGGAGGAGAAATGAAACAAAACAATTTCCCTCTGAGAGAACAATACTCACCCTCACTTATCATCCTCACAACTTAGCTGCTGTGAGAATACTCAGCTGTTATCGTTCCACTCACCAATCGAAATGACAGTCCATGGTAGCCAGCAAGATGATAATGCTGGAGTAGTATCTGTTGAGAAGTGAAATCTTGATCTTTGGGTTGTGAAACTTTTGCAGCAAAATCACTACTTCCATGCATTTTTTTCTCTTTAAAAAGTCATGTGACATTTTTATTTTGAATGTACTTTTAACTTTTCTCTTCGTCATCATAGCAAATTTCTTACATTCATTTGTACATTATTCTTTGATTTGTTTAATCTTTTACGCTCTGTTTTTCTCCATTAAAAATTGTCTCATTTCCATTCAATTTACAACACCTTCACTCACTTGTCAGTTTTCTTCATTCTTTTTTGTAGGGAAAAATAAAATATGCTGAGACAATCCGAGAAGACTTCCTCAAATTGCCTGATGCTTTCATTGAAATCTTCAAGGGAACAGCTAAGGGAAAACTTCTTGTCAAAGCATAGCAATGTTAGATATGCTTTATTCATACTTCCTGTCTAAATATATAATTAACTGTGCAGCATATTTGTTAAAGCTTTAAATTGTTATGTGGCCATAGGAAACATTGAATTATTAGAAAATCATGTTTTCAGAAAAGTGAGATAGAACTTGATTTGTCAGATATAAAAATCATGTAGGAATTTGCAACCAATTCTGCAGTAAAGTTAGAGAGATGAAAATATAAGTTTAAAATATGTAATTTAAAAAATTATTATAATTTTATGGTTTAAAAAAAACATTGTTGACAGCTCCAAATAAAAATTGTAAATGGACATTTCCTATATGAGGTTAAAATTAAAATTAATATTAAATTTTTTTCCAAATATTTTAAACAGACAACTTTGTAAAAATTGTATGCATTGAATTAATTAAATTATTAAACAATGTTTAAGTTAGAATAAATGTCATGTGATGAAATTAATCAAATAGAAGCAGGTTTTGTTATAATCATTAGCTGTTCTATTTTGTTGCTTCATGTTATGCTTATATTGTTATGCTGTGTTTTGAAATTGTACATAATGTTGTGTTTCCTTATGTTTGTTCTAGTACAAACAATTAATTGTTGATTCAGTTAAATATATTGAAGGCTTTTCTTTCCTTGTTTACTGCTATTTTCATTTTGTTGTCACAGTTTAGTTGTTTTTATGTTAAACAAAAAGAAGGAAACAATAAAATGTAAATAATTATAATTAAATTGCAAACATTGTTAATGCTAAGTTTCTCATTATTCTAAAGATGTCTAAGTCAAGGTGTAAGGTTAATATCCCTTGGAGGGACAATAAGTTTGACTCTATTATGTCTTTTTACTCTCATTTCTTTCTATTTTTGTGTGTTGTGCATATGTTTTATATATAAATTTTAAAAAATAATTATTATTAAAATATGTTATGTGTTTTGTAAATCATTGAAATAGTAGTACAAATTAGTGGAATGTTATTAACAGTATTTAACAAGCTCATTGTCTTTGGCTTACTTTATCCACTTTATTTGTTCACAATCAGAGTCTTATACACCTTGTCATGACTTACTGGGCAACAACACAGTTCTCCATTTTTGTTGTGCAGTTCATGACCATTTAAAGCCATAGTACCCCAGATCTGGCTCATGCTGTTCATTTATTTCCACTGTCCTCCACCCAGTTAGTCTGTCTGTATTTTGCCTACCCTTTGGAGTCTACTTTTCAGCAGTTCTTGTATTTATTTATGGTTCCCTTCTGACTCCATTTTCTTACTTGTTTTTTGTTATCAGGCCTTGGATAATCAGTACCATTTTTTTTCCTGTCTTGGACTAACCATTTGCTTGTCCTTCCTGTACTTTTTGTGGGTTTTAATCTTTTTCCTGTATTTTTCAGATCTTGCTTATTTTTTTCTGTGAATTCCATAACAGTGCCTGTAAAGCTTTTAGTTGGTTTTTTCAAAATATCCAAATGTAATTTCACTTCTTATATTTGTTTTGTTATTTCCATTAAGTTTCTTCATTTTGCGTTCACATTTTGTTGTTTCCACTATTGGACAAATAAAAGTAAAAGTAAAGTACCCCCGTCATGCCAATTGGCGTAAAGGGAAATATGATGTTAGTGACCCTATATTTTACAGACCTTCAGCACATGATTTTTGGGGTAATGTGGTTGGTATTACGCCCGTGCTGCTTTATTTTCCCAGAAAAAAATCCAGTACCTATTTAAGGCTGGGTGAACCCGGAAGCCGTCGGTTGGGATCGAACCTTACCCCTTATGGACAAGTACTTTTGATATATCTGACTATTGTCTGAAGTTTCTTTTCACCTCTATTGAGCATTGAGTGCAAAGTTGAATGTTTTTAGTTGATCAAATATAGAACAATCCATGAGTATGTGTACTGTAGTTTCATTATTTATCTGCATAACATAATAATGGAGCTGAATTTTATGTTTTATTCCAATTAGTGTTAGTTGGCCAAGTATATGGTGGTCATTGTTGTATGGTAGTCATTATTGTATGGCAGTCGTTAAATCTTGGTCACTGTTCCAATCCACTATTTTCAATTTTGAGATCAGTGTTTGACTGTTATGTTTATATTTTTTTTAGAATAGTAATTTCACTATTATGTCTGTTTTTTTATAAAGTATAATTATATGTTGTCTTGTCCCTGATGAAAGCCTTTGCCAAAACATCGTAGTTTGTCTTGTCTCTCTAAAGGTTTAGCTGCTTAATATAATTTTATGTTTTATGCAGCTCTACTCACGGCCATGCATGATATTTAATATATTAATTATTATGTATTTTATGTTTGTGCATATCTCCAGTAATTATTGATTGATTCTGCTCTTTTTTCTGTTGGACTCGATGACTTGCTTTGTGAGTTATCAGAGTTACAATGCCTGGTGGACTGGTTGGTCTCGAGGCAAGATGCCCGTCTCAAGACAGAGAGGTTTGAGTTCAAATACCGGCTGCACCAGTTAGAATTTTTATTTATGATTTCTCTCTGTGGCAACCACCACTGGTCTCAGCAGCAAGGCCCAGCTTGAAACGTCAATTACTCATAGACTGAAAAAAATATGAGTACCTCTGAAGACAGAGTTATCTGCCTGTGCAGCGAGGGACCCCTGTGCGCTCGGCTGTCAGAGAAAAATGGATTAACATGCAAAATTCAGTTCCAAGTCTCTAGGGATTTCACCAGAGGTGAAAGCTGGTGAATGCAAAAAAAAATTTTGTAATGCCTATTTATTGATATTTTCCTTCCTAGAAAGTGTATCTGCTTTTTTCATTCTCAGGTATCCCAATATGTGGTGGTATCACCTGTAGTTCACTTTCTGTTTCATTCAATTCTCAGTTGTGGTAATTTACTATTGAGGGCTTATGGTTGTGATAGTGCATCTGAAGGTAGGACTACTTGCTGATCTTCAGAACTGTTGGTAAAGATCATTCTGACAGCTTAGTCTATGACTCAAGCATTAGCTGCTTTTAAATTTTCCTCGGGTGATATCTTGCCTCACAATTGTTATCTGGGTATGAGATAAATATCTCAACAACTCCATTTTTGACTGACTTTTTTTTTTCTGCTCCATCTATGTAGGCCTGTACCCACAATTTTCTGGGTAATTATCCTGGAAAATACTTCATCATCATCAAGTACTGGGCCTGCTGGCGTAGGTGATCAGGTCTCTCCACAACTTTCAATCTCGACAGTTATTTATCATTTCTGTTGTTGACCTGCCAAGCCATTCTCTTAAGCTGTCTGGAACATACTTAGTATCATGAATTCCCCATTAGTGATCTTATCATAATCATACAACTTCTTGTCATATATTTATCTTTTTTTTTTTTTTTGACGTTGGGTTTTTCACCGTCTTCTTGATGAAGCACTATCAATTCAACCTCAAGGTATATCTTCTACATTATTAAAGACTGCATTTGTCATTCGTCATCATCAAGTATCGGGCCTGCTGGCGTGGGTGATCATGTCTCTCCACAACTTTCAATCTCAACAGTTATTTATCATTTCTGTTGTTGACCTTCTGCCAAGCCATTCTCTTAAGCTGTCTGGTATCTTTTCTCTTTGCTTCCCTCTATCTCTTCGTCCCTCAGTTTTTCCAGTTGTTACAATATATTCCAGTTGTTCTCTTCTTATTACATGGCCAAAAAATGATGATTGTATCTTCCTAATATTGAAAATTAGTGATTTCTAATGTTGTAGCGATTCATAATTGTACAAAGAAGTTACGACGGGGGTTTTCTGTTGCATTCCGTCGGTTTGTTTACGGTTGGCTCTGCTAGCTTTTGATTAAAAAGTCTCACCCACAAGGCAGTGGGTTGTTTTACTTTGGGGTACACTCCCTTAGCCTTTTACTCTCCCGACCTTACCTGCAAGGCAGCAGGGCAGCCACAGTTTGTATTGTTTACTGCATAAAGTAGCAGGTAAGATTACCCGCATTTTTCATTAAAAATTGTAATTCCAACTATATCTTGATTGTGTTATGTGTAGTCTTCTCTGTCTGTTGTTTGTCAAGTAAATGCTTACAAGGAAAAGAAAATGGGGGATTCCCATCCTGTGTGACATCCTGCAATGTAAAAATGGAGACTGCATAGATAAAGGGGAATGTCAAACATAAGTGGAAAGTGGTGTGGAGTACATCTTTTTTAATATACCCAGCAGAATTATTTGTGCCCATAATAATTTAGTTATTATTATTTTTATTCTAATAATCCTTATTATCGTTGCTACTTTAATCTCCATCTTCTGTGTATTTCTCTGAGCATAAAACCATAAAACATTTATCCCTTACCAACCTGCCGAGTCAGTCGTAAGTTAAGGGCTTAACTTAAGAAAAACATACGTTGGGGGTTTAGCCCGACTGATGTTTCCCCCCCACGTGTTTGATCGCTAAGGTCTCACATGCGATCTTTTACGAATTAGATAACATACCAATAGAAATAATAGCAGCAGCAGGAGAAACAGGAATGCAATGGCTGCACAGAATATTTAATGCAGCATGGCACCAACAACAAGCCCCAGAAGACTGGCAACAGGCAATCATCATAGCAATATGGAAAAAGAAAGGTAGCAAAAGAGACTGCAATCAATATAGAGGTATATCTCTTCTCAGCCAGGTAGGAAAGCTATACGCCAAAATCGTGGAAAAAAGGCTGAGACCAATAATAGAACTACAGTTAAGCGATTCTCACATGGGGTTCCGAAAAAACAGAGGATGTACCGACGCACTATTCATACTAAAACAGCTTGCAGAAAAAACAACAGAACACAATCAAAACTTATACATAGCCTTCATTGACCAGGAAAAAGCATTCGACAGAGTAAACAGAGAACAACTGTGGGAGATACTAACAACATACGGAGTAAGCCAACATCTAACCAACCTTATCAAAAGTCTCTACATCAACAGCAGCGCAGGGTCAGGACAGCAGCAGGCTACAGACCACTTCGAAGTTAGATCAGGTGTAAGACAGTGGTGCGTACTATCCCCCCTACTGTTTATTACATACATGGACCATATATACAAGCTAGCCAACCCATCAGAGACAGAGGAAATCAACAAGCTTCTATTTGCAGATGACCAGGCACTAATACATGAAACAATAGAAGACCTACAAGAGCACTTAAACAAACTCAACATCTCAGGCACAAAATCTATCTATCTATTGACCTTTCGAGCCGTAACCGGCCCATAGGGCGTAGACCAAGATACACCTTCTCCTATATGAATTTTTGTTCTAGCAGTTTTCTTTTAAAGATATTTTATCAAATCTCGCCATCTGTCTCTGTTCTGTGCAAGCAGTTCTATCTCATTGAGGGAGCCGATTCCTGCTGCTCTTGCCTCTCTCATCAATGTTCTTCTCAGTGTCTCCCTGGGTCTTCCTCTTTTTCTTTTACCTGTTGTTTCCCATATGAGGGCTTGCTTTGCTATTCGATTATTATCTCTTCTCATCACATGTCCAACGTATGACCATCGTCTTTTCTTTATTACTGAAGATATTAGTGGTTGATTGGCGATTTCTCTAATTTCCTCGTTTGTTTTGAATTCGTTCCATTCTATACCAAGTATTTTCCTTAGACATTTATTTTCGAATGCGTTCAACTTTGTTTCTATATCTCTTGTTGTTTTCCAGCTTTCACACGCATACGTAAGGGTTGATAGTACATTTGATTTGAATAGCCTAAGTTTTGTGTTTGTGCTAATGAGTTTTGATTTCCACAACTTTTCAAGGCTTCTGAAAGACATTGCTGCTTTAGCCAGTCTGATTCTAATTTCTTTGCTCGTATCCCTTCTCGATCAATGTGACTTCCAAGATAGATAAAGTGATCGATCTCTTCTACTGGTTTGTTTTCCATGTATATTTTGTCACTTGTTGGAATTAAACTTTTCATGACTTTAGTCTTTTCATGATTGACCTCAAGCCCAATTTTGCTGGCTATTGATGATAGTTCATTTGTGTTTTCCTGCATCGTTTTTATCTGACTGCTGATGAGAACTATGTCATCAGCAAAGTCGAGGTCCTCCAAATGGTCTCCTTGTATCCATTCGATGCCTTTATTACCAGTGCAGCATTTCTTCATTATGAAGTCCATAACAATTCCAAATAACAAGGGCGATAAAATACATCCTTGTTTAGCCCCAGTTTCTATTGGGAAACATTCGCTCAGTCCTTCCTCTGTTCGAACTGCACATGTGTAACCATCATACATGTCTTTGATAATATTTATGATTTTGATGGTAAGCCATATTGCTTCAGAATTTTCCACAAAGAATCTCTATGAATACTATCAAATGCTTTTTTGAAGTCGATGAAGTTAAGTACAAAAGGTTTTTGCTTTTCAATGTGTTCCTCCAATATAAGTCGTAGAGTGAAAATGTGGTCAAGACAGCTTCTCCCTTTTCTAAACCCAGCCTGTTCTTCATGCATCACTGTATCTATTGAATCCTTTATTCTATTTAGGATGATTTTACAGAATAACTTTGAAGGCATAAGGCACAAAATACAACATGAAAATCAACATAAACAAAACAGAAGTCATGAATGTCGCCAAAAATAAACAGAACATCAACATAACTATAGAAGGCAGACAACTAAAACAGGTAGAGGAATTCAAATACCTAGGAAGTCTAATGACAAATGATAATTCTCAAACAGCAGAGATAGAATCAAGATGCAACAAAGCTTGTCAAATCATCGGACAGTTATTACTACTATTGTCCAACAAGGAAATAACTCTGGAGGCAAAACGAGCACTATGCAATACAATCTTCATCCCAACGTTGTGCTACCAATGCCAGACCTGGACCCTAGATGCAAGAACAATAAGAAAAATAACCTCTACAGAGATGAAATGTGTTAGACGAATGACAGGAAACAGTCTGAGAGATAAGATCAGAAATGAAGAACTGAGAAAAAAGCTAGGAATAGCCCCCCGCCATAGAATATATAAGGAAACAACAGATAAAATGGTTTGGCCACGTGACAAGGCAGAAAGAACAAAACACAACACAACGAGCCTTCAACAAACGTTGTGAGAACACCAGACCCAAGGGTCGACCACGAAAAAGATGGGTCAATGGGATAAAGACCGCAAATTATATTTCCCCTCGACGCTGAAAGGCAGATGAGGAAGGAAAGAAGAATCCTTATTATTTCTTGTGGCTATTGAGATTTGTGGTTTCATGTTTAATATTTTGATTTTATCATGTTAAAGAGGGAAGTAGGGTATTTACAAATTTTAGCATTAATATTATGGAACCTTATACATAATTGTATAACTTTTTAATGTTTATATAAATGGTGAAGTCTTAAAACAACTAAAATTTAAAAGAGAATTACTAAATACAATTCAAACAAGACAAATTAGATTTTTAGGCCATGTTAATAGACACTGGAGCCTAGTAAAAGTAATCTTGGAAGGTAAAGGACAAGGTAACAGAGGCAGAGGCAGACCAAGACTAACATGGACGAGTAATGTGAAAATATGGACAAGTCAACCTATGAAAACCAGCACTATCAAAGGAAGAGACAGAGCAGAATGGCGCTCCATGGTAGCCAACCTTCGATGCAGAGACAGCACTCAAAGATGATGATGAAAATTTTTACAATTTGTGTACACTACCACTTATATTATGATGCCATTACAAGACCTATTTTTTACTTTAATCTTTATATTCTTCAATCAGCTATAATAAATTATTATCTTTTTATTTGGATCCAACTCGACTGCTTTGTCTTCAGCAAAACAGCTGTGATTGGATGAGATAATTGACAAAAATGTGTTGGTATTCAGAGATACACAAATTCTAACACAGAGAACCTTGGTGTCAAGTAAAAGAGTAAAAAGTAGCACACATTACAGACTTGAAGATAGTTACCATCGCCTGTTATGTTTTGTTTTAAAGTAGCACACATTACAGACTTGAAGATAGTTACCATCGCCTGTTATGTTTCGTTTTAAAGTAGCACACATTACAGACTTGAAGATAGTTACCATCGCCTGTTATGTTTTGTTTTAAAGTAGCACACATTACAGACTTGAAGATAGTTACCATCGCCTGTTATGTTTTGTTTTAAAGTAGCACACATTACAGACTTGAAGATAGTTACCATCGCCTGTTATGTTTTGTTTTAAAGTAGCACACATTAAAGACTTGAAGATAGTTACCATCGCCTGTTTTGTTTTGTTTTAAAGTAGAACACATTACAGACTTGAAGATAGTTACCATCACCTGTAATGTTTTGTTTTAAAGTAGAACACATTACAGACTTAAAGATAGTTACCATCACCTGTTATGTTTTGTTTTAAAGTAGAACACATTACAGACTTGAAGATAGTTACCATCACCTGTAATGTTTTGTTTTTGTTTGTTTGCATTTATCTGCTTATATATCTGTAGTGAAGTCCAGATGAGCTGAATTTTTGCGTGCAAATCACTTTTTCGTATTTTTCACACTGGCATCCCGTGTCCCTCGCCATACAGGCAGATATCCTTCCACATCAGAGGTACTTTCATTTATTATGGTCATGGGTTTTAGGGGTTTTTTTTGGTTGGAAGGGGGTGGGGGCTGATTTTTCCTATAAATTGTGCCCAGGCAGAGGCAACTTTGGCCTACTCTTTTCGATTCCCAACTACCGAGGGTTTTTTAACGTGCGCAGAATTCACACGGGACCTCCTGTATTTTGCCGTTATCCGTAAGGGCTAACAAACTTCGGGTGATTTCTTTCAGCTTGTAGATCTTTATTAATTCTATAGATATCTGTGTGTCCCTGTAACGAAACATTAACGCTAGATGTCTCTGGTTGTAACGCCGGATGTCACTGGTTGTAACACCGGTAATCTCCAGTTGTAACGCCGGATGTCTCTAGTTGTAACGCCGGATGTCTCCGGTTGTAACTCCGAATGTCTCTGGTTGTAACGCCGAATGTCTCTGGTTGTAACGCCGGTAATCTCCAGTTGTAACGCCGAAATGTCTCTGGTTGTAACGCCGGACGTCTCTGGTTGTAACGCCGGACGTCTCTGGTTGTAACGCCGGATGTCACTGGTTGTAACGCCGGTAATCTCCAGTTGTATCGCCGGATGTCACTGGTTGTAACGCCGGTAATCTCCGGTTGTAACGCCGAATGTCTCTGGTTGTAACGCCGAATGTCTCCTGTTCAAAACGAACAATCTTAGCTTACTGTATAAACCACAACATGATTACAGAAATTATGTCCATTTAAGGACATAAATATGGAGCAGGCGACACCGGAAAAGAAGTGCCACATAGAAAAGGAGATGTAGAGAAAATGACGGAGCTGTATCAGAAAGGAAGTAAGCGTGTTTCAACAAATTACTATCTCGTGTATCCAGTCAGTTTAGTGTTTTAGGTCCGCCTCAGTTGGGAGTCTACACGTCGGTTGTTGATGCTTTAAGACTCGCAGAGAGTGGACTTTGGAGCGAGAGAAAGAAAGCGTGTTCGAGTGAATAGCAATAGGGGAGGGGGATGCATAAGGAGGGATCAGCGACAGGAATGGAAGAAAAGAATGAGAGATTATCCGTAAGAACAAACAAGGATATAAGAATAGTTTTAAATGCATTCTTTGATTACTTTTGTGTTTAGTTGTCTCATTAAAAAATGTTTAAGCACAAAAGTTACCCATAAAGCTTTAATTGAGACGGAATTAGTTGAGAGTTATTGTAGCTACCATGTTTGTGGACATGTTCACTGGATACAGAAACGTGTGACCCGCGGCAAAGC
The DNA here is from genome assembly GCA_032433765.1 of Megaustenia siamemsis. Taxonomy (NCBI): domain Eukaryota; kingdom Metazoa; phylum Mollusca; class Gastropoda; order Stylommatophora; family Ariophantidae; genus Megaustenia; species Megaustenia siamemsis. The sequence goes on from JAVIAB010000125.1 coordinate 31,588,629, forward strand.
TTGAGTAGTTCTCACTTCATTTTGAAGCCCGCTCGAGAATTTACAACTTTTAGGGAAGCCAAGGTCACAAGGTGGACATTTTTAATCATTTACAAGGGAGGTGTGGCAACGCGTATTTTATTTGTGTTTCTTTGTGCCAGGATATTGATGCTCATTGTTTAATTATTTCTGCGTTTTCGACCACATAATAAAATTATGATTCAGTTTTTAGCTAGAAGTGTTGTTTCAGATTGATTGGAACTTAGCTAAAGGGGTTCGTGCGCATTTGTCTGAGTGATCAGGGAAGATAGCGATTCTAAGTACACTGCCCAAGGGCGGTGGTATGTACAAAACAATGACACAGTTAACGTTTATTATCCATTGCTAGCAGTTATGTATTTGTTATCCATTGTTAGCAGTTATGTGCTTGTTATCCATTATTAGCAGTTATGTGCTTGTTATCCATTATTAGCAGTTATGTGTTTGTTATCCATTGTTAGCAGTTATGTGTTTGTTATCCATTGCTAGCAGTTACGTGCTTGTTGTCCGTTGTTAGTAATTACGTGTTTGTTACCTATTGTTAGCAGTTATGTGTTTATCCATTATTAGCAGTTATGTGTTTGTTATCCATTATTAGCAGTTATGTGTTTGTTATCCATTGTTAGTAATTACGTGTTTGTTACCCATTGTTAGTAATTACGTGTTTGTTACCCATTGTTAGCAGCTATGTGTTTGTTATCCATTATTAGCAGCTATGTGTTTGTTATCCATTGTTAGTAATTACGTGTTTGTTACCCATTGTTAGCAGCTATGTGTTTGTTATCCATTGTTAGCAGTTATGTGTTTGTTACCCATTGTTAGCAGTTATGTGTTTGTTACCCATTGTTAGCAGCTATGTGTTTGTTACCCGTTGTTAGCAGTTATGTGTTTGTTATCCATTGTTAGCAGTTATGTGCTTGTTATCCATTATTAGCAGTTATGTGTTTATCCATTATTAGCAGTTATGTGTTTGTTATCTATTGCTAGCAGTTACGTGCTTGTTATCCATTGTTAGCAGTTGCGTGCTTGTTTTCCGTTGTTAGCAGTTGTGTGTTTGTTACCCGTTATTAGCAGTTACGTGCTTGTTACCAATTGTTAGCAGTTGCGTGTTTGTTACCCATTGTTAGCAATTACGTGTTTGTTACCCATTGTTAGCAATTATGTGTTTGTTATCCATTGTTAGCAGTTATGTGTTTGTTACCCATTGTTAGCAGCTATGTGTTTGTTACCCGTTGTTAGCAGTTATGTTTGTTACCCGTTGTTAGCAGGTTATGTGTTTGTTATCCATTGTTAGCAGTTATGTGTTTGTTACCCATTGTTAACAGCTATGTGTTTGTTACCCATTGTTAGCAGTTATGTTTGTTACCCGTTGTTAGCAGTTACGTGTTTGTTATCCATTGTTAGCAGTTATGTGTTTGTTACCCATTGTTAACAGCTATGTGTTTGTTACCCGTTGTTAGCAGTTATGTGTTTGTTATCCATTGTTAGCAGCTATGTGCGTGTTATCCATTGTTAGCAGCTATGTGCTTGTTATCCATTGTTAGCAGTTACGTGCTTGTTATCCATTGTTAGCAGTTACGTATTTGTTATCTATTGTTAACAGTTATGTGCTTGTTTAGTTTTACTCTAGTCATTCGTTTATATTGTGTGCATTCAGGTTATTTAATTAAATACACTATTTTAGATAGGTAATGTCCTAGTTTAACGTCATTCACCTAACCAGTGATCTCCCCTGACAGACCGTACCTATTTGAATATATTAACTGCTTCTAGTTCTTGTGCATTTCATTTTATTTTTTTTTCAAGGGTTAGGTTTATGGTATTCTTAACACAGGGGTCATCTAATGACGTATTGGACCAAATAAAATGCAAGGTTACGTTACTCCGAGCAGAAAGACGCTAAGCTATTTTTTTTTTTTTTTTTTTTTTTGTATAGAACATCATCTTATCAATTTTATAATCTTGATTTCTTCAGTTATTATAGGTTTTTAAATTTTCGTTTGCCTACCATTACTGCTCTTTATTGTACGCCCTTAAATGGGTATTAAATTGTTGTATATGTTGTTGTTTTTTTTTAATAGCAAGCTAAGGTCGTTTCGGACCAACACATCCGACTTCATAGTATTATTGAGTACCGAGTTCCCCATCCTTTTTCGACCTCCTACTCGCTTGGTCAGACTAATTAGTTCTCTACTCAGGTCGACCCCATACTCGCTTGGTCAGACTAATTAGTTCTCTACTCAGGTCGACCCCCTACTCGCTTGGTCAGACTAATTAGTTCTGTACTCAGGTCGACCCCATACTCGCTTGGTCAAACTAATTAGTTCTCTACTCAGGTCTACCCCATACTCGCTTGGTCAGACTAATTAGTTCTCTACTCAGGTCGACCCCATACTCGCTTGGTCAGACTAATTAGTTCTCTACTCAGGTCGACCCATACTCGCTTGGTCAGACTAATTAGTTCTCTACTCAGGTCGACCCCATACTCGCTTGGTCAGACTAATTAATTCTCTACTCAGGTCGACCCCATACTCGCTTGGTCAGACTAATTAGTTCTCTACTCAGGTCGACCCCATACTCGCTTGGTCAGACTAATTAGTTCTCTACTCAGGTCGACCCATACTCGCTTGGTCAGACTAATTAGTTCCCTCTTCAGGTCGACCCATACTCGCTTGGTCAGACTAATTAGTTCTCTACTCAGATCGACCCCATACTCGCTTGGTCAGACTAATTAGTTCTCTACTCAGATCGACCCCATACTCGCTTGGTAAGACTAATTAGTTCTCTACTCAGGTCGACCCCATACTCGCTTGGTCAGACTAATTAGTTCTCTACTCAGGTCGACCCATACTCGCTTGGTCAGACTAATTAGTTCTCTACTCAGGTCGACCCATACTCGCTTGGTCAGACTAATCAGTTCTCTACTCAGGTCGACCCCATACTCGCTTGGTCAGACTAATTAGTTCTCTACTCAGGTCGACCCCATACTCGCTTGGTCAGACTAATTAGTTCTGTACTCAGGTCGACCCCATACTCGCTTGGTCAGACTAATTAGTTCTGTACTCAGGTCGATCCCATACTCGCTTGGTCAGACTAATTAGTTCTCTACTCAGGTCTACCCCATACTCGCTTGGTCAGACTAATTAGTTCTCTACTCAGGTCGACCCCATACTCGCTTGGTCAGACTAATTAGTTCTCTACTCAGGTCGACCCCATACTCGCTTGGTCAGACTAATTAGTTCTCTACTCAGGTCGACCCCATAGTCGCTTGGTCAGACTAATTAGTTCTCTACTCAGGTCGACCCTATACTCGCTTGGTCAGACTAATTAGTTCTCTACTTAGGTCGACCCACATTCGCTTGGTCAGACTAATTAGTTCTCTACTCAGGTCGACCCACATTCGCTTGGTCAGACTAATTAGTTCTCTACTCAGGTTGACCCATACTCGCTTGGTCAGACTATTTAGTTCTCTACTCAGGTCGACCCCATACTCGCTTGGTCAGACTAATTAGTTCTCTACTCAGGTCGACCCATACTCGCTTGGTCAGACTAATTAGTTCTCTACTCAGGTCGACCCATGCTCGCTTGGTCAGACTCATTAGTTCTCTACTCAGGTTGACCCATACTCGCTTGGTCAGACTAATTAGTTCTCTACTCTAGTCGATCCCAGACTCGCTTGATCAGACTAATTAGTTCTCTACTCAGGTCTACCCCATACTCGCTTGGTCAGACTAATTAGTTCTCTACTCAGGTCGACCCCATACTCGCTTGGTCAGACTAATTAGTTCTCTACTCAGGTCGACCCCATACTCGCTTGGTCAGACTAATTAGTTCTCTACTCAGGTCGACCCATACTCGCTTGGTCAGACTAATTAGTTCTCTACTCAGGTTGACCCATGCTCGCTTGGTCAGACTAATTAGTTCTCTACTCAGGTTGACCCATACTCGCTTGGTCAGACTAATTAGTTCTCTACTCAGGTCGGACCCATACTCGCTTGGTCAGACTAGTTAGTTCTCTACTCAGGTCGACCCCATACTCGCTTGGTCAGACTAATTAATTCTCTACTCAGGTTGATCCATACTCGCTTGGTCAGACTAATTAGTTCTCTACTCAGGTTGACCCATACTCGCTTGGTCAGACTAATTAGTTCTCTACTCAGGTTGACCCATACTCACTTGGTCAGACTAATTAGTTCTCTACTCAGGTCGACCCATACTCACTTGGTCAGACTAACTAGTTCTCTACTCAGGTCGACCCATACTCGCTTGGTCAGACTAATTAGTTCTCTACTCAGGTCGACCCACATTCGCTTGGTCAGACTAATTAGTTCTCTACTCAGGTCGACCCACATTCGCTTGGTCAGACTAATTAGTTATCTACTCAGGTCGACCCACATTCGCTTGGTCAGACTAATTAGTTCTGTACTCAGGTCGACCCCATACTCACTTGGTCAGACTAATTAGTTCTCTACTCAGGTCGACCCGATACTCGCTTGGTCAGACTAATTAGTTCTCTACTCAGGTCGACCCATACTCGCTTGGTCAGACTAATTAGTTCTCTACTCAGGTCGACCCATACTCGCTTGGTCAGACTAATTAGTTCTCTACTCAGGTCGACCCCGAGGTGGGTTAAGATATTAATCAGTTGTGGTTCACTGAGCATAACACTGACAGTCAGCTATGGGTCACTGGTGCTTTCAGCTTAGGTACTGCTAGGCCTGTGACAAATGGAAACGAATATATATATATATATATATATGTGGTAAATAATTAGTTTAGCGTGGTAAATTCAAGTTATCTCCCCTGGAATAAAAACCGCTGTGCCTCAAATGCTATAAAAGTATCTCCATATTCAACACTAACGCATTTTATTTTATGTTAGGGTTAGAAAACGTAGGACTTTATCATCGCGTTATATCTCTTAGAGGAGTTAATTTTAATTTACGACGCTAAACTCGTAAGTTACCCAATATCCTACGCCATCTGGGTGGTGCTGCAGAAAAAGACTGACCTGCCAGATCAAGCCGGTAGGGGTCGGTGAGAGATTGCCAACAAGTTAGTGTTAAAGTCGGATTTTGTTGTCAAATGGCGTAGATAACACTGCTTGTGGCAAATCATTATAGAATGTACGACGAAACCACTCTTTTTTTGTTTCGTTTATGTTCACCCGATGACTAAAGTAGCAGTTTTATCTCTTCGCCATCCGCCCTTAAAAGAACTAGAAGTAGCATTGGATCCGCTGTGTTGTGGTTTGCAATAGAATTGTGATATTTGCGTCATTCGACTCCACATATCCTACGTCAGCACAGTATTTTGTTAGTACCGGGTTGCCTTCCCTCTCCATCCCCTAGCCACTTGGCCAAACCAAATTGATTAGTCTGTTACTTGGGTCACCGCCAAGAAGTGGGACAGTGTGTGGATAATTCAGGTTCACGAATCCTATCCCTAGTCATCAGCAATGAGTCGCTGACATCTTTCATATCCGCCTTCGAATGTCGCTACCACTTGAGACCGTTTAACGCCCTTTTGAGCTGCCGACAAAAAAAGAAATAACCGTTGAATTAACACAAACAACACTGATACAACATAGAAATATTACAATGCCGAATTGAGCACAAGAAGATATGATTTCGCCGATGTTCTAAAGAAGATCGACAGGGGACATTCTCAAAGAGGCCAACATAAAAAGGGAGCAGCTAAGAAACATCACAAAGAAACAATCGAAATTTGTCGGCCACATGATGAAAAGAGAAAAGTTGGAATATTTGGTTACAACTGGCAAACAGGGAAAAGAGATCGTGGACAACAAAGAGATTTTACCAGATATCTTGGTGTCATGGCACGAAAAACAGTCAACAACAGAATTGTTACGATTTTAATAGGACGTGAGCTTCCGGTATTTGGTGGATAGGCGGCGGGAACAATTGAAGGCTATGCATGAAAAGTGTTCCTTGTTGCAGTTTCCTCATATTCCAAGTCCGGCTTGTTGCAGGAGATACTGAGTTAAGTGCTTTGTGCACACCGTGAGCTGTGTGTCTCATCCGTTTGATCATGTTTCGATATTCCAATAGTTTACGATGAATGATGATATCGTATGACAGGGAACAGTTGGCTGTGTTCACTTTCTGTACGGTTTCGCCTTATATCTTTTGGCGTGTGCTGAGACTGCTACGATGGGGACTACAGTTACCTTTCTTTGTTTGGGAGATGAGTTTCGGATGATTACGCTGGCACGGGCGGTTGAGCAATTATGGATTTTAATTCGTTTGCAGTGATACCGGGGCCTTCCATAAACAAATAACAAACAAATTTATACGATGCACTGTGGTTAGAGAATTGTGGAAGAATATGATCGCCTATGCCAACCGGTATGACACATGATGGTGGTAGAGTTATAAATAAACATACTGAATTATTTAAATGAAGTTATTTTTGTTAGTGTGTAACGTTACGTCTGTTGGTTAAGGTGTGGGTGCGGATGAGATGTAACCTCAAAGTTGGCGTAGTAATTTAGTGGTAATTATGAATGGGTAGAGTCATTGCAGAAGTCAAAAATACGTAAGGTCACCTTTGTCTACTTCCCAGGACATGCTGGAGTACGGGGAAATGAAAGGGCAGACAGGTTGGCTAGCTGCGCTATTGTTGAGGACGGTCAACCAATGGATCGGGCGGACATTAATGCCCTCCTGGAAGTGGGAAGGACACAGGACTTCGACAACCATGAGTCCACGTCACTCCTTCGGATGAAAGAGATGTGAGTCAGTCGCTGGCCACTTCGAGACTTGCTGAGGAGGGGATCTGAGCATCTATAGACATGTTCGGAGTGCGATGATGATGACCCGCTAATGACTCACTAACTCAGTAACAATGAATGACATATTTGGGCCCATTGAACTTGTAACAAGCTATGGATATCTGTGATCTGTAGTAACTAACAATCCAGACTGATAGAAAGAGATGAAAAGATTTGCTAAAGCAACACAAATATTAAAAGCCACGAAGAACATGTGACACAACACCAGCAAGGCAGTACAACTAAAATTATAGAGTTCATGAATCTTCTCGGTAGCAACATATAAACACCATATGGTTGTGAAACACCATATGGTTGTGAAACACCATTATACACAGGACATTACATTTTTTATAGTATACTATAGCCATATAAAAAACATCGGACTGGAAAGAACAATAATGGAAGGCATGGTTCCTGGGCGACGCATCGGGGGCAGCCTAAGAAGACTGTGGCTTTAAGACATAAAGGAGACCTTAAACATGACAACATAAGTAATGGGAGATCTGGTTAGGGAAAGTAATTCTTTCAGACTGGCTGTGATGAATGCAACGTTCTGCAAAGAACCAGCCACCTGATGATGATGAATGACATGTTAATCTTTGTATTCCATAGAATATGATTGCACTATCACCTTAAAACTGTTGATAAATACATAGTACGAATGGTAATACATAAATCATGTAAATAAGACTATCTGTTTAATCAACAATCAAGAGAGAGTGTTAACTTATGCACGTCTACATCCGGCTATAAATATGGGCCTCATACCTTTCAAATAGGGGCCCATACTTCTTTCTTGCATTCAAAGTAACAAAACACCAGTACATATCAGTATGTCAGATGACAAGAACCCACAGACTGCAGGCTCAATCCAGTAATGACTCAACCCAGTGCATTATAGAAGAGGAAGACAATGCAGCGTTCATAACATGCAGACCTTTTATCCATAGCCAACTGTGACTTATCTAACGTGTTAGATTTATCAGTCGCTAAAAATAGACGCGATCTGGTTATTTTTTAACCAATGAGAATTTCTGAAATATTATCTATCTTTAGTAACATTCAACAGGATTATAAATAGAGTAAAAGTGAATTATGACTGTTAGTGCAGTTGTATGCCTTGCGTACCTTTCATTACTTGGCTTTAAGTACTGTATGACAGATTACACGTAATTATTTAGTGAGTTGTGTGTGTTAATCTGCATGTGTTATATATTAGATAAATATTAGTTGTTCTTTTTGGATGTGCGTCGTCCGCTGGCACTGCCACTCTTAATACTACTATTACTTTTATTGCTACAATTACTAATACTGTTATCACTTCTATTTCTACTATTAAGTCTACTTCTACTACTACTATTATCACTACTTTTGCCACTATTTCTACTACTACTAGTATTACCACTTCTATTGCTGCTATTGTTATTACTGTACTATTATTTCTATTACTACTATTGTTACTATTACGGTATTACCACTTCTGTTGTTGCTATTGTTACTACTACTATTACCACTTCTATTGTTGCTATTGTTACTACTACTATTACCACTTCTATTGCTGCTATTGTTACTACTACTGTTGCTGCTATTGTTACTACTACTAATATTACCACTTCTATTGTTGCTATTGTTACTACTACTATTACCACTTCTATTGTTGCTATTGTTACTACTACTATTACCACTTCTATTGCTACTATTGTTACTACTACTATTACCACTTCTATTGTTGCTATTGTTACTACTACTATTACCACTTCTATTGCTACTATTGTTACTACTACTATTACCACTTCTATTGCTGCTATTGTTACTACTACTACTACTATTACCACTTCTGTTGATGCTATTGTTGAACTATTATTGTTACTACTACTATTGCCACTTCTATTGCTACTATTACAAGTACTGTTTCTGATATACTACCTATACTAAACCAACAACGAATGTTTCATATATTACAACTTCTATTACTTTACCACGTTTACTAATTTACTGCTGTCAATGGTACAGCTACAAACTATATTTATATCTTTTTTTATATAGTGTTTGCAGCTACTGCTATTTATACGAATACAATCTCAATTTATCCTTATCAGCCTACGTAATAGTTAACTTCCTTTTTGCTTTATCTTTATCTTTCTCTCTCTCTCTCTCTCTCTCTCTCTCTGGTGTCTCTTTCGCTCTTTCCCTCTCTAGCATTCTATCTGAACTTTCTTTTTTCGTTTTATTTTTATCTTCTTTGCATCCAAACTTTCTCCTCTCTCTATTTCTCTCTCTCTCTATTTCTCTCTCTCTCTCTCTCTCTCTCTCTCTCTCTCTCTCTCTCTCTCTCTCCTCCTGCTCCTCCCCGTGGCAACAAATTTAAATAGCACAGCAAACATTCATATAATATGTTAGCCAAATACAAAAACGAATGTCTTGTATAACCTGAGTGAGCACTTCGAGTTATCGCCATTATGTTCCCATATTTCAGCCACTCGTGACATTACCTGATTTCAAAGCACCACACAAGATGACAACCATAAAGAAGAAGTTGGTTGTTGTCGGGGACGGCGCATGTGGTAAAACGAGTGTACTCATCGTCTTCAGCACGGGGAGATTTCCAGAGCAGTATATCCCCACTGTGTTCGACACATTTGTGGCAGATGTGGAAGTTGATGGCTGGCGTGTAAGCTCTTCTCGTGATATTATGTTTACATTAATATTTGTAGTAGTAATGTAAGTTTTCGATATATGTGTGTGTGTTCGCGCGCTTGTGTGTGTATTTGTCTACGTTTGTTTGTGAGTGAGACAAATCTGAAACAAATGCAAAGCGTCATATACTTATACTCATACACAATAATACCAGATGGGAGATCCACCATATAAAAATTTAAAAAAAAAGATTAGCTCAGACCACAACAGCATTTCAGAAAATGAAAAATGTATTGTGCAACAAGTCTACGTCAATAGAAATTATAAAGAGTTCATCGGTGCTATATAGAGCCAATTCTGACCCATGAATGCGAATCATGGACAGTAGACAAACAAATGAAAAGGCGAATAGAGGACACGGAGATTGGATTTTTGAGAAGAATGTTGAAAGTTCCCTGCACAGCTAAAACGACCAATGAGGAAGTTCTCAAAGAGGCCAACACAAAAAGGGGGCTTTTTAAAAATCTGTAAGAAACAATCGACATTTATCGGGCACATCATGAGAAGAGGAAAGTTGGAATTCTTGGTTACAGCTGGCAAAATACAAGGAAAGAGAGATCGCGGACGACAAAGAGGAGATGCTAGATAGCTTGGTATCATGGCATGGCAAACAGTCAACAACATATTTGCTATGATGTACTGTGGATAGAGGATTGTGGAAGGACATAATCGTTTACGCCAACCTATATGACACATGATGACACACACACGCGCGCGCACACACGCACACGTATAATGCACATTTAATACTGTCAGTAATCTTATCTTGTTTGAACTAATGTTGATGGTGTTTATTTGGCTTTCTTCTTCTTCTTCTTCTATCCTTCCTCCGTTGCCGTTGGCGTCGAGGGGAGATACAATCTGCGATTCTTTGCTCTTCTGTTGGCCTCTTCTGATGTTATTCCTCCTAGTGACTCTAGTATTCCCTTTATCCATCTCTTTCTCGGTCTTCCTCTTAATCTGGCGTTTTCGCAGCGTTTGTTTATGGCTCTTTGAGTCATTTGTTAGTTCTTTTTGTCTTATGTGGCCGAACCAATTTATCTGTTGTTTCTTTATGTATTCGATGGCTGGTTCAATTTCGAGTTTCTTTCTCAGGTAGGTGTTTCTTACTCTGTCCCTTAAGCTGTTTCCTGTCATTTTTCTGACACATTTCATTTCGGTGGTCGTTATCTTTCTTATTGTTCTAGAGTCCAGCGTTTATTTGGCTTGCTCTTGTATATTAATATTAATGCCGACAGTATACCGTTTTCTTCTATATATTTACTTTATATATAATAGTGATATCGGTGCTATATAGAACCAATTCTGACCTATGGAAGCGAATCATGGACAGTAGACAAACACATGAAAAGGCATATAGAGGACACGGAGATTGGATTTTTCAGAAGAATGTTGAAAGTTCCCTGGACAGATAAAAAGACCAATGAGGAAGTTCTCAAAGAGGCCTACACAAACAGGCAGCTCCTAAAAATCATCAGAAAGAAACAATCAACATTTTTCAGGCACATCGTGAGAAGAGGAAAGTTGGAATACTTGGTTACAACAGGCACGATAAAAGGAAAGAGAGATCACGGACGACAGAGAGAGAAAATACTAGATGGCTTGGTGTCATGGCATGGTGTCATGGCATAGAAAGCAGTCAACAACAGAACTGATACGATGTACTGTAGATAGAAGATTGTGGAAGGGTCATGATCGCCTACGCCAAACGCTATGGCACATGATGATGATAATAGTGGTGTTGTGGTGCTATTTTATAGTTTTTATATATAGCTCTTCTATAGAATATCCGGAAACAGTATATCAGTGCCGTACAGGTGTGAAGTATTCAACTTTTGGGGGTAGGGAGGACAAGGAAGCCAATCCTTTTTCTCTATGTAATGAAATATTTCCCCATTTAAGTTTAGGTAACCCATTCTTGTTTCATTCGTCAGCTGAGTCGACTAGGAAATGTCACGTTGAAACTGAACTTTAATCCCAATCGCTGTTTTACATTTAATATTGCTATGTAGGCTTTTTTTTTCTTTATACTTGTATATTGTTGGTTGCCATATAAGGCTTTCTTTCTACGTGGTTGTGCCGTCCAGCATAGCTTCAGAACTATCTGGTCTAGTGTCTGTGCTATACTTTTTGTCATATGTTTCTTCTTGATGTTCTATTTCGCCGTCTCACTTTGACTTCGTCTGCCAGTCATTATTGCTTGCTTCCAGCTAGATCTGTCTTTGACTAGCACGTCCCATCCATTTATCATTCTAATTTACGTTGATGTTAATGATGGGCATGCACGTTTTTGCTACACACTTAATTTTTTTGGTACGTTAAGTGCTGAACTATGTAACTGATGTGTGTACTTATACATGTATATATATATATATATATATTTGTATGCTTTATGAATTACACACAAGCATGTGATACGGTCGGTTGGCTTACCACGGCAACAGCCGGGGTTCGTACCCTGGCGAGGACACCTGGGTTTTACTAATTCCCTAAAAATTAGTAGGAGCCGCGATAGCTCAGTGGTTAGTGAACTGGACTACTACGGACAAGGGGTAGGGTTCGATCCCAACCGACGGCTCCGGGTTCACCCAGCCTTATATGGGTACCGGATTTTTTCTGGGAAAGTAAAAGCAGCACGGGCGTAATACCGACCACATTACCCCAAAAATCATGTGCTGAAGGTCTGTAAAATATAGGGTCACTAACACCATATTTCCCTATACGCCACTTGGCGTGACGGGGGGTACTTTACTTTTTTTTTTTTTTATGTGATACGGTAAAGCATGTAGAAATAATCAATATGCTGGAGAAATTAAACATTGATGGCAAGGATCTGCGAATCATAAAAAAAACATGTACTGGCAACAAATAGCAGCTATAAGAATTAGCAACCAAACAGGACAGTTCCAATATATAAAACAAGGAGTCAGACAAGGCTGTGTTCTGTCACCGGATTTGTTTTCACTTTACAGTGAAAATATGAGATCAATAGTAGACAAAAGAGGAATTGAATTCAGCGAACACAACATAAACAATCTGCTATTTGCGGATGGCAGTCTTAATATCAGAGACAGAGAAAGAACTACAATAAATGATAGACATAATAGTAAATGAAAGAAACAAGAAAGATCACAGTCTGAATAGTAAAAAAAACAGAAGAAATGGTCATATCGAAGAAACTATCACCATCATGATGCAGCATAAAAATAAACAGGAAAAGTCTGAAACAAGTACAACGCATCAAATACTTGGGCACAATAATATCGGAAGATGCATGATAGAAATAAAAAGCAGAATAGCTCAGACCAAAATAGCATTTCATAAAATGATAAACGTTTAATGCAAGAAGTCCATGTCAATAGAAGAGATAAAGAGCGTTCATCGGTTTTATATAGAAGAGCCTATTCTGACCCATGGAACCGAGTCGTGGACGGTAAACAAACAAATGGAGAGACGATTAGAGACCACAGAGATGGGATTTTTCAGAAGAATTTTGAATTTACTTGGACAGCTAAAAAAACCAATGAGGACATTCTCAGAGGCCAACACAAAAAGGGAGCTCCTAAAAAACATCAGAAACAATCAATATTTTTCGGGCACATCGTGAGAAGAGGAAAGTTGGAATACTTGGTTACAACTGGCAAAATACAGGGAAACAGAGAGATTGCGTATGACAAAGAGAGAAAATACAAGAGAGCTTGGTGTCATGGCATGGAAAACAGCCAAAAACAGAATTGATACGATAGTAGTAGCGGTGGCTGTGAACTCAACAGAAAAGTGGAATAACATGCACCGAAATACAATAGATTTGGCACCGACTTTGCACCGACTTTGCACCAAAACGGTGCCAAAAAAAAAAAAATTTTTTTTCGAATTCGCGATTTTTTCGAACTTCATTATTTTTTGGGGGAATTTTTTTTTTTTTTTGGTGTTCGTCAGTTTGTCGAATCACTGAGAGCTTAACTCAGGTAAATTCAAAAGACTCGGTGCTAATCGGCTTATTGTCCGGTGATCGTCGCTCGCTGTGTGTTAGATGAAAATGAAAGAGTATTTTAAAAGAGTATGTGAAAGTAAACAGAATTATTTAAAAAATATGTATTTGTGAAAGTAAACTCAGAATTATTAAAAATAAAAAAAAAATAAAAAAATAAAAAAAACAGTCTCCCTTCAGGATTCGAACACGGGTCTACTACGTGACAGGCCAGGCAACATGTAAAAAAAAAATGCTGACAAGCAATAACATTGAAAGGTTAGTTTTGTCGAACGGTCTCCTGTGTTTCTGAGAGCTTAACCGCAGGTAAATTCAATAGAGACTCGGTGCTAATCCGGTGATCGTCGCTCCGTGTCCGGCCGTGTCCGGTGATCGCCTCGCTCGTGTTAGAAATTTGTGAAAGAGTATTTTAAATTCCGTTAGCCAACTCAGGTAGAACCCCGATTGAAAAGAAAACGGACTTATGTTAAAAATAGTAAAATATAAGTGGTCGTGTGTGTTATCGCTACCAACATCATCATGTGTCGTGTAGTAAGGTGTGCTAATATTAAATAGTGACGCTCGCTCTTTCTCATTCAATGAAAAGCAAAACAAAATTCTATATTTCACAACTTTATTAATACATCATATATATTACTGTCCGGTCGTTGATAATTTTAAGCGTCTGGGTTTCCTCCCTCCTGTTTTGGTGGTACTGTTTGTTAAATGTCTATCAAACACGGGTGCATAGGAAGTTTCATTAGCCTTCAAAACACAACCGCCCTCCATTTTGACAAAACCTTGATCAAAGCTGGAATAGGTAATCGGTGACTTTGCTGAAACATCCTGGGCATCCATACTGGCTGCCGGAGCTGTCGTCTGATTAACAAGAGTGAGGTCCCCTTGGTTAACAAAAAAGGGCGTGTAGTTGATGTTAGCATAAGCGTTTTCGAGACTGCCTTAACGCCATCTATAGACAATGGAACTACCCCCTCTGCCTTCATGTCCTATCATCATCATGTGCCACCCTCAACACCATCACCCCTTCATGTCCTATCATCATCAAGCCACACAAAGTATCAACCCCTTCATGGCCTATCATCATCATGTGCCACCCTCAACACTATCATCATCATGTGCCACCCTCAACACTATCATCATCATGCGCCACCCCCAACACCATCATCAAACCTTCATATCCCATCATCATCTTGTGCCCTACCATTAAATAGTGACTCTCTCTCTTTCTCTATCGCATATCCAAGCTAACTCAAGTCAAATAAAAAATCATCACCAAGCCACACAAATTGACACATCATCATCATAGGCCACCCTCAACACTATCATCATCATGTGCCACCCTCTCTCTCTCTCTCTCTCTCTCTCTCTCTATCGCATATCCAAGCTAACTCAAGTCAAATAAAAATCATCACCAAGCCACACAAATTGACACATCATCATCATGTGCCACCCTCAACACTATCATCATCATGCGCCACCCCCAACACCAGCCCTTCATGTCCTATCATCATGCGCCACCCCCAACACCAGCCCTTCATGTCCTATCATCATGTGCCACCCTCAACACCATCATCAAACCTTCATGTCCTATCATCATCATGCGCCACCCCAACACCAGCCCTTCATGTCCTATCATCATGCGCCACCCCCAACACCAGCCCTTCATGTCCTATCATCATGTGCCACCCTCAACACCATCATCAAACCTTCATGTCCTATCATCATCATGTGCCACCCTCAACATCAAACCTTCCGGCTTGGACGGAGGAACTGTTTTCCATCAGTCGAGTAAATGAAACAAACCCCGTTACATATGTGTTGAAAGACGATAAGGGCGATGAGATAGAGGGGTCATTCTACACACCGAAAATTCAAAAAAGTTGGAGACAAACTCATCATCCCTGCATGTCCTATCATCAACCCACACAAAGTATCAACAAGCGAAATTCTCTCTCTCTCTCTCTCTCTCTCTCTCTCTCACTCTCTCTCTCTCTTTCTCTCTCTCTCGCTCTGTCTCTCTCACATTCATGATAAACCAAAACAAAATAGGCTCATATTAAAAAAGTCGACCTAAAACCGTAAAATATTCCACTACAACACAGACCGCTAGACTGAACAGTACTATGAAAATAAACGTCCGTGAATCAAGCGCGCTTATAACACGAAGTCTCACATCCGACTAGTTTAAATATAATCCGGTAAATCAAAGTTAGGAGGCAAGGGCAGAAACTTAGGAGGTAAGGGCAGAAACCAAAGAGGCAAGGTCAGAAAACAAGGAGGGGAGGTCAGAAATCTAGGAAGCTGTGTTAGAAAACAAGGAGGGAAGGTCAGAAACCTAGGAGGCATGGTCAGAAATCTAGGAAGCTGTGTTAGAAAACAAGGAGGCGAGGGCAGAAACTTAGGAGGTAAGGGCAGAAACCAAAGAGACAAGGTTAGAAAACAAGGAGGGAGGGTCAGAAATCTAAGAGGCAAGGGCAGAAACCTAGGAGGCGAGGTCAGAAACCTAGGAGGCGATGTCAGAAACCTAAGAGGCGAGGTCAGAAACCTAGGAGGCGATGTCAGAAACCTAGGAGGCGAGGTCAGAAAACAAGGAGGGAAGGTCAGAAACCTAGGAGGCGATGTCAGAAACCTAGGAGGCGAGGTCAGAAAACAAGGAGGGAAGGTCAGAAACCTAGGAGACATGGACAGAAAACTAGGAAGCAAAGGCTGAAAACCAAAGAGGCAAGGTCAGAAATCTAGGAAGCTGCATTAGAAAACAAGGAGGGAAGGTAAGAAACCTATCTACTTCCATACTGATACTAGTTAGACACATCGATCAGATAGTTACATCCAAATCGCAAACATTTTACCCCAGAACACAAAAATTTAGGGTCATACTCAAAAAGTCGACCTAAAAATCCCAAAAGCTACTCACATAGTCATACTAGTTAGACACAACGAGCAGGAAGTTATATTCTAGGTCCAAAATGTTGGACCAAAGCACAACGAACCACGAACCACAACCCCACGAACCATGGACTTAACGAACCATCAACTCACGAACGCGCCGATGAACGCATCGGGTTTCGTGTATAACCCAGGCTCCAATGTCACGTTGACATCAAATCTAGCGTCGCAAATATCGTCGTTATCGAGAGATTCGTGGCGAATCCAGACATCACCCTCTATTACATTGAAATAATTTAGCGGAAATTGTATCTCCACCAGTGCGATCTCATACTGCGTCGAAAATTGCCTCCAGCGTTCTCTAACATTGCCTCGATCGTTCTTTAACATTACCTCCAGCGTTCTCTAACATTGCCTCGATCGTTCGTTAACATTGCCTCGATCGTTCTCTAACATTGCCTCCAGCGTTCTCTAACATTGCCTCCAGCGTTCTCTAACATTGCCTCCAGCGTTCTATAACATTGCCTCCAGCGTTCTATAACATTGCCTCCAGCGTTCTCTAACATTGCCTCCAGTGTTCTCTTCACAAGTTTCGTAAGGGAAACATTTGTCGTACTGGGAGAAAAACTCGTTTACCCTATCCATTTTAACGACCCCTTCTAATGATGACTCGCTGAGTGCCAAGTACAGACTATCTGTATCCATTTCACAGAGTCGAAAGTCGGACCTCTCTACGAATCTATCCAGGAAGTCATAGTAAAATTCCAACATTCCCAATTTGGTGTACTGGTAGACGAAAAAAACCAAGCTGTGAAGGAAGATCCCACAGGATACTTCGATTTCCAAGCGACACCTCATACAGGTCTTCACCAATAGGCGTCATGGTTTTAAACAGGGGGTTAATTACCAACTTTGTTGTATTGGCCCCCTCTTTAACATAGGTCACGTTCACATGTTTCCCCAAATTCGTCAAGGTCTTCCCATAGGCCGGGAAAAATATTACCACCAGATCACAAAAATGTAGGCAGAAACCTAGGAGGCAAGGTCAGAAACCTAGGAGACAAGGTGAGAAACATAGGAGGCAAGGGCAGAAACCTAAGAGGCAAGGGCAGAAACCTAAGAGGCAATGATGGGGGCTATTCCTAACTTTCTTCTCAGTTCTTCATTTCTGAGCTTATCTCTCAGACTGTTTCCTGTCATTCGTCTAACACATTTCATCTCTGAGATCACAAAAATTTAGGCACATACTCAAAAAGTCGACCTCAAAACCATAAAAAGCTACTCCCACATTCATCTAAAAGTTACACCAAAACCGCACCAGATTTGCACCGTGCAAAAACATGCACAAGTTTGACACGCGCACCAGTTTGGCACAATGCACCTTCGTAAGGGGCGTAACAATCAGCCTTCGTAAGGGGCGTATCAATCATAAAAGTGATTATCAAAGTAAATGTTTGGTATGGGGATGTCTATTGGTGCATGTTTTTGCACGGTGCAAATCTGGTGCGGTTTTGGTGTAACTTTTAGATGAATGTGGGAGTAGCTTTTTATGGTTTTGAGGTCGACTTTTTGAGTATGTGCCTAAATTTTTGTGATCTCAGAGATGAAATGTGTTAGACGAATGACAGGAAACAGTCTGAGAGATAAGCTCAGAAATGAAGAACTGAGAAGAAAGTTAGGAATAGCCCCCATCATTGCCTCTTAGGTTTCTGCCCTTGCCTCTTAGGTTTCTGCCCTTGCCTCCTATGTTTCTCACCTTGTCTCCTAGGTTTCTGACCTTGCCTCCTAGGTTTCTGCCTACATTTTTGTGATCTGGTGGTAATATTTTTCTCGGCCTATGGGAAGACCTTGACGAATTTGGGGAAACATGTGAACGTGACCTATGTTAAAGAGGGGGCCAATACAACAAAGTTGGTAATTAACCCCCTGTTTAAAACCATGACGCCTATTGGTGAAGACCTGTATGAGGTGTCGCTTGGAAATCGAAGTATCCTGTGGGATCTTCCTTCACAGCTTGGTTTTTTTCGTCTACCAGTACACCAAATTGGGAATGTTGGAATTTTACTATGACTTCCTGGATAGATTCGTAGAGAGGTCCGACTTTCGACTCTGTGAAATGGATACAGATAGTCTGTACTTGGCACTCAGCGAGTCATCATTAGAAGGGGTCGTTAAAATGGATAGGGTAAACGAGTTTTTCTCCCAGTACGACAAATGTTTCCCTTACGAAACTTGTGAAGAGAACACTGGAGGCAATGTTAGAGAACGCTGGAGGCAATGTTATAGAACGCTGGAGGCAATGTTATAGAACGCTGGAGGCAATGTTAGAGAACGCTGGAGGCAATGTTAGAGAACGCTGGAGGCAATGTTAGAGAACGATCGAGGCAATGTTAACGAACGATCGAGGCAATGTTAGAGAACGCTGGAGGTAATGTTAAAGAACGATCGAGGCAATGTTAGAGAACGCTGGAGGCAATTTTCGACGCAGTATGAGATCGCACTGGTGGAGATACAATTTCCGCTAAATTATTTCAATGTAATAGAGGGTGATGTCTGGATTCGCTACGAATCTCTCGATAACGACGATATTTGCGACGCTAGATTTGATGTCAACGTGACATTGGAGCCTGGGTTATACACGAAACCCGATGCGTTCATCGGCGCGTTCGTGAGTTGATGGTTCGTTAAGTCCATGGTTCGTGGGATTGTGGTTCGTGGTTCGTTGTGCTTTGGTCCAACATTTTGGACCTAGAATATAACTTCCTGCTCGTTGTGTCTAACTAGTATGACTATGTGAGTAGCTTTTGGGATTTTTAGGTCGACTTTTTGAGTATGACCCTAAATTTTTGTGTTCTGGGGTAAAATGTTTGCGATTTGGATGTAACTATCTGATCGATGTGTCTAACTAGTATCAGTATGGAAGTAGATAGGTTTCTTACCTTCCCTCCTTGTTTTCTAATGCAGCTTCCTAGATTTCTGACCTTGCCTCTTTGGTTTTCAGCCTTTGCTTCCTAGTTTTCTGTCCATGTCTCCTAGGTTTCTGACCTTCCCTCCTTGTTTTCTGACCTCGCCTCCTAGGTTTCTGACATCGCCTCCTAGGTTTCTGACCTTCCCTCCTTGTTTTCTGACCTCGCCTCCTAGGTTTCTGACATCGCCTCCTAGGTTTCTGACCTCGCCTCTTAGGTTTCTGACATCGCCTCCTAGGTTTCTGACCTCGCCTCCTAGGTTTCTGCCCTTGCCTCTTAGATTTCTGACCTCCCTCCTTGTTTTCTAACCTTGTCTCTTTGGTTTCTGCCCTTACCTCCTAAGTTTCTGCCCTTGTCTCCTAGGTTTCTGCCCTCGCCTCCTTGTTTTCTAACACAGCTTCCTAGATTTCTGACCATGCCTCCTAGGTTTCTGACCTTCCCTCCTTGTTTTCTAACACAGCTTCCTAGATTTCTGACCTCCCCTCCTTGTTTTCTGACCTTGCCTCTTTGGTTTCTGCCCTTACCTCCTAAGTTTCTGCCCTTGCCTCCTAACTTTGATTTACCGGATTATATTTAAACTAGTCGGATGTGAGACTTCGTGTTATAAGCGCGCTTGATTCACGGACGTTTATTTTCATAGTACTGTTCAGTCTAGCGGTCTGTGTTGTAGTGGAATATTTTACGGTTTTAGGTCGACTTTTTTAATATGAGCCTATTTTGTTTTGGTTTATCATGAATGTGAGAGAGACAGAGCGAGAGAGAGAGAAAGAGAGAGAGAGAGAGAGAGAGAGAGAGAGAGAGAGAGAGAGAGAGAGAGAGAGAGAGAGAATTTCGCTTGTTGATACTTTGTGTGGGTTGATGATAGGACATGCAGGGATGATGAGTTTGTCTCCAACTTTTTTGAATTTTCGGTGTGTAGAATGACCCCTCTATCTCATCGCCCTTATCGTCTTTCAACACATATGTAACGGGGTTTGTTTCATTTACTCGACTGATGGAAAACAGTTCCTCCGTCCAAGCCGGAAGGTTTGATGTTGAGGGTGGCACATGATGATGATAGGACATGAAGGTTTGATGATGGTGTTGAGGGTGGCACATGATGATAGGACATGAAGGGCTGGTGTTGGGGGTGGCGCATGATGATAGGACATGAAGGGCTGGTGTTGGGGGTGGCGCATGATGATGATAGGACATGAAGGTTTGATGATGGTGTTGAGGGTGGCACATGATGATAGGACATGAAGGGCTGGTGTTGGGGGTGGCGCATGATGATAGGACATGAAGGGCTGGTGTTGGGGGTGGCGCATGATGATGATAGTGTTGAGGGTGGCACATGATGATGATGTGTCAATTTGTGTGGCTTGGTGATGATTTTTATTTGACTTGAGTTAGCTTGGATATGCGATAGAGAGAGAGAGAGAGAGAGAGAGAGAGAGAGAGAGTGAGGGTGGCACATGATGATGATAGTGTTGAGGGTGGCCTATGATGATGATGTGTCAATTTGTGTGGCTTGGTGATGATTTTTTATTTGACTTGAGTTAGCTTGGATATGCGATAGAGAAAGAGAGAGAGTCACTATTTAATGGTAGGGCACAAGATGATGATGGGATATGAAGGTTTGATGATGGTGTTGGGGGTGGCGCATGATGATGATAGTGTTGAGGGTGGCACATGATGATGATAGTGTTGAGGGTGGCACATGATGATGATAGGCCATGAAGGGGTTGATACTTTGTGTGGCTTGATGATGATAGGACATGAAGGGGTGATGGTGTTGAGGGTGGCACATGATGATGATAGGACATGAAGGCAGAGGGGGTAGTTCATTGTCTATAGATGGCGTTAAGGCAGTCTCGAAAACGCTTATGCTAACATCAACTACACGCCCTTTTTTGTTAACCAAGGGGACCTCACTCTTGTTAATCAGACGACAGCTCCGGCAGCCAGTATGGATGCCCAGGATGTTTCAGCAAAGTCACCGATTACCTATTCCAGCTTTGATCAAGGTTTTGTCAAAATGGAGGGCGGTTGTGTTTTGAAGGCTAATGAAACTTCCTATGCACCCGTGTTTGATAGACATTTAACAAACAGTACCACCAAAACAGGAGGGAGGAAACCCAGACGCTTAAAATTATCAACGACCGGACAGTAATATATATGATGTATTAATAAAGTTGTGAAATATAGAATTTTGTTTTGCTTTTCATTGAATGAGAAAGAGCGAGCGTCACTATTTAATATTAGCACACCTTACTACACGACACATGATGATGTTGGTAGCGATAACACACACGACCACTTATATTTTACTATTTTTAACATAAGTCCGTTTTCTTTTCAATCGGGGTTCTACCTGAGTTGGCTAACGGAATTTAAAATACTCTTTCACAAATTTCTAACACGAGCGAGGCGATCACCGGACACGGCCGGACACGGAGCGACGATCACCGGATTAGCACCGAGTCTCTATTGAATTTACCTGCGGTTAAGCTCTCAGAAACACAGGAGACCGTTCGACAAAACTAACCTTTCAATGTTATTGCTTGTCAGCATTTTTTTTTTACATGTTGCTTGGCCTGTCACGTAGTAGACCCGTGTTCGAATCCTGAAGGGAGACTGTTTTTTTTTATTTTTTTATTTTTTTTTTTATTTTTAATAATTCTGAGTTTACTTTCACAAATACATATTTTTTAAATAATTCTGTTTACTTTCACATACTCTTTTAAAATACTCTTTCATTTTCATCTAACACACAGCGAGCGACGATCACCGGACAATAAGCCGATTAGCACCGAGTCTTTTGAATTTACCTGAGTTAAGCTCTCAGTGATTCGACAAACTGACGAACACCAAAAAAAAAAAAAATTCCCCCAAAAAATAATGAAGTTCGAAAAAATCGCGAATTCGAAAAAAAATTTTTTTTTTTTTGGCACCGTTTTGGTGCAAAGTCGGTGCAAAGTCGGTGCCAAATCTATTGTATTTCGGTGCATGTTATTCCACTTTTCTGTTGAGTTCACAGCCACCGCTACTACTTACGATGCAATATGGATAGAAGATTGTGGAATGACATGATCGCCTACGCCAACTGGTATAGCAGATGATGATGATGTGACTGGTAGATAACTATTTATTGTGTTGTTGCTACGACAATAATATAGATTTATTGTATTTTTAAAGCATTTATTTTGTAATCTAAATGTACCGCACAAAAACAGGCATTAACGTTATCTCTAAGGGAGCCGCGATAGCTCAGTGGTTAGTGAACTAGACCACAAAGGACAAGAGGCCGGGTTCAATCCTGACCGACGGCTGCTAGGTTCTTCATCATCATCAAGTACCGGGCCTGCTGGCGTAGGTGATCATGTCTCTCCACAACTTTCGATCTCGACAGTTATTTATCATTTCTGTTGTTGACCTTCTGCCAAGCCATTCTCTTAAGCTGTCTTGTATTTTTCTCTTTGCTTTCCTCTATCTCTTCGTCCCTCATTTTTCCCAGTTGTTACAATATATTCCAGTTGTTCTCTTCTCATTACATGGCCAAGAAATGTTGGAAATTAGCTCTCTTTTTGCTTTGACCTCTTTCAGAACATTTTCATTACTCTTCTTAGCTGTCCATGGTACTCTCAACATTCTTTTGTAAATCCACATTTCTACAGACTCCAGTGATTTTCTTGTCTGTTGTCCTATTGCCCATGATTCACATCATGCTAGGTTCATCCAGCCTTAAGGGGTACCGGAATTTTTCTGGGAAAGTAAAGTAGCACGGGCGTAAAACCGGCCACATTTCCCCAAAAATCATGTGCCGGTTGTCTGTAAAATTTCGGGTCACTAACACCGTATTCCCTATACGCCGCCGCATGTCGTAACGGGGCTCTTTACTTTTATTTTTTTATTTGCTTGCTTACGTTCGCCCGATGACTAAAGTATTTTAGAGTGTTCATAGACTGTAGAATTCCTCTTCTTCATCCGCCCTTGAAAGGACGTTAAGTGGACGTTTCTGCGTTGTGTTGTGGTTTGCAGTATAACAGTTATATTTGCGCCTTTCGGCCCAACACATCCGACTTCAGCACGACATTTTTGAGTACCGGGTTGTCTTCCCTCTTCGATCCCTGCACGCTTGGCCAAACTAGACAGGTTAGTCTTTTACTGGAGGCACCACGGAGAGGTGGAGCAGGGTCTGGATGGTTTTGGTTCACCGATCCTGGCGCAAGCCATCAGCTGTGGGTCCCTGACAACTTCCAGCTCTGGTGCTGGCTCAACGTCGTCACAAAACAAACGGTGCTGCAGTGCGATGTAGGAAAATCGGAAGGCAAGTAAACTCTCATGCAAAGGAAACAATAACTTTTTGAAAGATATCAAATGCGAAGAATGTGGACGAAAACATTAAAACACTCACTGAACACAGAAAAAAATTAGTAGTGATAATAGTTTAGTAACAGTATTGATATAATAGTAATAGAAGGCCCTAATAACAATAACCCGACGATACTAAAGGTAGAACTATAAGCGCGTACAAGAGCTATTTAAAACAAAACGAACAAAAAATGATCGAAACAACTGTAAAAAAAAAAAAATAAAGAACTTAGCGAAAGAAAAGTAGGAGCAGCAGCAGTAGTAGCAGTTTCAGAGTTGGCCTCTTGGAGAATTTTCTCGTTTGTCTTTTTAGCTGTCCAGAGAACTTTCCACACTCTTCTGAGAAATCTCAATTTCTGTGGCCTCTAATAGTCTTTTCATTTGTTTGTTTACTGTCCATGATTCGCTTGCATAGATCAGAATTGGCTCTATACAGCACCGATGAGTTCTCTTTCTCACTTCTATTCACATAGATTTGTTGCAAAAGACGTTTTTAATTTTCTGAAATGCTATTTTGGCCTGAGCTATTCTGCTTATTATTTAATGGTGCATCTTCCATCTGATATTATTGTGCCCAAGTATTTGACGCGTTGCACTTGTTTCAGATTTGTCCTGTTTATTTTTATGCTGATGATGGTGATAACTGTTTCTTCTTCTTACTGTTTATAGTATTGTAAATACCTGCGATATCTGATCTTTTTTGACCAAATGGTTAAAATCCTAGTTTAGTCATATAAATTAAAGTTCGAAAGAGTAACGACCTCTCAAGTAACATTGCACTTTATTCGGACCCCTAATCGTAGAGAAAAGAGAAACAAAGCGAGTGTAAAGTCATAAACTATACTATAAACCTAACATTTTGATAGTAGCAGTGTTAATGTTAGTGTTAACTGTGGCTCTTAGTCGGCTAATGATGTATTGTGTAGCGTTAAGTTTAGGAAGCTGGTAATGATAATGTCCTAGTTTAGCATCTTTCTGCTAAACGAGTTATCTTCCCTGATTGACCGTGCATTTGAATGTATCAACTGCTTCTAGTTCTTGTGCATATAATTTTTTTTTTTCAACAAAGTTTAGGGTGTTCTGTCTTATAGTGTTCCATTCACTGAGCCTGACTAAGTTCTGACCATTCACTGGGTCTGACTATGTTCTGACCATTCACTGAGTCTAAGTTCTGACCATTCACTAGGTCTGACTAAGTTCTGACCATTCACTGGGCCTGACTAAGTTCTGACCATTCACTGGGCCTGACTAAGTTCTGACCATTCACTAGGTCTGACTAAGTTCTGACCATTCGCTGGGTCTGACTAAGTTCTGACCATTCACTGAATCTGACTAAGCTCTGACCATTCACCGGGTCTGACTAAGGTCTGACCATTCACTGGGTCTGACTAAGGTCTGACCATTCACTGGGTCTGACTAAGCTCTGACCATTCACTGGGTCTGACTAAGCTCTGACCATTCACTGGGTCTGACTAAGCTCTGACCATTCACCGGGTCTGACTAAGTTCTGACCATTCACCGGGTCTGACTAAGGTCTGACCATTCACTGGGTCTGACTAAGCTCTGACCATTCACTGGGTCTGACTAAGCTCTGACCATTCACTGGGTCTGACTATGCTCTGACCATTCACTGGGTCTGACCATGCTCTGACCATTCACTGGGTCTGACCATGCTCTGACCATTCACTGGGTCTGACCATGCTCTGACCATTCACTGGGTCTGACCATGCTCTGACCATTCACTGGGTCTGACTAAGGTCTGACCATTCACTGGGTCTGACTAAGCTCTACCCATTCACTGGGTCTGACTATGCTCTGACCATTCACTGGGTCTGACCATGCTCTGACCATTCACTGGGTCTGACTAAGCTCTGACTATTCACTGGGTCTGACTAAGCTCTGACCATTCACTGATCTTCCTGGTGAGTACAACATTCTACTACGAGATGCTGGTTACTTTTGTTCATGTGCTGACGATGTCTTAACTCAAATCTATAGTAACTTAACACAAGACTACGTGATCTCAGCCTGTAACCATGTGCTACATTGATTATATATATATATATATATATATATATATATATATATATATATATATATATATATATATATATATATATATATACACCCTTCATCAGTGTAAAAAATATGTGGCCATTCCTTCAGCAAGAAATTGAGGTGGTGGAATACCTTGCTCTTATCTACTGCCAGGTAGGTGGAGTTCGATTCCCCCTTTCAAAACGTTTCTTTTTTTTTCCTTTCTTAAAGGGCTTCAGAATTCATCTAGTCTCCGACAATTAGTAGAAGTTTCCATGGGAAAGGAAACTGTCTTGATGCCGTGCTATCCCCATCACTTGTAATAAATAAATTGTGCGAAAAAATATTGGTCGTAACATATTTTAACTTCTCCAATAATGTTATAGTACCTTTTCAAACTAACCTTGTTTCATTTTTCCCCCCCACTATTTCAGGTAGAGTTAGGTCTGTGGGACACAGCTGGACAGGAAGACTACGATCTACTGAGACCTTTTTCTTACAGAGACACGGATATCCTTCTAGTGTGCTTCAGCATCGATAATCCAGACAGCCTGACAAATGTTTCAGAGAAATGGATACCAGAGGTTTGTGTATTTATATCCGGATTTATATCTTGCGGGTTAAAAAAGTAGTAAAGTACCCCCGTCACGCCAAGTGGCGTAGAGGGAATATGGCGTTAGTGACCATAAATTTTACGGACCTTCGGCACATTATTTTTTGGGTAACGTGGTTGGTATTACGCCCGTGCCGCTTTACTTTCCAGAAAAAAATCAGGTACCCATTAAAGGCTGGGTGAACCGGAAGCCGTCGGTTGGGATCGAACCCTACCTCTTGTCCTTTGTAGTCCAATTCACTAACCACTGCCATCTATCGCAGCTGCCTCTTTTAGGTTAAGGAAACAGTTTACTGTAAATTATGGGAGGAAGGTGTTGCCTATAAATGATAATTTCTTTGACCTTTTCAAAAGAGCATTAATAATAATGTAAACACACTATTTCTTAACGGACGTTAAATTTGCTTACTTTTCACAGATGTTGTAGTCTTTGAAGTAATCCATAGAAGTAGGATCTTACACATATTTCATTGGAGGTCATGATAAGAGGACGTAAAAATAAAAAAAACATGCACAAACTAAGGCAAAATTTCAAAACCTAAGGGTATTCCCTCTTCGGTATGTGGTTATTTAAAGGTTTGAAATGGCGATGTATAGAAAGGGAAATCACTCTACTATACAATTTAGTATTGTAAAACTTCTAAAATAGATACAGAAGAATTATTCAGTCATTTCGTTTTGGATGGAGAGAGCGTATATTTGAATACTGAGGATATGGAAATGCAACGGATTAGGCGTTACTGGAAGAGGAAAGAGTTAAGTCACAGTCAAGTTTACACACCCTTTAACATCTTTTAAGCCACAGTCAAGTTTGTAGACCTTACAATAGAGTTTACACACTCCCCATCAGCCTTTAACTACAATGTTTGCAAACACTTCAGCTGTCACCTTATTTCTGAAGTTTACTGAGATTTCTGAGGAACTGTGAAGCCCTGTGCCGTCACCATGCTGAGTGCTGAATTATTTTACTCCAGTTTACAAAAGAAAAAAAGTCCTACTGGGAATCAAACTAACCTTTACTTGGTTGGACATTGACTGATTTAATAGACTTGGTCATCTGGTTCCCATAGATTGGCCACCAGAACACATACTTGTTTTGTATATATATATATTTTGTATCCAGTAACAGAATTATAAATAACCAGAGCTGATAGTCAGTGTTGGGTTTTTAAAAATCCACTTTTTTTTTAATAATGCTAATGGAATCACAGAGGGGTAAAACAGGGATGCATCCTATCACCAAGCTTGTTCAATCTATACACTGAGCAAATCTTTAAAAACATCACAGAGATGCCAGGCCTACAAATTAATGGAAAGATAATCAATAACCTAAGATATGCTGACGATACTGTACTACTAGCAGACAATCCTAAAGATATACAACAATTACTGAATGAAATAAACATGACAAGCAAAAAATATGGACTAGATATAAATATCAAAAAGACTAAAACTATGATCATAAACAAAGGAAATACTCAAAACCCACAAGTGGATATAAAATTTGAAGGAATAGATCTGGAGACAGTTCAGACATACAATAACCAGTGATGGAAAATATACAACTGAAATAAACAAAATAATAGGAGTGGTAAAAAGTAATTTTAATGTCATGAAGAACATACTAACATCAAAACAAATAACACCAGAGCTAAAACTAAGAATAGCAAAATGTTATGTCTTCTAAACATTCCTATATGGTGCAGAAACATGGACATTAGACAAGAAAACAGAAAAGAGAATTGAAGCCTTTGAAGTGTGGATATATAGAAGAATAGGTAAAATTGGATAGAAGGAAAAGAAAACAAACGATGAAGTCTTAAAACTTAAAATGAAAAGAGAACTACTAAACACAATTCAAACAAGACAAATGCTATTTTTGGTCCATGTTACAACAGCCTACTAAAAGTAATCCTGGAGGGGAAAATACAAGGTAAAAGAGGCAAAGGCAGACCAAGATTAACATGGACGAGTAACATCAAAAGATGGACAAACCAGCCTATGACAACCTGCACCATCAAAGCAAGAAACAGAGCAGAATGCCATGGTAGCCAACCTTCGATGAGGAGATGGCACTCGATGATGATGATAATGATGGAATCACTCAGTTTGCAGGCGTGGGTGTAGTCTTGTGACTCTAACCAGTTGAATGCCCTGGTCACTACCATCATCTCCATTGTCATACTACTCGTGGTCATAACATATGCACCACTGTCTTCCTTGACTATTCTGCCTGTCTAGCGTGCTGTAAAAAGTACAGAACTGCTGATTAATCAGTTCTGTCCTGTTAAAACTTTAATAAAAGAACTAAATGATTAGGTCTTAGAATTAGTAAATGAGATTATGAGTGGTGACCTTCATATAAGGTTTACATGGTACTTTTGTCTTGGTCATCCATCTAGGACAGGTTGTTTTATTTACTGTTATTTATTATAAAAACAGCATGTGGACTTTATACTCTTGTTGGTACGGACCAACACATTTTGCTGGATAGTGTGCGAACTTTCAGCCATCAAAGTAAATGTTGATATCTACATGTGCAGTTTTCCTGTCCACGGTGCAATTATTTTACAGTTTATCTTTGCATCTTAAATGTAATATAATATAGTCCCAGAAATATGAAATCAAAGTTAGCAAAAAATGCCTTCAGTCTGTATATTTGCCTTACACAGATAATTCTTTTGTTTTCCTAGGGTAACTTCTTTCTCCCTTACTTAAAATTCTTCCCTACTACTTTTATCTTCTTTCACTATTTATAACTTCTTTCACCTTTTTTTAATAATTGATTTCATTCTTATACTTTCACCTTTACTTATAACCTTTCACTCTTTATTATAACTTTCTTTCACCCTTAGTTATAATATAATTAATTTTTACTCATGCTTTCTTTCATTTGCCAGATTGCTCATAGTTATTACCTCTTTCACTCTTACTTATAACTTCCTTTACCCTTATAACTTCCGTCAGCTTTACTTACAACCTATCACTTACTTATAAATTCTTCCCACCTCCCCGCTTGACAATTTAAAATCAGATATAAATTGACTGAACCCTACTTCTCTTGAAAAAAAAAAACACAAAAGTACCTATCCTGCTATCAGTGAAAGAGTATAAACCAAATTTCTACTAAAGTTTTTTCAAGGAACCGTTGCCTGAACAACTTAGTTCACATGCATTGTTGAGGTCTTTACATACGGTCACGAAAATGATCAAGTCCTAGTGATGGCTGTCCAAGAATAATTTGTGGCGGCCCTTAAAACAAAAACTGTGTTGAAAAATTCAAAATATTTTAAAATTACCTTTTCATTTAATGTGAAAATGAGTAGACATTATGATAGTATTACCATAAACATGACTCACTGTGATTCAGGTTGTTGAATATATATTAAAGCAGCAGGAGTAGCTTGAAGAGGAAAATTGAAAATGAGAATACAGGGGAAAAAAACTCTGCTTAGATTAAATCTTTAAATGCAATTATAAAACGCACTTAAAATGGTTTGTCCATCTGGAGCGATTGTCTTATGATTTCAAACCTTCCATGGCGTATAACAGATGTTACAGAGATCAAGACAGACCCAGAGTAAAATAATGTGATGACATTAAAGAAACCCTACATCATCATTAAATGAGAACAGTTCAGGCTGTTATGAGAAGAAGAGTTAGAACTTTGAACTTCTCTTGATGCTTAAAAAGTGTACGCTGTCAGTAGGAAGTAACGAATACCAATGATCTCATCTACAATTAGGAAGAGAAAATGGACATGTGTCAGACATGTGCTGAGAAGAGACAAGAAGAGAATTCCAAAACAGGCTCTTCTATGGGAAACATCAGGATACAGAAAAAGAGGAAGATCTAGAGACACTGAAGGGAACACTTATCAGAGAAGCAAAATTGGCAGGCATAGACTCGTTAGATAAGATGGAACATATATATAATAATGATGGGTGGCGAAAAACACTACAAGCCTTATACTCTTGTTGCCTTATGTTTTAACACAAGTTGCGTATTTATATTTGGATTTATATCTTGCAGGCATAACAGTAAATTGGGGGAGGATGGTGTTGCCTATAAATGATAATTTAATATAAATGATAATGTATGATGGTTGGTATTATGCCCGTGCCGCTTTACTTTTTTGATAATGCGAGCATAACAGTAAATTGGGGGAGGATGGTGTTGCCTATAAATGATAATTTCAACATATGATAAACGGTAATACTTATATATTCTTAAAAAAATATAAGGCTTAAACATAAGGCTACAAGCTAAGGTGGGAATATATTGACCATATAATAAGAAGATAATAACCTGTCACAAAGCAAACCCTAAAATTGAAAAATATTAAGAAAAATATAGACTGACCTCAAAGGACACCTTGACAAGAATACAGAGAAGAGAGGTAGAGATAGCAGGCTTAGACTCCCTTAATGAAATGGATGGAGAAGCAAGTCCTGTAATGACAACACTGGAATAATTCAAGATGTAAGAACTATAATACATTTTTACCCTAACTGCATCCACCAGAGAGAACCAACCAGTCTAACCACTTGGCCACCATCACTACATTGTATTATTAAGCCCTGAGTAATAAAAATAATAAACGATTGCTTTATTTACACTTCTTATGATATAGATCTTGATGTAATACTTTGTTGTGGTTAATTTGGTATATATAGTCCACACATAACTGTAATCCGGCTTATTGTAGGAGCTACTGAGTTAAGTGCTTTGTGCACACCGTGAGCTGTGCATTTCATCCGTTTTAGTCGTGAATATATTCCGATTGTTTACAATGAATTATGATGTCGTATGACTTGGAACAGACAGTTGTGTTCACTTTCTGTGCGGTTTCGCCTTATGTCTTTTGGCGTGTGCTGAGACTGCTATGATGGGGACTACTGCTACCTTTCTTTGCTTGTGAGATGATATATTAATTTGGATGATTCCACTGGCACAGGCGGTTGAGCAATTATGGATTTTAATTCGTTTGCAGTGATATAGGGGCCTTTCATAACCATAACATAACTGTAACATATAACATAACTACAAGCCTTATGGGAACAGCCTGTTTAATGGTGCAGGAAGGATCAAGACGAATATAGAGGATAGGAGTAAGTTTTAAGTAAAGAATAAAAACAAATGTTTTGAACACACCAAGTGCTAATAGTCATGAACATAAGTACAAATTCTAAATTATTAACAATCGTTTTTTGTGATCCAATCAGGCAAAAAATTTGTGTCCTGTCGTGCCATTCTTGTTGGTTGGAAACAAAAAAGATTTAAGAAATGACCAGGCAACTATAAATGAACTGGCTAAAACAAAACAGACTCCAGTGACAGCTGAACAAGGACAGGCTCTGGCAAACAGGTGAATGATAGGTATCAGTTAATCTCAGTAGAAAGTATTAGGTGTGGATAGTGATAAAATGTATGCAGGGATATTCGGTAGACACCGAAGCTGGATAGGGCATGCACTCACGAGGCTATTCTCATTTCTTCATTGTTCATTGTTAGTTGTTCACTCTTAGTTGTCCACTCTTAGTTGTCTACTACTCATTGTTCACTCCTCATTGTTCACTCCTTATTGTTCACTCCCCATTGTTCATTCTTAGTTGTCTACTCCTCATTGTTCACTCCTCATTGTTCAATCCTCATGGTTCACTCTTAGTTGTCTACTCCTCATTGTTCACTCCTCATTATTCACTCCTCATTGTTCACTTTTAGTTGTCTACTCCTCATTATTCATTCCTCATTGTTCACTACTCATTATTCACTCCTCATTGTTCACTCCTCATTGTTCACTCATTGTTCACTCCTCATTGTTCACTCCTCATTATTCACTCTTAGTTGTCTACTCCACATTGTTCACTCCTCATTGTTCACTCCTCATTGTTCACTCTTAGTTGTCTACTCCTCATTGTTCACTCCTCATTATTCACTCCTCATTGTTCACTCCACATTGTTCACTCCACATTATTCACTCCTCATTGTTTACTCCTCATTGTTCACTCCTCATTGTTCACTCTTAGTTGTCTACTCCTCATTGTTTACTCCTCATTGTTTACTCCTCATTGTTTACTCCTCATTGTTCACTCCTCATTGTTCACTCTTAGTTGTCTACTCCTCATTGTTCACTCCTCATTGTTCACTCCTCATTGTTCACTCCTCATTGTTCACTCCTCATTGTTCACTCTTCTTTTGTTCACTCTTCTTTTGTTCACTCTTAGTTGTCTACTCCTCATTGTTCACTCTTAGTTGTTTGCTCTTCGTCCATCTTTGTTTTTTTTTCTCACTTTGCATTGTTCACTCCTCATTCTCATTGTTCTTCAATCTTTGTTATCCACTCTTCATTCACTTAGTTGTTCACTCTTAATTCACTCTTTACTGTGTACTCATTGTTTACTCTTCATCATTCACTCTTCATTCACTTAGTTGTTCACTCATCATTCACTTAGTTGTTCACTCATCATTCAATTAGTTGTTCACTCTTCATTCACTCTTTCCTGTGCACTATTGTTTACTCTTCATCATTCACTCTTCATTCACTTAGTTGTTCACTCATCATTCACTTAGTTGTTCACTCATCATTCACTTAGTTGTTCACTCTTCATTCACTCTTTCCTGTGCACTCATTGTTTACTCTTCATCATTCACTCTTCATCATTGACTCTTAGTTGTTCACTCATCATTCACTTAGTTGTTCACTCTTCATTCACTCTTTCCTGTGCACTCATTGTTTACTCTTCATCATTCACTCTTCATCATTGACTCTTAGTTGTTCACTCATCATTCACTTAGTTGTTCACTCTTCATTCACTCTTTCCTGTGCACTCATTGTTTACTCTTCATCATTCACTCTTCATCATTGACTCTTAGTTGTTCACTCATCATTCACTTAGTTGTTCACTCTTCATTCACTCTTTCCTGTGCACTCATTGTTTACTCTTCATCATTCACTCTTCATCATTGACTCTTAGTTGTTCACTCATCATTCACTTAGTTGTTCACTCTTCATTCACTCTTTCCTGTGCACTCATTGTTTACTCTTCATCATTCACTCTTCATCATTGACTCTTAGTTGTTCACTCATCATTCACTTAGTTGTTCACTCTTCATTCACTCTTTCCTGTGCACTCATTGTTTACTCTTCATCATTCACTCATCATTCACTTAGTTGTTCACTCATCATTCACTTAGTTGTTCACTCTTCATTCACTCTTTCCTGTGCACTCATTGTTTACTCTTCATCATTCACTCATCATTCACTTAGTTGTTCACTCATCATTCACTTAGTTGTTCACTCTTCATTCACTCTTTCCTGTGCACTCATTGTTTACTCTTCATCATTGACTCTTAGTTGTTCACTTTTCATTGTTCAAAGTTTTGTGTGGTAGATCACAACGACCCATCTTATATATCCCATTAAACCTAAATGATCTGACTTCATCACAACATTCCTAGGAACTAGTATCTCTGCTCTGTGACCTCCCTTGACCGTCCAACTCTGAAAGAAGATTAAATGGACGTATATGTGCTGTGTTGTCATTTACAGCAAGCTGCTATATTTTACACTTTTTGACCCGACTTATTCAACTTTAGTATAACATTTTTTGTACCATGTTCCCTTGACTCTTCATTCCCCATCCATTTGGCCAGGTTGGTCAGTCTGTCTACAGTTTTTGACCTGTTCGAGGTCACTGATCCCAGTGCATGCAGTCAGCTATGGGTCGCTCCTAAGAGATGTTCTGTTGGGTATCTTGAACCTGGATGAGGGTTTGCTTTACCATTTCTATCCACATTTGCTTAACAAGACTTAACTGTCAACTAGCAGAACTGGAGTTGTCAGTCGCTGGACACTTCGAGACTTGCTGAGGAGGGGATCTCAGTACCAA
The DNA here is from genome assembly GCA_032433765.1 of Megaustenia siamemsis. Taxonomy (NCBI): domain Eukaryota; kingdom Metazoa; phylum Mollusca; class Gastropoda; order Stylommatophora; family Ariophantidae; genus Megaustenia; species Megaustenia siamemsis. The sequence continues at coordinate 31,622,878 of JAVIAB010000125.1, forward strand.
TGGACATGTTCGGAGTGTGGTGATGATGACCCGCAGATAACTCAATAACTGTCAACCAACACAGAACTGGAGTTGTCAGTCGCTGTATACTGGGAGACTTGCTGAGGAGACAATCTGAGCACCTATGGACATGTTTGGAGTGCAGTGATGATGACCCACAAATAACTCAGTAACTGTCAACTTCCTCCCCCCTTGGATGTGAAGTGGGTTCTTTGTCCATTCTGTGTAGCCTGTGCAGTCAAGTAAGACATGCATGGAGCTAACTTGTCAACAGAATTTACCTATGCATTTTGGGAAATGCTGTGACATGGTGGAGAGGATATTTCTGACTGCGATGAAACTGGTTCCATAGATAAAATAGGTCAGATCTAGTTCACTGCAGTCAGCTGATGGTCACTGGCTGCTAAAACAGCACGTTGTACATCTCATGTCCTAGAAATGATCCCAGCCACCACTAGAACTGTTGTGCAGAGGGCTCCAAAAGAAAAACAAAAGAGAATAAATCAGAACTTAGTGGAGAACAGTAGATTTATAGTGTGGACCAGACTTTGTACACCCTGAGTAGGGTGGCCATGGATTGAAAAAAATATAGCTTTTTTGACTGAATGAGTGGGCAAGTGAGTGAATCAGTGTGTGAATGAATGAGCAAGTGAGAGAGAGAAGTTATCATTATTTTCTGTGAGTATTATAATTTATAACTTCTCAGTCAAATATGGAAAAATGGACTTTTATTTGTTTTGGTTTTCATTTTGAACTTTTGAGTATGTAAGTGCTTGTGATGATATGTTATTTAACTTTTCTCATTCTGATATTAATATGAAACATTGAATATTTAAAACAAGTGTTAACACTTTCAAAATTAGAGTCCATGACAATATTAACATGGCACGACATTGTCTTTTGTTACTTGCATATTTGATTACACTTATTAAATGATTAATTTCCACATATTGTTTATTTTAATGATATTATTGTAATTAATTCCTTGCAAAATAATGCCTTTTCTCCAACAGCATAGGAGCTGTGGCATACATGGAGTGCTCTGCTCGGACCAATGAAGGCATCAGGGAACTGTTTGAGGCAGCAGCAAGAATAGCAATGAGTCGGAAAAAGATCTCTAAATTCTATCGATGTGTTATTTTATGAAGCTCAATATTTTGATTCCTTAATACCCCTTTTTGTTGATGTTCTATCCTTATGATAAAATCCAGCAATGTTAATTTTTTTTTTATTAATTAGTTGTTAACTTTAATGAACTTATGTCAATGCAGAATTGTGAATATATAGAAGTACGGGTTAACAGTATTAATTTCCATGGTATTCTGATATTAAAGTCCTGTATTGCATGGAAGGTGTAAGTTCAAATCTTGTTACAAGTTGTTTAGAATTCCTTATACTTGTGCTGTTTTTTTTTTATTTCTTCTTTGTTTTTTTTCATTCTTCATTTGCATTTAATTGTTCAAAGGCTGATACAATTTACTCTCTTTTGCTCTTTGGTTGATCACTTCTGCTGCCTTACCTCCATCTTTATCAAGAACACCCTTTACGTTTTTCTTTCTTTTCTGGTATTTGTGTGTTTTTCAATACCATATAGTATGATGTTTGTGTTATCTGTGAAGTTTAATCTGCATTTAATATGTATTTTTTGTTATTATCATATACATTGTATAAATCGCTGAAGACTGCTGCTTGAACTGTCATCTATATTATTTCAAGAGCTAAAATTCTAGCATTAATGTCATTGTGTTTTTGGTCTATGTTTAATATAAATATTAGTCTATCAATTAATTTCCTGATTTGAATAACAAATTTTGAAGGCCTTTGACATAGGCAAGTATCAACTACCAATCAGATAAAACAACTCTCCCCCCCCCCTCCCCAAGTCATGGATATACTAACTATCCCTACCTAATGGTCAGACACTTAGTTGGATGTACAGTGATATCTGTTTTATGCTGTTGCTCTTTGAATTTTTTTTTCAGAATGCATCTCAAATATATTTGTTCATCTGTATCATTTATATCATTGAAGCACTTGATTTATATAAATAAATGAAAAAAATATATTTTTTCACAAATTTTGAAAATATCTGTACAAAATGTTTCCATGTTATGTGATAATTATTAACAATAAAAAATACTCAAACTAATATTTTGTTTCTTCTTTCATCCAACGACGACTACTCCTCTTCATCTCCCACCCTTGAAAGAGTATCAAGTGGGAGTAATTGTGTTGTGTTGTGGTTTACAATAAGCTGTGATATCTGTTGCTTTCTACCCAACACATCAGATTTCTGTGAAACATTTATTGGGTATTTAGTTGCCTTTGCTCTTGATCTTTATTTGATTTATCAGATTGATTAACTGTTTACAGATCCACCATGGGGTTGTAGACTAGGTTCTTTATCTACTTTGGACGGTGGTTTTGATACATTTCACCTCCCCAGGTGGCTTTGTAAACAGACTAGCCATTCTGGTCAAGTGATCGAGGACAGAACATAAGCCTGCACTAAAAAATGGCTCAATATTTTGAACAATAAGGTTTAAATGTCGCAGCTTTCTGTAAATCACGACATAACGCAATTACGTCAATTTAACGCCTTTTAAGAGAGCGATGAAGCGTGGTTGTCAGGCAAAGGAAGACAGAAACTCAAGAGAATTGTTTTTACTTGTTGCCAGCCTCCAGATCGCATTAAACAAAATGGGACTGGCGCCACGTTTTCAATAAATGTTGTTGAAATGTAAAGAATAAACTCACTGTAAATGTATATGTCATTTAATTTGTATATTACCTAAAGCTTGTTTCCCCTCTCTTCATTTACGCTTCAGTGACAGTTTTAACATATTCTGTTTTCCGCGTATCAAAGTTCATATTTTCTTCATTTAAAATAAAATTAGTGGTCCCAATATTTTTTTGTAACTCACACTTTCAGTTAAAAATACACTACAATCGGCTTGTCGAAGTTTGCTGTTTTCCTTCGTCTGGTATTTGCAACTGTCATAGGTTATGGAAGGCCCCGGCATCACTGCAAACGAATTAAAATCCATAATTGCTCAAACGCCCGTGCCAGTGGAATCATCCGAATTACTATATCATCTCACAAAACAAAGGTCGGTAGCTGTAGTCCCCATCATAGCAGTCTCTGCACACGCCAAAAGACATAAGGCGAAACCGCACAGAAAGTGAACACAACCATCAATACATGTTATGTTTGAATTAATACATAAGGTTTTTGCGTTGATACTAAACATGGAAAGCTGTTTGTGTAAATGTTAATTATGGGAGAATGAAGGGAGCACCCCCGTCACGCCAAGTGGCGTATAGGGAAATATGGTGTTAGTGACTATATTTTACAGACCTTCAGCACATGATTTTTTGGGGTAATGTGGTCGGTATTACGCCCGTGCTGCCTTACTTTCCCAGAAAAAATCCGGTACCCATTTAAGGCTGGGTGAACCAGGAAGCCGTCGGTTGGGATCGAACCCTACCCTTGTCCTTTGTAGTCCAGTTAGAGTATATTCAAATAAACTAGATTCCTCCGGAACTTGGTAACACCTCAACAGGGATCGTGAAAAAGTAACGGTCCCTCCAAGCCTTGCTAGATGTCTGGGGAATAGGGTGTTACTAACCATATTTTTCCGTGGCCATGACATATTTTTAGGTCAAGTGATCGGAGTCACGTCAGGCGGCCTTTACTTCCCAGAAAAATCTCTGCTACCCACTTGTATAGGCTGAGTGAACCACAGAGCCTTGTCGGTCCCAAGAATAATCCGTTACTTCTAGGAATCGAACACGTAACCTTCTGATCAAAAAGCGTGCACACTAACCATTCAGTCACCGAGGCTCAGTCAGGGGAATACTAAGTAAGTATAGAACAAGGTCACCCACAGGAAAAAAAAAGTCGAAACTATGAAAAATAATGAATGGGAAAATCACAAATGTGCAGAAGCAGACGACTGAAGCACACCCATTCTATTATTTTATTTTAAAAGAATGTTGACATGGGAAATCTTGGCCTAAAGTTGGATTAATTACAAAATTGCACTCGAAGACTTGATCGAATATACCAGCTTGAGGGACATAACACTGCTGTCCATGACGAACAAGATTTTCAGTATCATTATCAAGTACCTGGCCTGCTGGCGTAGGTGATCATGTATCTCCACAACTTTCGATCTCGACAGCTATTTATCATTTCTGTTGTTGACCTTTTGCCAAGCCATTCTCTTTTAAGCTGTCTGGTATCTTTTCTCTTTGCTTCCCTCTCTTCGACCCTCAATTTTCCCAGTTGTCACAATATATTCCAGCTGTTCCCTTCTCATTGCATGTGCAAAAAAATGATTGTTTCTTCCTGATTTGATTGTCAGTATAAGCATTTATAAATGACTGACAGGCACCACAGAAACAAATTGAACAGAATACGCAGGTTTTAGGAATAGAAGATCGTGTATTGACTGTCATTTACATTCGAACAGACTAAAGAGTAATATGCAGTTTTAGGTAGACAATGTTGACTGTTATAACAAAATATTGGAGAATTTCTTTGAAAAATACTAAAGCACTTCCACATTCCTCAGAAAAGTCGTGACATCATTAAGATGATAGACAATGATTTCCAGTCCCATGTTATAATGCTTTACATTGTGTGGAACACTTTACAATGTGCACAACAGTAGCGTATTCTCTATGCTACCGCCTGTAGCCTGAACATATTAACGAAATACAAAAGGAAATGATAATTTATTATATTTTTTTTTCATAATTATATTTAAAATTTTCAAATATTCTATTACACATTTCGTAGGCCAATATTATTTATTTGCTTTGATTTGCATTTATTAAAGCAAGGTTTTCCTATGGCCACTATAACGTTTGTGAATGAAACAGAAACTACTCTATATATAGTACATGAAACCGCTAATAACCAGCGGTACAGTTCTCTTCTCTCCGACTTAGAATTAATGACATTGACATTCACAAATTCCAGTGAAAATAATACGGGAGGAAGCTACCGCTCGATGAATGCGATTTCATGGGTTATTTTTAGCTCTAACCGATCAGAAACGTCACAAAGTGAAAGTGAAACTATGTCTGATTACCGGAACTTCCTAACCTATTTATAACTACGTTATGCGCATTGGCATCTGTAGAGAGAACCTTTTTTGCTCTAAAGAGAATCAAATCTTATTGTCGCTCAACTCAGACACAAGAACGCCTATCTGGTTTGACAATAATGTCCGTTGAGAAATCATTCCTTCAGAAACTTAGAAACCAACCCAACAGTACTTTCAATGACAAAGTCATCGAGATACTTTCGTCCCAAACAAGACGGATAGAGTTTACATATAAATAAGTAAGTAATTTAAAATGTAGTGATGTCATTAGAAAATATTACTTCATGTTAGCCTACTGAATATAATGTATGTCTTTATTATGTCAGCGGTAGCCCAGACCCCAAAACCAGTAAACGCCACTGGTGTACAACACGAGGAATGTTGCTAAGTTTCATAAAACATAAGATCGACTCCTACGGGTATTCTTGCGGACTTGAATTTCGCAGATTCTGTGTTTTCTCTTATCGTTGTGCAGATACTCAAATTGAAATTAATGACATAGCAAATAATTCAGAGATAATTGGGCTTAAGATGAACACATACAAGGCTATATAGATAAATATGAAATAGACGCTGCCATCAACCATTTATATCTTGGAAGTGAACAGAGAGGAGAGCGACTGAATGTGTCTACACTGGACTTGAAAATGGCTGCAGAGGAAACGTGAAGTAGAAATGTTAGTCCTCGGATTATCCTCATCACACATCGAACAACTGTCCCCAAGGGCTCAGATCTTCTCCCCAACAAATCCCTCAGCGTGAAACGATAAACTGATTCACAGGTCTTTCCCCGATCTTATCGCAGCTCTCCTGAATCTAGGCAACATTCCTCTTGACTAACATGAAGATCTAGGATTCGTTGCGTCATGGCTGCAGATTCACGAACAGCATAGAAATCTTCATCGAAAGCAGAAATAAAAAATACAGTTTACATAGCATACATTAATAAGAAAAAACCAGGTACCAGCAAAATTAAGACTAAATTTGCATAAGTCAAATCTGGTAAGTATCCTAATGTATGGATCACAGCCGTTGCTGTCTGCCTAGAACTAAAGGCATTTCACACAAATTTCTGCAGAATACGGATTTTTTTTTTAACATTGTGCCGAACACGATTATTTTAAAGCAATGACTTCAACAAGGAAACCTGCACTAATGATATAACTATATAGACCGTAAAGAGAAAATGGCCGCCAGATAAGTCATATTCTCAGAACGCCGCTAAGATTATCTCTTCTTGGAACTCCAGATAGCAAGAGGAAGACAAAGGAAAACATGTCTTAGATTGATTGATAGAGAAAAAATGAAATCAACAGATAAAATAGTTTGGCTGTGTGATAAGTCAGACGGATCAAAAGGCAACTATGAAAAAGATGAATTAATGAAATGTTAGAAACTCTAGAAAATATAACAGCAACAAATGGCTTGGTTTCACGAGGAAGGGAGCGTCACTCCAGTCAGGATATTCCCGTATCTGCTCTGTTAAGCTTTCCAACAGCAAGGTGCACACACTTGAGATTCTGTACGCACTGCGACCGACCATTAGATTGTGTACACCGCAGGGAAGGCTCGATACACTGGCCACAACGTCGGGGGAGGAGATAGATTTGTAACGGGCTAACAATATTGTCCGGGCAACGACCATTTCTAGCCTACTCTTCGATTTTGAGCTGCCAGAGGTTCTTTAACGTGCGCACGTAACACTGGCTCTCTTCTTGTATCCCTTCGCCGTGCGGGCCCAGATAAGTTAACATTCCCTTCTGGAACAGCTAATTACATTTTTTTTTAAATAGAGAGAAGAAATACGTTGACAATACGAGTTTGTGGGTGAAATTTCTTGTAAAAATTATTGCAAATAAAGAAAAAAAAAAAAATATATATATATATATATATATATATATATGTATATATATATATATATATATATATATATATATATATATCTTCTTTATCTAATCATTTGCCTTTCAGAGTCGTGGTCGTGGGGAGATATAATTTGCGGTCTTTTGCTCTTCTGTTCGCCTCTGCTGCTGTTATGTTTCCTCATCATCGAGTGCCTTCTCCGCAACGAAGGTTGGCTACCATGGAGCGCCATTCTGCTCTGTCTCTTGCTTTGATAGTGCATGTCATAGGCTGATTTTTCCATCTTTTGATGTTACTCGTACATGTTAGTCTTGGTCTGCCTCTGCCTCTTTTACTTTGTATTTTCCCCTCCAGGATTACTTTTAGTAGGCTGCTGTGTCCTTTAACATGGTCCAAAAATAGCATTTGTCTTTTTTTGAATTGTGCTTAGTAGCTCTCTTTTCATTTTTAGCTGTTTTAAAACTTCATCGTTTGTTTTCTTTTCCTTCCATCCAATTCTACCTATTCTTCTATATATCCACATTTCAAAGGCTTCAATTCTCTGTTCTGTTTTCTTGTCTAATGTCCATGTTTCTGCACCATATAGGAATATTGAGAAGATGTAACATTTTGTTATTCTTAGTTTAGCCCTGGTGTTATTTGTTTTGATGTTAGTATGTTCATCATGACATTAAAATTACTTTTTACCATTCCTATTCTTTTGTTTATTTCAGTTGTACATTTTCCATCACTGGTTATAGTATGTCCAAGGTAGTTGTAGTTCTGAACTTTCCCCAGGGTCTATTCCTTCTATTTTTATATCGACTTGTGGGTTTTGAGTAATTTCTTTGTTTATGATCATTGTTTAGTCTTTTTGATATTCATATCTAGTCCATAGTTTTTGCTTGTCGTGTTTATTTCATTAAGTAATTGTTGTAGATCTTTAGGATTTTCTGCTAGTAGTACAGTATCGTCAGCATATCTTAGGTTATTGATTATCTTTCCATTATTTTGTTGTCTCTAAGTTGTTTTTAAAAATTTGCTCAGTGTATAGATTGAACAAGCATGGTGATAGTATGCATCCCTGTCTTACTCCTATTTTTATATCAATGAGTGTAGAGTTTTCTTTGTTATATTTTATTATTGCTGTTTGCTCCCAGTATAGATTACATATTAGTCGTATGTCCATGTCATCTAGATGTACCTCTTTTAGACATTCTATAAGTTGTTTGTGGTGTACTCTATCAAAATCTTTGGTGTAGTCTATGAAGCAGGCATATATTGGTTTGTTTACTTCTGTGTATTTTTCTTTTAATGTTCTCATGCAGAATATGGCTTCTTTTGTCCCGCTATTTTTCCTAAATCCAAATTACTGCTCATCTCATTCAATATTGATTTTATTCTGAATTCTTCCTTGTATAACTTTTAGCAAGATTTTTGTAACATGGCTCATTAGGCTTATTGTTCTAAAGTCACTGCATTCAACTGTACCATTCTTTTTAGGCAATGCAATGAAAGTTGAGATGTTTTTAGTTCATTTGGTATGTATCCTGTGTGGTATATGTCGTTGCATATGTCTGTAATTACTTCAATGCCAAAATCTTCTAGTGCCTGTATCATCTCTATCTGTATGCTGTCAAGTCCTGCTGATTTTCCCTTTTTCATTGTTTTTATAGCTTTTTCCACCTCAGATTTTAAGATTGTATAGCCTGATGTACATTTTATAACTGGATTCTTGTCCCTTTGATCCTTAAATAGTTCTGTTATATATTCCTGCCATCTATCTATAATATCCGTATTGTCTGTTAGCATTTTTCATTGTCTGTTAGCATTATGTTTCATAGTGTTTCTAATATTCCGTCAATCCATCTTTTGGAGGCGAAGGCGCGCCTCACAGGACCAGAGCTGGAAGCTGTCAGCGACCCACAGCTGATGGCTTGCGCCAGGATCGGTGAACCAAAACCATCCAGACCCTGCTCCACCTTTCCGTGGTGCCTCCAGTAACAGACTAACCTGTCTAGTCTGGCCAAGCGTGCAAGGATCGAATAGGGAAGACAACCCGGTACTCAAAAATGTCGTGCTGAAGTCGGATGTGTTGGGCCGAAAGGCGCAAATATCACAGTTATACTGCAAACCACAACAAAACGCAGACACACCCACTTAACGTCCTTTTAAGGGCGGATGACAAAGAGGAATTCTGCAGTCTACGAATACTCTAGAATACTTTTGTCATCGGGTGAACGCAAGCAAGCAATCCATCTTTTTTGCGGTCGTCCTTTGGGTCTTGTGATCTCGCAACGTTTATTGAAGGCTCATTGTGTTGTGCTTTTATCTTTCTGTCTTGTCACGTGGCCAAACCATTTTATCTGTTATTTCTTTATGTATTCTGTGGCGGAGGTTATTCCTGGCATTCTTCTCAGTTATTCATTTCTGATTATATCTCTCAGACTGTTTCCTGTCAGTCGTCTAGCACACTTAATCTCAGTAGAGGACATTTTTCTTATTGTTCTTGCATCTAGGGTCCAGGACTGGCATTGGTAGCACAACGTTTGGATGAAGATTGTATTGTAGAGTGCCCGTTTTGCCTCTAAAGTTATTTCCTTGTTGGACAATAGCGGTGATAACTGTCCAATGATTAGACAATCTTTGATGCGTTTTGAGTCTATCGCTACTGTTTCTGAATTGTTATTTGCCACTAGACTTCCTAGGTAATTAAAATTCTCTACTTATTTTAGTTGTCTGCCGTCTATAGTTATGTTGATATTCTGTTTCTCTGAAGCTTTACAGATGACTTCTGTTTTGTTAATGTTGATTTTCATGTTGCATTTTGTGCTTGTGATGCAAGTCTATTTAAGTGTTCTTGTATGTCTTCTATTTGTCCATGTATTAGTGTCTGATCGTCTGCAAATAAAACTACTAAGCAGATTAATTACCAAGCAGATGAACTACCAAGCAGGTGAACTACCAAGGAGATGAACTACCAAGTAGATGAACTACCAAGGAGATGAATTACCAAATAGATGAACTACCAAGGAGATGAACTACCACGTAGATGAACTATCAAGCAGGTGAACTACCAAGTAGATGAACTACCAGGTAGATGAACTACCAGGTATATGAACTACCAAGGAGATGAACTACCAAGTAGATGAACTACCAAGGAGATGAACTACCAAGTAGATGAACTACCAAGCAGGTGAACTACCAAGGAGATGAACTACCAAGAAGGTGAACAACCAAGGAGATGAACTACCAAGCAGATGAACTGCCAAGCAGTTGAACTACCAAGTAGATGAACTACCAAGTAGATGAACTACCAAGTAGATGAACTACCAGGCAGGTGAACTTCCAGGTATATGAACAACCTAGGAAATGAATTACAAAGGAGATGAACTATAAAGTAGATGAACTACCTAGTAGATGAACTACCAAGCAGGTGAACTACCAAGGAGATGAACTACCAAGGAGATGAACTACCAATGAAATGAACTACCAAGGAGATGAACTACCAAGGAGATGAACTACCAAGTAGATGAACTACCAAGTAGATGAACTACCAAGCAGGTGAACTACCAGGTATATGAACAACCTAGGAAATGTATTACAAAGGAGATGAACTATAAAGTAGATGAACTACCTAGTAGATGAACTACCAAGCAGGTGAACTACCAAGGAGATGAACTACCAAGGAGATGAACTACCAATGAAATGAACTACCAAGGAGATGAACTACCAAGGAGATGAACTACCAAGAAGATGAACTACCAATGAGATGAACTTCCAAGCAGGTGAACTACCAAGTAGATGAACTACCAAGGAGATGAACTACCAATGAGATAAACTACCAAGGAGATGAACTACCAAGGAGATGAACTACCAATGAGATGAACTGCCAAGCAGACGAACTATTCTATTAGTCACTGGTGAACGCGACCTAGCAGCATCGTATATCATTTTTAGCTGGTGACTGCATCATAAACGGCGAGTTAAATGTGGCGAATGGAAGGCAACAAAATTCGCAGCTGGTCGTAAACCACAGCACAAAACAATTGCGTCCATAAATGCTTTTTTAAGAGCTGAAAATGGTAACGTGTAACTGTAAAGTGAACCTAAGCAATACTCGTGTCATATTGGCATTATAGAGCAATTTAGACAGAAGGAAATATTATTTTCACCGATGTTCAATATACGCATTACAACAATTTAGACAGAAGGAAACATTACTTTCACCGATGTTCAATAGACGCATTAGAGCAATTTAGACAGAAGGAAATATTACTTTCGCCGATTTTCAATGTATGCATTAGAGCAATTTAGACAGAAGGAAATATTATTTTCACCGATGTTCAATATACGCATTAGAGCAATTTAGACAGAAGGAAATATTACTTTCACCGATGTTCAATATACGCATTAGAGCAAGTTAGAAAGACCGAAATATTACATTCACCGATGTTCAATAGACGCATTAGAGCAATTTAGACAGAAGGAAATATTATTTTCACCGATGTTCAATATACGCATTAGAGCAATTTAGACAGAAGAAAATATTACTTTCACCGATGTTCAATATACGCATTAGAGCAAGTTAGAAAGACCGAAATATTACTTTCACCGATGTTCAATAGACGCATTAGAGCAATTTAGACAGAAGGAAATATTATTTTCACCGATGTTCAATATACGCATTAGAGCAATTTAGACAGAAGAAAATATTACTTTCACCGATGTTCAATATACGCATTAGAGCAAGTTAGAAAGACCGAAATATTACATTCACCGATGTTCAATATACGCATTAGAGCAATTTAGACAGAAGGAAATATTATTTTCACCGATGTTCAATATACGCATTAGAGCAATTTAGACAGAAGAAAATATTACTTTCACCGATGTTCAATATACGCATTAGAGCAAGTTAGAAAGACCGAAATATTACATTCACCGATGTTCAATAGACGCATTAGAGCAATTTAGACAGAAGGAAATATTATTTTCACCGATGTTCAATATACGCATTAGAGCAAGTTAGACAGATCGAAATATTACATTCACCGATGTTCAATGTATGCATTAGAACAATTTAGACAGAAGGAAATATTACTTTCACCGATGTTCAATATACGCATTACAACAATTTAGACAGAAGGAAATATTACTTTCACCGATGTTCTATGAAAACAGATCCATTTGGACACAAGAAGGCATTACTTTCACTGACGTTCTAAGGCAATATACTGAATTAAGAAGTGTAAAGTCTTTTAAGTGTTAGCGGAGGGAACAAAACTAATTCAATCTCAAAGTAATAACATAGTGTGTTTATAAAGTTGCTGTGCCGTGACTTGAAACAATATCTTTAAGTTACGTCACCGATTGAAGACATTTGCGTCATGATATTATATGTACACAATCCCGTCTGCGCGCAACAAGCCGTTGTTATATTCATGGTTTCATTGCTGAAAGGAAATGTCGTTGACCATTGAAAACATTGTATTTTTGGTTGGACATTTCTTCCGTAATGGTGATAAATAAACTTTGAAAATAATTCGACAATTTGTGCTGAAATTTCCAGACTCATAAGTTAAAAAAAAAAGTAAGTAAAGTACCCCCGTCACGCCAAGTGGCGTATAGGGAAATATGGTGTTAGTAACTAACTATCTTTACGACACATAGTACCATTGCTGGTGTATGTCGGGGGGCAACGATAGAACCAGAGGGATAAAGGCCGCTTGGTCAAGCCATCGCCACGTGTGCGACTCAGGATTTTTATTTCACCCCTGATAGAAAAAATCCTTTTTGTCTACCGCGGGCTTCGAACACCGTACGTCAGCCTTTCAGCCAGCGGAACTGTGGTTATAGCCGCACGGCCACGCGCATTTTACAGACCTTCAGCACATGATTTTTGGGGGTAATGTGGTCGGTATTACGCCCGTGCTACTTTACTTTCCCAGAAAAAAATCCGGTACCCATTTAAGTCTGGGTGAACCCGGAAGCCGTCGGTTGGGATCGAACCCTACACCTTGTCCTTTGTAGTCCAGTTCACTAACCACTGAGCTATCGCGGCTCCCTAGACTCATAAGTCCTCCACTGTTAGGAATTTGATCGACAAGTTTCGTGTTACGTGTAAATAGTCACTTTATCCAATACACAATACAGGTCAGCCAAGAGCAGTAGTGTACATATGAATAATACTAATTCAAGTTACAATTTCCCGTAATTTCCAAAATAATGTCACTTCACAGCGACTTTATAAACACTCTGTATTAACTTGACATGGCCTTGACTTTTTTTTTTCAACCTTGATCTTTGAATTCCCTGGACAGCTAACAAGACCAATGAGGAAATCCTCAAAGAGGCCAACACAAAAAGGGAACTCCTAAAAAAATCAGAAAGAAGCAATCAACATTTTTCGGGCTCATCATGAGAAGAGAAAAGTTGGAATACTTGGTTACAACTGGAAAAATACAGGGAAAGAGAGATTAAGGACAACACAGAGATAAACAGAACATCAACATAACGATAGAAGGCAGACAACTAAAACAGGTAGGGGAATTCAAATACCTAGGAAGTCTAATGACAAACGATAATTCTCAAACAGCAGAGATAGAATCAAGATGCAACAAAGCTTGTCAAATCATCGGACAGTTATCACCACTATTGTCCAACAAGGAAATAACTCTGGAGGCAAAACGAGCATTATACAATACAATCTTCATAACAACGTTGTGCTACCAATGCCAGACCTGGACCCTAGATGCAAGAACAATAAGAAAAATAACCTCTACAGAGATGAAATGTGTTAGACGAATGACAGGTAACAGTCTGAGAGATAAGATCAGAAATGAAGAACTGAGAAAAAAGCTAGGAATAGCCCCCGCCATAGAATATATAAGGAAACAACAGATAAAATGGTTTGGCCCAGTGACAAGGCAGAAAGAACAAAACACAACACAACAAGCCTTCAACAAACGTGAGAACACCAGACCCAAGGGTCGACCACGAAAAAGATGGGTCGATGGAATATTAGAAGCACTAGGAAACAACAGCAGCAGAGGCGAACAGAAAGCAAAAGACCGCAAATTATATCTCCCCTCGTGCTGAAAGGCAGATGAGGAAGGAAAGAAGAAGAAGACAGAGAAAATACTAGATAGTTTGGTGCCATGGCATAGTAAACAGTCAACAACAGAATTGATACGATGCACTATGGATAGAAGACTGTGGAAGGACATGATCACCAACGCCAACCGGTATGGAACATGATGATGATGATGATGATTAACTTGATGATACAAAGGACTCTATTAATTATTGCATTCTAAACATATGATAACACTAATCCTTTTTTTTTTTTTAATTTAAAACAAATGAGTTTTCTGGCTGTTCCAAAGGCAGATATTTCTAATAATTAACTGGAAGTTTTCTGGCTGTTCCAAAGGCAGATATTTCTAATAATTAACTGGAAGTTTTCTGGCTGTTCCAAAGGCAGATATTTCTAATAATTAACTGGAAGTTTTCTGGCTGTTCCAAAGGCAGATATTTCTAATAATTAACTGGAAGTTTTCTGGTGGTCGCGACGTTCACTTTTCTATGAACTAACTTATCATCTAATGAACTAATCGACGTGTTCGTAAGTCTACAAGATGCGATCATCAACTTGATCTTAACCTGACTGGATTGGATTCCCCAATCTTCTTCATTTACTAAGTCCATAATAAAACCTCGCTTATAATTTATAATTATGTACCCAACTCAGCTCAATTTTAAAGAAAGATTTCTTCTTCTCTTCTTTTGTTCTCTTTTCACTGATACCTAAAAGGTGTCGTAAAGTAAAGTAAAGTACCCCCGTCAAGCCAAGTGGCGTATAGGGAAATATGGTGACCCTATATTTTACAGACCTTCAGCACATGATTTTATGGGTAATGTGGTCGGTATTACGCCCGTGCTGCTTTACTTTCCCAGAAAAAAATCCGGTACCCATTTAAGGCTGGGTGAACCCGGAAGCCGTCGGTTGGGATCGAACCCTGCCCCTTGTCCGTGGTAGTCCAGTTCATAAAAGGTGTCGTGGTTATATCATTTGTCGTTCTTGAGCTGCTTGAACTGTCTGAATTAGTGATTTTCATTTGTTGTTTACATGTCTCTGTCACTGTATCTATCCATCTTCCTTATGGTTTCATTTGGTATTCTATCTCTTCTTGTGTTGTTTGTAACTTTTCTCAAGCATTGCATCTCACATGTATTGATCTTTCTTAACTGTGATTTAGAAAGAGTCCATGTTTGACTTTCGTAAAAGAAAGACTGACTATATAAATATATTTTTATTTATATTTTATTATTTATATACATATCAACGCACAGGATCAGGAGCGCTTATCCAACGGCTTATTAGTCGCTAAAAATAGTCACTACTTTTCAACCAATGAGAGTTTCTGAAATATTATGTTCTATCTTTAGTAACATTCACCGGGATTATAAAGACAGTAATTTGGCAGATTGTCACTGTTGGTTCAGATACAAACGCAGTCGTTTATACCTGTGGCCAAGCACTGTTTCTCATTAGCATATATTATATAGTGAGTATTTCGAGCTTATTTGTATGCACTATCAAATCTGTAAATTTGTTGTCTTGCCCGTGCTGTTAGTTACTATTAATTGCTATTATTTTTTTATTATTTTCATTAATTGGTATTCATGTGCTACAATAGCTACTAAAATTTTTACTATTACAAATACTGCTACTAATGTTATCACGATTATTATTATTATTATTATTATTATTATTATTATTATTATTAATGTTACTACAACTTGTGTTACTACTACTCATTTTACTGTTACTTCTGCAAATACTTTTACTACTGCTATTTTTTTTTTTACTGCTACTACCCCGCTATAAATTATACAAAGAAACAACAGATAAAATGGTTTGGCCATGTGACAAGGCTGATAGATCAAAACACAAACACGGCGAGCTTTCAATAAACCGAGAACACCAGATCCAAAGGCCGACAACGAAAATGATGGATCGACGGAATATTGAAAACACAGCAGCAGCAGAGGTGAACAGAAGAGCAAAAGACCGCAAATAATATCTTCCCTCGTCGCTGAAAAGCAAATGAGGAAGGAAAGAAGAAGAAGAAGAAGAAGAAGGAGAAGAAGGAGAAGAAGAGGAAGAAGGAGAAGGAGAAGAAGAGGAAGAAGAAGAAGAAGAGGAAGAAGGAGAAGGAGAAGAAGAGGAAGAAGAAGAAGAAGAGGAAGAAGAAGAAGAAGAGGAAGAAGGAGAAGGAGAAGAAGGAGAAGAAGAAGAGGAAGAAGGAGAAGGAGAAGAAGGAGAAGAAGAAGGAGAAGGAGAAGAAGAAGGAGAAGAAGAAGAAGAAGGAGAAGAAGAAGGAGAAGAAGAAGAAGGAGAAGAAAGATATTGGGAACCCCAAGATTGCATCCCATAAAACGAGACAACCGCACAATACGAGTCCTCTGAAACGACAGTGCAGTTTCATCTTAATTATCGCCCGTGATAACATTAACATGAGAAAACAGGGAAATTCTAGCTTCCAGCTGCTTATAAAATATACATTTCTTCTTCTTCTTCTTCTTTCCTTCCTCATTTGTCTTTCAGCAACGATGGGATAAATAATTTGCGGTACTTTGCTCTTCTGTTCGCCTCTGCTACTGTTATCTTCCCTAAAATATATATATATATATAAAGAGCCCTCGTCACGCCAAGTGGCGTATAGGGAATATGGTGTTAGTGACCATAAATTTTACAGACCTTCAGCACATGATTTTTGGGGTAATGTGGTCGGTATTACGCCCGTGCCGCTTTACTTTCCCAGAAAAAAAATCCGGTACCCATTTAAGGCTGGGTAAACCCGAAAGCCGTCGGTTGGAATCGAACCCTACCTCTTGTCCTTTGTAGTCCAGTTCACTAACCACTGAGCTATCGCGGCTCCCTTATGTGTCCTAGTGATTCCAATATATCGTCAATTCATCTTTTTCGTGGTCGGCCTTTGGGCCTGGTGTTCTCGCAACATCTATTTAAGGATATATATATATATATATATGCATTTAGGGGTAGTTAAAGTCATAAAAGATTACCAGAACGCGTTCCAGGCCGTTCAGGCTGAAAATTGATGCTGGTTGCTACTACTGTCCTTAATACTGGTGTCAAAACTAATTCAACAGGTACAACTTTAACTACTTATGCTAACACCTTCTACTATAACTGAAACTACTATTACTGCTACTACTGCTATATTTCTGTTGCTACAAGTGCTACTGTACTTTGAAGAGAAGAGACTCATGAAAAAGGATGGTAAACCCTGTGGATCAGCGAGCCTGGCCTGTTCATTATGTGACCGCGTGTGTTTGTCAAACATTGGTAGAATTAGCCACGAGAGAAGCTGTTCGGCAAAAACAATACCTCAAAAAAATACGCAATAGCCTCCACTAGACCGTCCGACAAGACGAAAATGGCCATATATAGTGCTACTGTTGCTACTTCTAATACTGCAACTGCTATACATTTTCATTTCTGTTACTATAAATGCTACTATTGCTACTTCTAATACTGCTACTGCTATATAGTATCATTTCTGTTACTACTAATGCTATTATTGCTACTTCTAATACTGCTACTATGTAGTATTATTTCTGTTACTATTAGTGCTACTGTTCCTACTTCTAATACTGCTGCTGCTATGTAGTATCATTTCTGTTACTACTAATGCTACTATTGCTACTTCTAATACTGCTACTACTATGTAGTATCATTTCTGTTACTACTAGTGCTACTGTTGCTACTTTTAATACTGCTACTACTATATAGTATCATTTCTGTTACTACTAGTGCTAATGTTGCTACTTCTAATGCTGCTGATGCTATTTCTACTACTTCTTGTCTGCTACACCAATTAATATTACTTTGTCAACTTTCTTTCTTCATTTTTTTATCACTTCCTCTTGTACCCGTTCATGTGTCGAGGGAGATACAAGGTTCTGGTTCTCGCCCTTGTGGCGGCTTCACTCAATGTCAATTAATGCTGTTGTAACGTTTCTTTGATGTCAGTCTATCTTTCTCTGGGTCTGCCTCTTGCTCTTCTTCTTTCTCCTCTTTTAATATATGTTTAGTATGATAAGGAATCAGATGACATTTTTTTCTAGACAGGCAAACCAGTTTATTTGTTGTTTCTGTATGTAGCTTAAGATTGGCCCAATTCCTACTCTTTCACTTAAAATGTCATTTCTGATTCTGTCTATTTTTTGTCACCCCAAACGCTTTTCTCAGACATGGCATCTCTCTGGTGACAAGCTTTGTCAGTTTCTCCTAACATTTTTATCATTCTAATATTTTTATTGCTGCTGCTGATACTACTACTACTACTACTACTACTACTACTACTACTACTACTACTACTATTACTACAACTACTACTACAACTACAACTACAACTACAACAACTACTACTACTTCTACTGCTACTGCTACTACTTTTACGACTATTACTACTGCCACTGCTACAACAACAACTACTACTGCTACTACTACAACTACTACTACTGCTACTACTACTAATGCTGCTACAACTGCTGCTGCTGCTACTACTATTACTACTGCTACAACTACTGCTGCTGCTTCTACTACTATTGCTGCTGCTACTACTAATACTACTGCTACAACTGCTGCTGCTGTTACTACTACTACTGCTACTACTACTATTACTGCCTATGCTGCTATTACTACTATTACTGCTTCTGCTGCTATTACTACTACTGCTGCTGCTAGTACTACTGCTGCTGATGTTACTACTACTGCTGCTGCTAATATTACTACTACTACTGCTGCTGCTGTTACTACTGCTACTGCTGCCGGTGCTACTACTATTACTACTACAACTACTACTACAACTACTACTACAATTACTACTACTACTACTACAGCTACTACTACCGCTGCCGCTGATAATGCTGCTAATATTACACATAATATAACTAGTTATATTAATAGTTCTACTCTTGCTACTGTTATTACCACAGCCAATTACGTAAACCCTACTCATACTGCCGCTAACTATCTATACAGTCGGCGTTGCTCTCATTATCCTTAAAAAAAACACTAAAAAAGAGCTTGGAATAAGATACCTCATTTGATTCACAAAGTCTCAATGGGTGGAAAATTCCACGAAAGAAACAGAAGGCACGAGACGCTCTTTACTTTATTTTAAACATTCAAGTTATAATCTATTTCACCAAATACAAATATCCATAAAGCTAAAGGTAAAGTACGAGACTTGAACCGGCGTCTTAGCACGCGAGTTTACACCCATATGTGCTCGGCCGTTTATCCAGAAAATGTTCGGAAATTTCTGGATAGTGTCGCCTCATGCATCGAAACTCAGATGCGAGGCAACATTCCTCACCTTCCCAGGGTAATACCCCGGTACCCATTTCTGCAAACGGCTGGGTCGACTGTGGGGGTATTTTGTTTTCAACCACAAGTAAAATTCACACTGCTCTCAGCGGGATACGAACACGGGTTGTCCGAACAGCGGTAATCCAGTCGGGTGGTTGTTCCAACTCGGCTACCGAGGCCGCCCCCCCCCCCCCACAAATATCCATGTGTTGTATATGCACTTAAATCTACCGCCCTTGTGTTCTCATATCTCAACCTCTTGTGACGCAGTAACTGGTCTTGCAGCACCTCAAGATGACACACATAAGGAAGAAGCTGGTTGTTATCGGGGATGGCGCCTGTGGCAAAACGTGTGATCTGGTCGTCTACAGCAAGGGCTATTTCCCAGTACAATATATCCCCACTGTGTTCGAAACGTTTGTGGCGGATGTTGAAGTTGATGGCTGTCAGGTAAGTTCGCATAAATGTATTTATATCACAGCTGTTTGTTTTCCTATAAAAGTGACATCCAAGTTCTAATCTAGGTGTCTTTTTAGGTAGCTGAGTTGGCCGTGTGCTCTAGCATTTGTTTCTTGTGGCAATGCGTTGTGTCGAGGAGTACGGGGTTCGATCTTGCTTTCGGCTGTCTATTGTCATTTGTTTTTGTTTTTTTTCTGTTGTTGATTATTTGTGATTTATTTTTTTTTTCCGAGTGTTGTAAACATACATCTTCTGCTGAAATGGTTCGCTGATCTATCGCCTCGGGTGTTTCCCTCCATAATAATATTCATTTAGTATATTTTTTTTATTTGTCTCCGTCTCTAATCTAGGAGGATTTGTTGGTCTCGAGGCAAGACTCCGGTCTCGACACAGAGAGGTTGTGAGTTCAAATCTCGGCTGCACCGGTTGGGATATTTATCTGTGATTTCTCTCTGCGGCAACCACCCCCGGTCTCAGCAGCGAGGCCCGGCTAGAAACGTCAAATACTCATCAACGAAACAAATATGAGTACCTCCGAAGACGGAGTTATCTGCTTGTGTGGCGAGGGATTCCTGTGCTGGCAGGAAAAAACGGAATGACACGTACAATTCAGTTCCTAGTCTCTAAGGACTTCGCCAAAGGTGAAAGCTGGAAAACGGAAAAAAAATTCTTATCTTGTAATTTTTGCAACATTTATCAATATAGATGTCTTGAATGCAACACATTCCAATCAATCTTAAAATGTATTTTTTCATGGAGGTGGTCTCAATTTGTGACACCGGTCAGAAAAAGCGTACATATTGTAGCTTAATGTACGTATCTAAGAACGATATTGTAGCTTAATATAAGTATCTAAGAACGATATTGTAGCTTAATGTAAGTATCTAAGAACGACATTGTAGCTTAATGTAAGTATCTAAGAACGACATTGTAGCTTAATGTAAGTATCTAAGAACGACATTGTAGCTTAATGTAAGTATCTAAGAACGACATTGTAGCTTAATGTAAGTATCTAAGAACGATATTGTAGCTTAATGTAAGTATCTAAGAACGATATTGTAGCTTAATGTAAGCTTCTAAGAACGATATTGTAGCTTAATGTAAGTATCTAATAACGATATTGTAGCTTAATGTAAGTATCTAAGAACGACATTGTAGCTTAATGTAAGTATCTAAGAACGACATTGTAGCTTAATGTAAGTATCTAAGAACGATATTGTAGCTTAATGTAAGCATCTAAGAACGATATTGTAGCTTAATGTAAGCTTCTAAGAACGATATTGTAGCTTAATGTAAGTATCTAATAACGATATTGTAGCTTAATATAAGTATCTAAGAACGACATTGTAGCTTAATGTAAGTATCTAAGAACGACATTGTAGCTTAATGTAAGTATCTAAGAACGACATTGTAGCTTAATGTAAGTATCTAAGAACGACATTGTAGCTTAATGTAAGTATCTAAGAACGATATTGTAGCTTAATGTAAGTATCTAAGAACGATATTGTAGCTTAATGTAAGCTTCTAAGAACGATATTGTAGCTTAATGTAAGTATCTAATAACGATATTGTAGCTTAATGTAAGTATCTAAGAACGACATTGTAGCTTAATGTAAGTATCTAAGAACGACATTGTAGCTTAATGTAAGTATCTAAGAACGATATTGTAGCTTAATGTAAGCATCTAAGAACGATATTGTAGCTTAATGTAAGCTTCTAAGAACGATATTGTAGCTTAATGTAAGTATCTAATAACGATATTGTAGCTTAATGTAAGTATCTAAGAACGATATTGTAGTCAAATAATGATCTGAGTTAAGTGATCAAAGAATAACAAATCTTATAGTTTTCAGGATACAATTTTAAAACGTCCTGTGGAACAAATCGATGTCAATAGAATTGAGAAAGAAAGTTCGTCGGCGCTATGTAGAGCCAATTGTGACCTATGGAATCGAATCATGGATAGTATACAAACAAATGAAAAGACGATTAGAAGCCACAGAGATGGGATTTCTCAGAAGAATGTTGAAAGTTCCCTAGACAACTAAAAAGACCAATAAGGAAATTCTCAAAGAGGCCAATACAGAAAGGTAGCTCCTAAGAAATATCAGAAAGAAAGAATCAACATTTTCAGGCACATCATGAGAAGGCGAAAGTTAGAATACTTGGTTACAACTGGCAAAATACAAGGAAAGAGAAATCGCGGACGACAAAGAGAGAAGATACTAGATAGCTTGGTGTCATGGCATGGAAAACAGTAAACAATATAATTGATACGATGCACTGTGGATAGAAGCTTGTGGAAGGACATGATTGTCTATGCCAACCGGTATGGCACATGATTATGATGATAATGATGATTTTTTTTTATTTTAAAACAAAAAATTAACTTTTTTTTTATAGGATACAACCTCTACTCATAGTTGTGAATGTATAATAGAACAGGCGTGTATATTTTACTTTGCTGGAAGGTCACAATTGTGCCAATCAACTAAAGTCTCATTGACAAACAGCTTTGATATGTAACTTTGAATCAGAAGAGGCAGATAACAAAGGAGCTTATTTGGATGCACTCAACTACTTTGCAAAACGTGACGTAACTCTCCGTGTGTGTGTGTGTGTGTATCTGCTGTAATCTTCGTCCACGGTTCACGGAACATAACATTTGTTTTGAGAAAATATGATTTGATTTATTAATGTTTAACTTACTACTTCAATATAGCCGTCAGTAAACTTCAGAGCTTATACATACACAAACATCCACCGCAAGTAACTTTTAATATACATATAACATACATGACAGTATATTACATACATGACAGTATATTGCATACATGACAGTATATTACATACATGACAGTATATTACATACATGACAGTATATTATATACATGACAGTATATTATATACATGACAGTATATTACATACATGACAGTATATTACATACATGACAGTATATTGCATACATGACAGTATATTACATACATGACAGTATATTACATACATGACAGTATATTATATACATGACAGTATATTACATACATGACAGTATATTACATACATGACAGTATATTATATACATGACAGTATATTACATACATGACAGTATATTACATACATGACAGTATATTGCATACATGACAGTATATTACATACATGACAGTATATTACATACATGACAGTATATTACATACATGACAGCATATTACATACATGACAGTATATTACATACATGACAGTATATTACATACATGACAGTATATTACATACATGACAGTATATTACATACATGACAGTATATTACATACATGACAGTATATTGCATACATGACAGTATATTACATACATGACAGTATATTATTGTATACATGACAGTATATTACGTACATGACAGTATATTATTGCATACATGACAGTATATTACATACATGACAGTATATTATTGCATACATGACAGTATATTACATACATGACAGTATATTATTGCATACGTGACAGTATATTACGTACATGACAGTACATTTAAAAAAAAAAAGTAAAGTAGCCCCGTCACGCCAAGTGGCGTATAGGGAATATGGTATTAGTGACCATAAATTTTACAGACCTTCGGCACATGATTTTTGGGGTAATATGGTCGGTATTACGCCCGTCCGCTTCACTTTCCCAGAAAAAAATCCGGTACCCAGTAAAGGCTGGGCGTATATGACATATATGACAGTATATTACATACATGATAGTATATGACATACGATTACATTAGAATGGATGTTTGTAATAGAATCATTTCTATATACAAGTGTCTTTATCTACATTGGTACTGACAGTAACCATCTAATTTTCTAGATATCTTCATGAACGCTATTTGTTGTGTCTAGCGTGAGCTCTTTAAGGTGCATTTATCTTCTCACAGCCGACAAGCCATGGATCAAGAAAGGTCTTGTGGCTGGCTGCTTTTGTTCACGTTTTCATTTTACGTGTCTGTGGTGTAACTAACTCAGTTTGATTTCATCTGCTTCAGCTCCAGCCTCTAGATGGGTGTGTGTTTCCAAAGCTTTTCCCATTCAATCGATATAATTTAATCAAAACTGATCGTTGCTATGTAATTTTTGGAATGTATATATGTCTAGTGCACTGATTAATATTATCGATAAATGAGTTGATTTGCTAATTGTTGATTGCTTGCTTGTGTTCGCCCGATGACTAACGGAATACACCTTCTCATCATCCGCCCTTAAGAGGACGTTAAGTGGGCTTGTCTGCGTTGTGTTGTGGTTTGCACTACAATTGTGATGTTTGCGTATTTCGGCCCAAAACATCCGACTTCAGCATGCTATTTTTTAGTACAGGGTTGTCTTCCCTCTTCGATCCCTACTCTATTGGGCAGACTAGACAGGTTAGTCTGTTACTGGAGACACCACGGAGAGGTGGAGTAGAGTCTGGATGGTTCTGGTTCACCGATCCTGTCGCAAGTCATCAGCTGTGGGTCGCTGACAACTTTCAACTCTGCTGCTGGGAGACGACTTTGTCTTCGCTAATTATTGATTAATGTGTGTGGTTTTATTTCTTACCAAACAAGATGTAGGCTAACTGTACTTCTCATGCGTGTGTTTTTTATTCTTAATATCATGGGATCGCGTATCCTTTGCATAACCTTGCACTCATCACAGCCAGTCTGAATGAATCTCTGTCTCTGACCAGATCTGCCACTTCTCCTGTTGCCGTGTTCAATGTCTCTTTGATATCTTGAAACCACTTCCCTCTAAGTCTTGTCATCTCACGCCTTCCTGGAACCATCTATCTCTATCTATTGTCCTTTCGAGCCGAAGACGGCACATAGGGCAGAACTACAATCTCAAAAGCAGAAACCTTGCATGCCAAAATGGCACATATTGCAGATATCACTGCTTCTAAAATCTATGGCTCTGTTTCCATAACAATACTTTTTACAATGACAGCTTGTCAAGCCATCGATCAACCCCCTTAGTCGCCTCTTACGACATGCCTGGAAGGTCACATTGTCACTATTCTTTACTTCCCACATAATGAGGCCCCGGTAACACACGGGAGTCTGGAACCATGCCTTCCACTAAAGTTCTTTTCAACGCCCTGTCTCTTTCGACGTGGCCATCGTATTTTAACTTATTCTGTAGAATGGTATTTATAAAGCAAGTTCTTCCCAATGTCTAAGCCTTTTAATGTCTTCGTTGCTCTTCTCCATTTTGCGAGCCAATGTATCTACGGATTTTAGCAGGATTTTAATTTTAATTTAGTTTCTTCATTGATGTTTGCAAAATTGTCCATGATTCGCAACCCAGTTCTGCTATCGGGAAAATACGTCCTAAATATACAAAACCACAACATACATTCCCATTCTTTATGCATATATTATTCACATTAGTCTCATATTACTGCACGGACTTGCATCGCCACTAAATTAACGGCACTGTTGTTGAGCCACTCTGATTGCAATATAATCTGTCTTTGCTCTATCAATGCTTGTTTGCATTTACAGGATATCTTGAGCTTCATGGTGGTATGTGGGGACGCCTGTATATTACACGGACAAAGAGTTGCATGCCCAGGGTGCACGAAATTATGTGGTCATAGTTTTTATTTAATCTCCGTTTTTTTTTAAAATATCATTATTACCTTCCCGTGGTTTGAACCTGTGTTGAAATTAGTATCGAGAACGATAGTGGACCTCCTGTTTTACGTCACTTTCCGAGATGGCAAGAGCTCGTATCTCACTACCCAGAGACCAGAATAAGGTAAAGTCACGAAGATACCACGAGTTCGTTTTTTGAAAAAAAAATATCCACAACCTGTGGAGGGAATCGAACTCTGGACCTTCCTGTCCAGCGTCCGGCGTTTTACCTCTAGACCACCCAGTTCATCCTGTTTAATTTTATTTTTGAACCCTCTCCAGGTGGAGCTAGGACTTTGGGACACGGCCGGGCAGGAAGATTATGATCGTCTGAGACCACTTGCTTACATCGACACTGACGTGATTCTGGTTTGTTTCAGCATAGATGATCCGGACAGCCTAGCAAACGTTGCAGACAAATGGGTACCAGAGGTTAGTGTGCCCACATCAGGGCAGTTGTCGGTGGGAGTTTCAACTTTTTTATATTAAGGGACAAAGTAAACCTGAGGTGTGTCTGAAACTTGTCATTTCATTGATATTTTGAAAACAGAAATATAGTTCAGGAGAAGACATTATGTGAGATTGACAAACTTGTTATCTCCAGCGTTCACCCACTGACGAGTAAAGGACTCAATAGTCCTCCTCATCATCCACCCTTAAAAGGTCGTTACGAAAGGCGTAGACTCGGTTGTGTTTGGGTTTACAACTAGACCCAATATTTGCGACTTCCTGCCAACACATTAAAATTCAGCACGGCATTTTTGAGCAGCGGGTTACCTTCCCTCTTCGGTCCCTATTCGATTGGCCAGTCTGGGTAGTCTGTTTTCAGGACCATCGCTGGAGGTTGTAGCAGGGTCTCGATCAGCTCTGTTGTTCGCCGATGCATGCAGTCAGCTGTGGGTCGCCGATTGCGCTCAGCTCAGTTACTGAATGGGCGTCTTGGACCTCAGATTGTAAAACTGGAATGGAAATAGACTGCGAGCTAATCAAAGTGTACATACTCTGTACCAGCTATTGAAAAATGGCTGATCTATCAATGAACCGATGAACTTTCTGTTGTGGTTGTATCTTATTTCTTAAGGTCAACGAAAATCTTACTGGGGTTGAGGGGTGTGCTTGTCAATAAAAGTCACGTGCTGTCGCTACGAAGTGCACTGTATTTTAAATCATTCTCGTTTAAAAAAGAAAATCATCCAGATACTGTCAGTAATCCTATCGATCTCCATCAGATTTGCATTGAAATTATCGAACTCGGCCATCCGCTTCCCAAAGTCAGGCACCGATACACGCAATCAAATAGTGCTTTGTGCACACAGCAAATTGGTTATACGTAATATTTGGGCCAGTGGAGAGAGTCTGTGTTGGTTGTTGAAAGTATGTAGAAATGCTAACCAATGAACTATTAAACTGTAATCGGTTAGCGAAATGAATATGTTAAACAGCTCTTGAGTGGTGACCTTCCCATAATGTAGTTTTCTGGAACACTGGTCTCTCTAGTTACCCAGAACCGGATTCAGATACCACAACAATCCACAGGCAAAAAGAAGTTAGCCATCCGTCTCTATTTTGACCCCTCCCCAACCACCCCCACAACAATCTCTGTCAGCAGTTGCTATCTTCTCTAAAACCACATGTTGGTGTGTACGTTTGTTGATTGTGTTAAACAAGAGTAGCAACACACCTTACTGTTGTTGCTTTACAAAATTAAGGTTGACTGTAAGTTTATTCCAAGTGGTTTAGAAATAATAAACGAGATATAGCGATGTGGCACAGTTTCAGTAAAATATATGATGCCATATTAATGAAGAAGCGCTATAGACTACAAGCAGAAGTTTGAACCAAGAAACTATTATTATACTTATTATTAATAATTAATATTAGTAAAAGTAAAGTACCCCCGTCACACCAAGTGACGTATAGGGAATATGGTGTTAGTGACCATATATTTTACAGACCTTCGGCACATGATTTTTGGGGTAATGTGGTCGGTAAATAATTAATATTAGCAATTATATATTATTGTTATTATTATGTTTATTACATACGTTTTGCGCATTAAGAACTTGAATGTCACGAACATAAGCTATGACATATGATTAACAATCATTTAATATCTTTTAATCCAATCAGGCAAAACATTATTGTCCTGGTGTGCCAATCTTGCTAGTTGGAAACAAAAAGGATCTAAGAAATGACCAGACGACTATAAGCAATTTGGCCAAAAGGAAACAGACTCCGGTGCAAGCTGAACAGGGACAGACTCTGGCAAACAGGTGAAGTTTTGCGATATATTAGTTCGAATCTCATTATGGAGTTAATCTATGTAAGCAAGTAATCGCTCCACAGCTTAAGGCATGTGTGAAGTCAGAAGCGGAATTCGAGTACTGGTCATGCGAACAGCTCATCGTAAGTTATGAAGTTGTCCTTACCCCTCCATATACGAGTACCGACCATGTACCAGCTCCTCGTGTGTCATGAAGTTGTCCTTATCCCTCCATATACGAGTACCGACCATGTACCAGCTCCTCGTGTGTCATGAAGTTGTCCTTACCCCTCCATATACGAGTACCGACCATTGGACCAGCGCCTCGTGTGTCATGAAATTGTCCTTACTCCTCCATATACGAGTACCGACCATGTACCAGCTCCTCGTGTGTCATGAAGTTGTCCTTACCCCTCCATATACGAGTACCGACCATGTACCAGCTCCTCGTGTGTCATGAAGTTGTCCTTACCCCTCCATATACGAGTACCGACCATGTACCAGCTCCTCGTGTGTCATGAAGTTGTCCTTACTCCTCCATATACGAGTACCGACCATGTACCAGCTCCTCGTGTGTCATGAAGTTGTCCTTACTCCTCCATATACGAGTACCGACCATGTACCAGCTCCTCGTGTGTCATGAAGTTGTCCTTACCCCTCCATATACGAGTACCGACCATGTACCAGCTCCTCGTGTGTCATGAAGTTGTCCTTACCCCTCCATATACGAGTACCGACCATTGGACCAGCTCCTCGTGTGTCATGAAGTTGTCCTTACCCCTCCATCATGAAACAGAACTAAGAGTCATGGTCGCATGATCACAAGACTTGAACCCTGTAGAAGAGAAAGAACCCCGGCCTGTTCTCATCATCATCGTGTGCACTACACACTCACTTAGCCACGACGACTTCAGGTAATTTAAAAGGACAGTGTTAAAACTGCATACAGTGGTAATTGGTAGAAGCTGGAGTTGGATAGGATACGTACTCAAAAGAATTACTTTTTCTTTGTTTCTCGGTCGTCTTTTTAAAACATCGTTGTGTTTGTGTCTTTCTTTGAGACGCAGATTGTGGTGAACTGTGTCTTAAATTGTAGCGCTCTGTCTCAGATTGTGGCGAGCTATGCCTCAGATTGTGGCGAGCTATGCCTCAGATTGTAGCGAGCTATGCCTCAGATTGGTGTCCGGTTAGCGCAATCGATAGGCGGTTGGCTTACCACGGCAACAGCCGGGGTTCGTACCCTGGCGAGGACACCTGGGTTTTACTAATTCCCTAAAAATTAGTGGGAGCCGCGATAGCTCAGTGGTTAGTGAACTGGACTACTACGGACAAGGGGTAGGGTTCGATCCCAACCGACGGCTCCGGGTTCACCCAGCCTTAAATGGGTACCAGATTTTTTCTGGGAAAGTAAAAGCAGCACGGGCGTAATACCGACCACATTACCCCAAAAATCATGTGCTGAAGGTCTGTAAAATATAGGGTCACTAACACCATATTTCCCTATACGCCACTCGGCGTGACGGGGGGTACTTTACTTACTTTACTTTTTATGCCTCAGATTGTGGCGAGCTATGCCTCAGATTGTGACGAGCTATGCCTCAGATTGTGGCGAACTATGCCTCAGATTGTGGCGAGCTATGCCTCAGATTGTAGCGAGCTATGCCTCAGATTGTGGCGAGCTATGCCTCAGATTGTGACGAACTATGCCTCAGATTGTGGTGAACTGTGTGAAAGAGAGAACAAGATTTCAAATATTCACTACGAGCATTTCACTTCGAAACGCCAAAGAGGAACGCTACATGTCTCATCTTAGTTTGGATTTATATTCAGAACTTTCTAGTATCTTTGTGCCCGTGGGGATAACTAAATCAAATACGTTTTTTACAAATTATTGTTCACTTTCTGATATCGGTGTCAGATATAGCTGTCGTTAAAATTAGTGCTATAGTCCGTTCACATTCGTTTGCCTAGACATTAATTTATTTTTTTCAAAAACTTATTGTTCATTTGCATTGATCTTTTGAAGTTAGGTTTAGAATACTAATGTCGCTATAAAAATATTTTTTTATCAAAGAAATGTGATCCAGTTTCAAAGATGCCTTATTTAACCTATATTAAAAAAAAGTTAATCGATATTATAAACACCGGCGGGATTATGTAGATGCTTACATCTCACAGCTGATTCTTTAACATATAGGCATGACCTTCACGGCTGAATGCGCACCGTCCTAAAATAGTTATGTTTCCACTATAAATTTTTATAAAGAAATGTTACATATGAAATTTCCCGTTTAGCACAAAATGACATTTTAGCCGAAACCGGAAATTATGTGACGTCAAAATCACGGCCGTAGACTCGAGTTCGAGTCATAATTCAGAGGCAAATCTCAATATTTACAGAAAGGAGGCGGCACTATCCATATTATCTTCTGCAAGTCTATGTGAGAATGAATATAAAGGCAAAATATTTTACTGAGCATAACATTGCTATAAAGATTTATCAATACTTCTGCAGAGAGCGTAAAAAGGGACATCTTTATTGTTCTTTATCAAACCCTGAGAAGAGAACAATGCATATTTTAGGTTTGTGTAAACGTTCATTTGATCGAATAGTTAAAGGAAGCGGATATTTATTGCCAACAAATGCAAGAAAGCAAGGAAGGAAAGAAACGTTAGACAGTTTTGATAAGGACCTAGTAAAAAGAGAAATCTGTCGAATGTTTGATATAAACGAAGAAGTGACACTTAGAAAGTTGAAGCTTTGGCTGAAAACTAACAACGACATTGAAATATCAAAAACTTCATTATGGAAAATATTAAGAAGTGCAGGCTTCACCTTTAGAAAGTATGCTGGTGGAAAAAAACATTATTTGTGAGAAGCCACATCTAGTAGCTCTTAGAAGCAAGTATTTACGTGAAGTGAAGGAAATGCGCGAAAATGATTATGATATTGTTTATTTAGATGAAACTTGGATCAACGCTCATCATACAAATGAAAAGGAATGGCAGTTAGCAGATGGAAGTATTAAAAGATCAGTACCAAGCAGTAAAAGGCAACGTTTGATAGTTGCACATGCAGGTAGCAGACATAATGGGTTGTTGCAGAATGCTCATCTCGTTTTCATTTCAAAATCCATAGACAATAGAGACTACCACTCCGAAATGAATGGGCACATATTTAAAGACTGGATCGAGAAAAGTATCCTTCCAATATTATTTTTGCGCATAGTGCGCAACGCTCAATTTGATCGGTGCGAACGCCATCAAACCATATTCTTTTTACATGTCTTGTATCATCTTGATATTGGTGAAATCTAATTCCTTGTTCAATTATCTAAAAAAAATTCATGTATAATATGGTATATGTTAGATAAATATAAATATATAGATTGATTCTTAAAACCATGGAAAATGTTGTCTCTGAAATCTCATCCGTTGAGTCGATAAAACGCTTCCGTATAACTAATTCTTTGTAAAACGACGCTTTTTTCTCCAACAGTATTGGTGCTCTGTCGTACATGGAGTGCTCTGCTCGAGCAAATGAAGGCATCAGGGAACTGTTTGAGGCTGCAGCAAGAGTAGGGATTAGTCGGAAAAAGATTCATAAATATTATCGATGTGCCATTTTTTGAGAAAAATAAAAACAAAAAAACATTCCAGTTCATTATCTCCAACCACCACAACAGCACATTATTTTTTTAATGTTCTATACCTGCTATATAATCACATAATGTTCTATCTTCTTCTTCTTTTCTCTTTCACTGATACCTAAAAGGTGTCGTGGTTTATATCATTTGTCGTTCTTGTGCTGCTCGAATTGTCTGAATTAGTGATTTTCCTTTGTTGTTACATGTCTCTGTCACTGCATCTATCCATCTTCTTCTGGGTCTTCCTCTTGGTCTTTTTCCATGCATTCTCGAGAAGAACGCCCTTGATGGTGATTGGTGAGGATTCATTCTGACCAGGTGACCAAACCATTTAAGTTGTTGTTTATATATTCTTGGCAGGGTTTTGTTCCTACTATTTTTCTTATGGTTTCATTTGGTATTCTATCTCTTCTTGTGTTGTTTGTTACTTTTCTCAAGCAACGCATCTCACATGTATTGATCTTTCTTAAATGTGATTTAGAAAGGGTCAATGTTTGACTTTCATAGCATAAAGTTGGTATGCAGATGCTATTTATCATTTGTTGTTTAGCTGGCATAGAAATGTTTGGATGTCTTAGCAATGGTGAAAGCTGGTATGTGACAGCATTTGCTTTTTGTATTCTCATGTCAATTTCTCTGTCTAGTTTTCCATCTTCTGTGAACATTGTGCCTAAATACTTGAATTCCTCTACTTGTTTTATTTTTATATTCCTCTAATGTTCTATACCTGCTATATAATCACATAATTTAAATATTGTTCATTGTATTAATCAAATATTGCTAACTTTAATCTACTTCTTTGTGTCAATGCCGGGTTGGCACGATACGGGTTGGCACGATACGGGTTGTTAACGTTGGTTAAACATTGGTCGATGTGCTGAAAGTTATCAATTGAAAAGTCTTGTTTCAGTTTGTTTAAATCTCAATCTTGCTGCGGTTTTTGTTTCTTTTTCTTTCCTCCATCGTTTACCTTTCATCATCCAAGGGAGATAAGCTTTGCGGTCTTTTGCTCTTTTGTTGTTCACTTCTGCTGTTATATTTCCAAGTCGCTGTAGCATTTCGTGTATTCAAGTTTTTTCTCTGCACACCATTTCGGACCGTAATTGTATTGTTGTTGCTTTTATTTGTAAGTGTTTTTTAAATACATGTGTAGTTTTGATGTTAACTTTATGTTTGTCTCAGAAATTTCCTCAATTATAAATATTCCTTTAATCCTATTACCAGTTCTTGCTTTCAAAAGAAGTTTAATGTACCAATCCTCTGAAGCTCTGGTGTACTTCGTTTGCATTGTTGTTGCCAACGAGCACAGGAAACAAACTGGTAGCAATTCTAACGTGCGTGTGTGTGTTCGAGCGTGTTTGTTATATATGTATATATTGAAGTCCTAAAAATTCTGCCTGAAAGCTTTCATGGCCGCTGTAACTATAAAAAAATCCCTGATTATTATTTTGAAGATAGCCTCTGGCATGCATGTACTAGATGGCTATGCAAATACTGTCATTTGCTACATACCAACAGTTCTAGCATGGCGGTCTGTGGTCATTTTGTACCCGATGTTAGGGCATTCAGATCGTGTTTATAAATGTCTTGATTTGAATAACAGACTCTTCAGTCATTTTGAGATTTGCGATGATGTCTTTTTCTTTATTGCTATCATTACTTCTGTCTTTTTGCTATTTAAGAGTCCTTTATTTTTGCTTTCCTTCACTATAATGTCAAACCTTTTTTGTAACTGGAGCGGTGATAGCTCAGTGGTTAGTGAACTGGACTACAAAGGACAAGGGGTAGGGTTCGATCCCAACCGACGGCCTCCGGGTTCACCCAGCCTTAAATGGGCATTTTTTTCTGGGAAAGTAAAGCGGCACGGGCGTAATACCGACCACATTACCCCAAAAATCATGTGCCGAAGGTCTGTAAAATGTATGGTCACTAACACCATATTCCCTATACGCCACTTGGCGTGACGGGGGCTCTTTACTTTTTACTTTCTTCTAACTCATTTTCGTTCTTAGAGATTAAGACTGCATCATCAGCATACCTTAGATTATTTATATTATGATCCCCAGTTGTTATTTCTGACATGCACCGTATAGATCTTAAAATAATTTCACTATAAATATTAAATAAATCTGGTGACAGCACACAACTTTGCCTAATACCCTCTTTTATTTGTTGAAACATTCCGGATTAATTTCCAGTTCTTATGGCCGCTGTTTGTTGCCAGTATATGTTCTTTATTATTCTTAGATATTTGCTATATACGTTTATGCTTTCTAAAATTGTGATTATCTCTTGGTGCTTAACTTTCTCAAACGTTTTGGTATAATCTATGAAACGAAGGTATAAATCTGTTTTCACATCTATGGCTCTTTCTTCTAAAAATCGTAGGAAAAACCATTTTATTAAAACAAGTAAAGGAATGTAAATATCTGGGAACAATGTTAACCTCAGATGGTAGATGTACAACAAGAGGTGAGATGCAGAAAGGTTCAGACATAAACGGCTTTCCAAAAATGAGGAAGATACCGTGGAATTCATTTTTAACAATATAAATAAGAAGAGTTCTTAAATGTTATGTAGATCCAGTCTTAACATATGGATGTGAATCATGGACAACAGACAAGAAAATCACTAGAGGCTGTAGAAATGTGATTTTACAGAAGAATTTTTTTAGAATATCATGGCCAGCTAAAAAGAGTAATGAAAATGTTCTGAATGAGACCAACGCAAAGAAAGAGCTAATTTCTAATATTAGGAAGAAACAATCCTCATTTTTTGGCCATACAAAGAGAAGGGAACAGCTGGAATATATTGTGACAACTGGGAAGAATGAGGAACGAAGAGAAAGATCGAAGCAAAGAGAAAAGATACCAGACAACTTAAGAGAATAGCTTGGCAGAAGGTCAACAACAGAAATGATAAATAACTGTCGAGATTGAAAGTTGTGTAGAGACATGATCAATCTACGTCAGCAGGCATGGTACTTGATGATGATTAGTCATTTTGATGTAGGTGTTTGTCAATGTCCCCTTTTAGAAACATGTATAATTTATTTGTCATTGTCCTGGGGATAATGTTTATTGTGTTAATTACCGCCCTTATCCGGTAAACAAGCACAACACTGGACAAGCCTGTTTACACTGTTGCTGTGATCGTTTGTATCAATTTTCAAAGTGCTCAAATACATGTTTATCTCTTTTACTGATATCTATGAAAAATAA
Organism: Megaustenia siamemsis; assembly: GCA_032433765.1. Classification (NCBI taxonomy): domain Eukaryota; kingdom Metazoa; phylum Mollusca; class Gastropoda; order Stylommatophora; family Ariophantidae; genus Megaustenia; species Megaustenia siamemsis. The sequence goes on from JAVIAB010000125.1 coordinate 31,657,475, forward strand.
GATTGATTTAAATAAATGGAAAACATATTTATAATAAATGATGGATGTATTAAATTAAATATGTGTCCATTGTGTTATAATTATTAAAATAGAATACTCGTATGTTTGTTCTAATATTGTGTTGTTTCTCCTTAATCCCGTGTTCGCTTGACGACTACTTACCTATATCGTTCTCACAAAACATACACACACACCATAAAAGACAGTAAATGGGTCAGATGCGTTGTGCTCTAGCATACTGGACAATTTGAAGACGATACAACACAAACTATAATATAGGATTACAACATCTACAATACAGAGAAGCTGATATTCTGATGTACACTGATTCTTTTGAAATGCGAATCTTCGGCTTGTTGGAAGAGCTCAGAAAAAAGACAGGATTCAATTCATTAACGAATATATTATATATATATATATATATATATATATATATATATATATATATATATATATATATATATATATATATGTATATATATATATTAATGTTAGTGAAAGCAAAGAAGAAAATAATTTTAAAAAACTTTGATATCTATGCATTCCTGGCCAACAAATCCAACTTCATCATTGTATTTTTTGGGTGTCTGATTGTCTGCATTATCAATCCTTGCTCGCTTGGTCAGACAGCTATCAGCGTTATCGCTTGGTCAGACAAATACCAGTGTTATCGCTTGTTCAGACAGCTATCAGCGTTATCGCTTGGTCAGACAGCTATCAGCGTTATCGCTTGGTCAGACAGCTGCCAGCGTCATCACTTGGTCAGACAGCTACAAGCACCATCACTTGGTCAGACAGCTATCAGCGTTATCGCTTGGTCAGACAGCTACAAGCACCATCACTTGGTCAGACAGCTATCAGCGTTATCGCTTGGTCAGACAGCTACCAGCGTCATCACTTGGTCAGACAGCTACAAGCACCATCACTTGGTCAGACAGCTATCAGCGTTATCGCTTGGTCAGACAGCTACCAGCGTCATCACTTGGTCAGACAGCTATCAGAGTCATCGCTTGGTCAGACAGCTATCAGCGTCATCGCTTGGTCAGACAGCTACCAGCGTCATCGCTTGGTCAGACAGCTACAAGCATCATCACTTGGTCAGACAGCTACCATCATCATCACTTGGTCAGACAGCTACCAGCGTCATCGCTTGGTCAGACAGCTACCAGCGTCATCGCTTGGTCAAACAGCTACCAGCATCATCGCTTGGTCAGACAGCTATAAGCGTCATCACTTGGTCAGACAGCTATCAGCGTCATCGCTTGGTCAAACAACTGCTAACGTCATCGCTTGGTCAAACAACTGCTAACGTCATCGCTTGGTCAGACAGATACCAGGTCATCGCTTGGTCAAACATATACTAACGTCATCTTCTAGTCATTCGGCTACCAACGTCATCGTTTGGTCAGACAGCTACCAGCGTCATCGCTTGCGGGGAAAGTAGAATCTTGATCTCCTGTTACTACTGATCCTAACACAGGCAGTCAGTTCTGAGTCGCTGACCACTTTCAACCCAGATAATGACTGGGGTTAAGGTCCTATGTTACGTCATCAGCGGAAGTAGTTCCACATCTGTTTCTCTCTCAATGTTAAGTCCGGTTAACTGTCTGTAGCAAGTTGTTTCAAGTCTTTATCTATCTATCTATTGTCCTTTCGAACCGAAGACGGCACATAGGACAGAACCACAATCTCAAAAACAGAAACTTTGCGTGCCAAAATGGCGCATATTGCAGAGACCGCTGCTACTAACATCTATGGCTGTTTCCATAACAATACGTTTTTACAATGACAGCTTGTCAAGCTATCAATCAACCTCCTTAGTCGCCTGTTACGATATGCCTGGAAGATCACAGTGTCACTATTCTTTACTTCCCTCATAATGAGGCCCCGGTAACATACGGGAATCAAGTCTTTATCTTAACTTTAAATCTTCCTTAGGGGTTGGTTGGTCTAGGTAAGATGTCGACCTCTGCACAAGAAGGTCCCGCCTTCGATTCTTTTCCCGCCATAGGTCGTGGGGATATTTGTTCTTGAATCCAAGGTTTGTTCCTGCACTTACCTTCACGCGATCTCTAGTCAGTGAGATCCTATGTCTAAATAAAGACGAAGAAGTTCTTCTTCTACCTTTCAGCTCCCTGTGGAGCATAGGCCTTCAACAAACACTTTCCAAGTCGTTCTGTTTCTTGCCATTCTTTTAAGATCATTCCATGTCTTCCCCATCATCTTCATCTCTGCTTCTGTCTGTCTTCTTCAATAATTTCTTGGTCTTCCTCTTTGTCTTTTCCTCTGGGGATTCCAAAAAAAGGCCTATTGTGTAATACTCTCAGTTGGCTTCGGCAGTGTGTGTCCTATCCAGCGCCATCGTCTTCGTTGTATCTCTTTATCCACTGGTATTTGACTGGCACAATTCCATAATTCTATGTTAGTGATTTTGTCCTGCCATTTCCATCATTTTATTCTGCGTAAGCATCCATTAATGAAAGTCTGTACCTTCATGATTATTAATTTTTCTGTTCTCCGTGTTTAACAGCCATATAATAGGACCGACTTAACATTGGGAACGAAGAAGTTGTTGGGACTGCCTTTTTTTTAGGGCAACATTTCCAGAGAAAGTGGACATGCAGAGAATGGTGCAGTAGGGCTAGCTGTATGGGGGGATCAATGAGAACAGTCAATTGTAAATATTGCAACAACACACGCGAGCATGACAATTAAAAAAAAACGAAGAAAAAAGTGGTATGGTACCAGCTTTACGTGGTAATTAACAAAATAAAAGTCGACGTTTCGGCCAAGTAGGCCTTCAGCTGAAACCTCGATTATTGTTTTGTTAATTACCACGTAAAGTTGTTACCATACTACTTATTTCTTCTTTTTTCAAAATTGTCATTATCATCAGCTTTACAGCAGCTTTGCATCTCTGCACATCCTAGTGCATCTTGAGGCTTTTACTCCCATGCGAGCGTGAACTGTATGCATTCATTCTGTCTTTTTTTTTTCACTTGTTAAGTATTTCTTACTTGCCGAATGTGCATGACCAAAAAATGTGAACATTTTCTTTGGCATACACTTTGATTTCAGGATTGCAGTATTAATGTGCTATTTGATGATATTTTTCGCACTAGAATCAATTTTTTTTTATGTTTAAAATAAACATTCATAAAATAAAGAGCAATAAAATATGAGTTTCCTTACAGCTAAGCAGGCATACGCTGTACTCAACACAAACAGAAACCCTGCAACTTTGGCTTCGAAACACACCAACCAATTGATTGGCATGGTACAATCATTACATTTGTGGTAATAAATTCCTTCAATAAGGACCTCATGTAGTAACAAACATCTTACCAGCGGTTGCTATACAACAATCAGGCACTGGATCGAACGACACGGTTGTCCCCGTCTTGTGGGGGGGGGGGGGGGGTGTCAAGAAAAGCCAAAGGTTATATATATATGGTTCAAAACAATTGCCCATTGTAGACATTCATTCATTGGATGCCGTCTCCACATCGAAGGTTGGCTACCATTGAGCGTCATTCATTCATTGGGTGCCGTCTCCACATCGAAGGTTGGCTGCCATTGAGCGTCATTCATTCATTGGGTGCCGTCTCCACATCGAAGGTTGGCTACCATTGAGCGTCATTCATTCATTGGGTGCCGTCTCCACATCGAAGGTTGGCTACCATTGAGCGTCATTCATTCATTGGGTGCCGTCTCCACATCGAAGGTTGGCTACCATTGAGCGTCATTCATTCATTGGGTGCCGTCTCCACATCGAAGGTTGGCTACCATTGAGCGTCATTCATTCATTGGGTGCCGTCTCCACATCGAAGGTTGGCTACCATTGAGCGTCATTCATTCATTGGGTGCCGTCTCCACATCGAAGGTTGGCTACCATTGAGCGTCATTCATTCATTGGGTGCCGTCTCCACATCGAAGGTTGGCTACCATTGATTGACCACTGTTACCTGCCACGCAAAGCGGCTAAGGAGGTTTGGAATCGTCGCATGTGCAGTCGAGTATGACGTGCACGGAGCGATCTTGTCAACGGAATTTACCAATTCATTTTGGGAAATGCTGTAACAAGTGGTGGAGCGGATATAGGGAGTTTCTGGGTGCAATAAAACTGGTTTCATGTAGAAATAGAACAGAATAGAACAGAATAGAACAGAATAGAATAGAACTCGGTAACTTTGCAATATGCGATTTCCAAGCATCCATACACACTCCGGAACAGGAGAATCAGTATCCTGTAGGACTGAGACACTTACAACGTCATAAATCTACTACAGCGGCAATCCTGCATGACACACTTTGGGGAAATGGCGAAGACCTAAAAGTTATAACATTCATGATCATCATCATCATCATCAAGTACCATGCCTGCTGGCGTACGTTGACATGTCTCTCCACAACTTTCGATCTCGACAGTTATTTATCATTTCTGTTGTTGACCTTCTGCCAAGCTATTCTCTTAAGTTGTCTGGTATCTTTTCTCTTTGCTTCCCTCTATCTCTTCGTCCCTCAATTTTCCCATTTGTTACAATATATTCCAGCTGTTCCATTCTCATTACATGGCCAAAAAATAATGATTGTTTCTTCCTAATATTGGAAATTAGCTCTCTTTTTGCTTTAGCCTCCTACAGAACGTTTTCATTACTCTTTTTAGCTGTCCATGGTATTCTCAACATTCTTCTGTAAAACAACATTTCTACAGCCTCCAGTAATTTTCTTGCATGTTGTCCTATTCTCCATTATTCACATCCACATGTTAAGACTGTCTCTACATAACATTTAAGAACTCTTTTTCTTGTTTCTATTGTCAAAATGGATTGCACAGTATGCCTCTTGATATTCTCCTCTTGATTGTAGATCATATTTGTGTATGCCATGCCATTTCCTTTATTTCTCCACTAATCCTAAATTAATTCCATGGTATACGAACTATTTTCCTGAGTCCTCTGTTTTCAAATGCATCTAATTTACTTTCTATTTCTTTAGCTGTTTTCAAGCTCTTGCATGCAGAAATAAAGGTATATAACACATTCAATTCGAAAATCCTGACTAGTGATACCGACCTTTCTTCAATTATCTCCCTTTCTGTTTGCGTTCGCCTATCTACTCTTCTTCGTCCGTCGTTAAAAGGTCGTTAACTAGGCGTAAAAGACATTGACTTATAGTATCAGTGATCTCTGGTTTCAAAATCAATACAATTTAATTCTTATTTCTGTCGATTAAACAAGATGAAAAGGAGGTTCTGTGCTGCAGTCAAATATTTTTTTTTTATATTTATTTTCAAATTTTGTTAAATGCAATGTAGCGCCTACAGTATAGTGTAGTCTGGGTGGCTCGATTTCTTATTAAAATTCAATGACATGATGTTTTCATGAATCTCCAGGCTGTTTTTGGTAACAGTAATAGTTTTCAATCTCTCCCTGTCTCTTTCTGTCTCTGTCTTTCGCTGTGTCTGTATGTCTGTCTCTGTATGTCACTGTCTGGCTGTGTCTCTCTGTTTGTGTCTCTATCTGTCTGTCTGTCTCTGTCTCTATATGTCTGTCTCTCTTTGTCTCTGTCTCTCTGCCTGACTGTCTTTGTCTGTCTGTTTCTGTCTGTCTATCTCTTTCTACCTGTCTGTCCCTTCCTGTTTGTCTTTATGTCTATCTCGATGTTTGTCTCTGTCTGTCTGTCTCTGTCTGCGTCTCTGCATGTGTCTCTCTGTCGGTCTCTCTTTCTCTGTTTATGTCTCTGTCTATCTCTGTCTGTCTCCGTCTGCCTCTCTGTGTATGTCTCTGTCTGCCTGTTTTTCTCTCTCTCTCTCTCTGTCTCTCTCTGTCTGTTGGACTTCATCTCTGTCTGTCTGTCTGTCTGTCTATTTTGTGTCTCCGTCTGTCTATCTTTTTGTGTGTGTCTCTCTCTGTCTATCTCTGTCTATCTCTGTCTATCTCTGTCTATTTGTCTGCCTGCGTCTCTCTGTGTCTGTCTCTCTTTCTGTCTCTCTGCCTTTGTCTGTCTATCTCTCTGACTGCCTGTCTCTATTTTTTGTATGTCTGTCTCTCTCCGTCTGTCTCTCTCTGTATGCCTCTCTTTTTGTATGTCTGTCTGTCTCTCTGTCTGCCTCTTTGTCTGTCTGTCTGTCTCTCTATCTGCCTCCCTTTGTCTCTGTTTCTCTGGCATTCACCTCTCGACATTTTTTTTTTAAATGTCTTCTTCAGCCTCCCTTAATGTGACGTAACGATGGAGGAGACAAGCTGAGTTATGGTTTACATCAAAACTACAATATTTGCTCATTTTGGCCCAACATATCCGACTTCAGCACCACATTATTTTCCTTTCCATCCCTACAAACGTGGTTATTGTGGGTAGACCTTGTCTGGGTGCACCTGTGACGTGGGATAGGATCTGGATAGTTTATGTTCGTCGAACCTGGTTCAAACAATCAGCTATAAGTCGCTAACAGCTTTCAGCCCTAGCGCTGGCATGCGACTTCACCTCTCCCCCACCCCTTCCCCGTAATAGTAATGTAATGTGCCATCGAAGTTCTTATATGGTTCTTTTTTTCGTGCAGAACAAGGTTCCAACCATTTCCTCCAATCGTTCCGGCTCTGAGAAAAAATAGGTACCCTTATTTTTCGTCAGGAAAAGAAAGTTTCGAAAGAGATAGCACAGGATCCTCAAAAAGATATGAACAGGAGAAGTGGAAGAGAAGCTTAACTACCTAACCGTTGTAATGTTATGGGGATACCTTTACCGCTTTATTAACTAACTCCAGGGATAATTTAAATAAATCGCAAATCATCATCATCATCGAGTGCCGTCTCCACAACGAATGTTGGCTACCATGGAGCGCCATTCCACTGTCTCTTGCTTTGATGGTGCAGATTGTCATAGGCTGACTTGTCCATCTTTTGATGTTACTCGTTCATGTTAGTCTTGGTCTGCCTCTGCCTCTTTTACCTTGTATTTTCCCTTCCAATAGTACTTTTATTAGGTTGTTGTGCCTTCTAACATGCCTCAAAAATTTCATGTGTCTTGTTGTAATTGTGTTTAGTAGTTCTCTTTTCATTTTTAGTTGTTTTCAAACTTCATTGTTTGTTTTCAAATTGCAAACAACATCAAATATAAATGATGTTTTAAGCCAGGAACAAAGAAGAGAGAATAAACTGGTAACAACCAATGGTACAACGTCAATGCCAGTGAGCTAGAGTTGCCCAATGCCGTATACAAATCTCCATGGTGGTTCCGTGAACAGACTAACCACTCTCATCAAGAGTAAGAATAACAAACTATCCATTCTGATCAAGAGTAGCAATCAAAAATTAACCGCTCTGATCAAGAGTAATATTTAAAAAAACTAACCATTTTGATCAAGTTATCAATCAAAAACTAACCACTCTGATCAAGATCAAGAGTAACAATAAAAACAACTAACCACTCTGATCAATAGTAATAATAAAAAACTAACCATTCTGATCAAGTTATCAATCAAAAACTAACCACTCTGATCAAGATCAAGAGTAGCAATCAAAAGAAGGCAAACATGTTACCCAAAATAATGACATGATGAAGTCCGATGCAGGCGATAAAGAGAGAAAATACTAAATAGCTTGGTGTCATGGCATGGAAAACAGTCAATAAGAGAATTGATGCGATGCACGGTGGATAGAAGATTGTGGAAGGACATGATTGTCACATGATGATGAAGTCGGTTGGATGGAAATGAAGGAGCAAGCATCGCAACTTACTGTAATCTTCCACGCAACGCAATAGTGTTCATTGCGCAATGGGCGGTGCAGAAAACGTCAGTGCGAACGACGACAACAACACGCCAAGAATAAGACATTATAAGTCACCGGTTTCATTAAAAACATTATATTTTATTTATATACAAAATAAGACATTAAATTGGTTTTCCAACTTAGTTAAACTACTTTCAAAGCTAAACATTCATACATTATAATATTCAATAAATGTACACAAAAGCAACAACAATTATAATTAATGTGCAAATTAGATTTTTTTTTTTACATACAAAAAATGATACTTCAAACAAATATCTACAAACGGAATTTACATGTAAATTTTTACATAATGCAGAAAATTAGCACTTACAAACATACACTTCTATGTTAATGTAGAAAAGATAGATCAAATTAATATCAACAAATTACAATATCCTATTTTTGAATCAAGGAAACCGTACATGAAGTTAACATTTGTTAGTTTATATACACACAAATGATCCATCCATTTAATATATGCAATAATAGAGTGCCCACTCTCTTGTATTTCATGTCTGTGGTACAGGAAGGCGATCAAACCGGTGATTCTGTCTTCTCATACATTCTCGGTTGCTCAAATTTCATGGAGATGGAAATTCTAGACAGGAAATTATGCGGAACTCATCATCATCATCGAGTGCATTCTCCGCAACGAAGGTTGGCTACCATGGATCGCCATTCTACTCTGTTTCTTGCATTGATGGTGCAGGCTGTCATAGATTGACTTGCCCATCTTTTGATGTTACTCGTCCATGTTAGTCTTGGTCTGCCTCTGCCTCTTTTACCTTGTATTTTTCCTTCCAATATTACTTTTAGTAGGCTGTTGTGTCTTTTAACATGCCCCAAAAATTTCATTTGTCTTGTCTTCATTGTATTTAGTAGTTCTTTTTTTATTTATATGCGGAACTACTCAAGTTGTAAAGCAATCTTCATTATCCGGTTAGGGTTTTAATCATTGACTTTTGCGTTCAAATTCACACTAAGTTTACAACACTTTCTTAGTCATGGTTTAATATGCAAGACGTTGATTGTTCAAATTCACACTAAGTTTACAACACTTTCTTAGTCATGGTTTAATATGCAAGACGTTGATTGTTCAAATTCACACTAAGTTTACAACACTTTCTTAGTCATGGTTTAATATGCAAGACGTTGATTGTTCAAATTCACACTAAGTTTACAACACTTTCTTAGTCATGGTTTAATATGGAAGACGTTGATTGTTCAAATTCACACTAAGTTTACAACACTTTCTTAGTCATGGTTTAATATGCAAGTCGTTGATTGTTCAAATTCACACTAAGTTTACAACACTTTCTTAGTCATGGTTTAATATGCAAGACGTTGATTGTTCAAACTCACACTAAGTTTACAACACTTTCTTAGTCATGGTTTAATATGCAAGACGTTGATTGTTCAAATTCACACTAAGTTTACAACACTTTCATAGTCATTGTTTAATATGCAAGTCGTTGATTGCTAATGAGGTAGTCAAATATTTGGTGGCTACGACAGCAAATGTTACACTAACAGAAAATTGTGTAATTTTTTAAAAAAAAAAAATGATAGGTAACGAATCAGAAGCAATTACAATTTCATTGGCAGCAAAAGCCACTCTGGCAACCAGTTTATAAGGCAACACTGGGGCAAAGTTACTGTTCTTCAAATCTAATTGAGGTTTTCAAGTACATACATGCAGTAAAACGTGTGATGATTACGTCACATTGGTTTCAGTGGTAGACGTATTTTGTCACTATCATGTTCTATTCTATTTTTTTGTTGTTGCACTAGGAAACATATGGATGTCCGAAGAAATTAGGTTAAATACTAAAATATAATTTTCAACTCCAGTGTTAAGTCAGTCCTATTATATGGCTGTGAAACATGGAGAACAACAAAATTGACAATCGTGAAGATACAGACTTTCATTAATGGATGCTTACGCAGAATAAAAGGATGGAAATGGCAGGAAAATATCACTAACATAGAATTATGGAAATGTACCAGTCAAATATCAGTGGATAAAGCGATACAGCGAAGACGATGGCGCTGGATATGACACACACTGCGGGAGCCAACTGAGAGTATTACACAACCTGCCCTTTTTTGGAATCCTCAGGGGAAAAGACAAAGAGGAAGACCAAGAAATTATTGGAGAAAACAGATAGAAGCAGAGATGAAGATGATGGGGAAGACATGGAATGGTCTTAAAAGAATGACAAGAAACAGAACGACTTGGAAAGTGTTTGTTGAAGACCTATGCTCCACAGGGAGCTGAAAGGTAGAAGAAGAAAATGTTCTATTCCATATCTTGTTCCTACATGGTCTCGACAAATATGTATAGTGTACCCTTATATGCGTAATCCATCGATGTCTTTGCAGATGTGCAGCTTTGTCGCGTGGATGAGCTCGTTGCTTTCTTTCCTTCCTAAGTTTGTCTGAAAGACATTCAGTCTAGAGCCGAACTGTTTCTGTATTCCCAGATCAGTTTCGGTGATGTAGACCGTCATGAACTGTTTGCTTCATTAAAGCTCTTCCATTGAAGCACACACAAAATGATTAACTGGTCAGACAGATTGCGGGCATTCGATCAGAAATGTGTTGATTCGGAAACCTGGTTATTGTAAAACAATCGATGCTTGAATTTACTTTCTTCAGCTTTGGACAGAAAATTGCGTTTTTTTTTTTTTTTGTTTTTTTTTTTTTTTTAATCTGCATCAATTCCGTGAAGTTTCGAATAGAAAGCATATGATGAAGAGTTGTTGCTCATATCTGGACATTTTGTACGTCAAATCTGATTTCAGACAGTATTTTTAGTTTCCAACATTTTGCATTGCTTTCAGCGGAGATTTACGATCTCATTTGTTGTTGAGTGTAGCACTCACATCAAACGAGTTATTTCTGTCTCGAGGAAAATATTCACAAACAACCAGCCTTGTCACATCTCATTCTAGAATGTCATCCATCTCGCTGTTGAGACTAGAGACATCGTCAGCGGCCTCTAAGACAAAATAATCATTATAGTTTTCGCTGCTGTGTTCTGTTTTCTTACTGCCATGACTGTTATACATGTCTGTTACGTAAACAAATTGCGGACTAGTTTTCCGGAAGTTACCCGGGATCATGCTATCTAGGTAACGTGCATTGTTTATGTCTGTAGTCACAGTGTTAGATTTCGGCCGTTTGTCGGAGAAAACCTGTGAACGGGAGACGCAAAATGCAACATCCATCTGTTGGGAGTGCGCTCTAGAAGGGGCCGTGAGAATAACTGGACGAGATGCTACAAGATTCTCAACAATGGGTATAGAACTGATCGAAATGGAAGACGTCAGTGATCGTTTATGGTGCAGATAATTGCTCTCGTTTATTAGTGAATTAAAATGTGATTTCTCTTTTACGCAAAATGTGTTTTTCTGAACAGGTAATGGTGGTAAAGGTCCAAGTTTAGTCGATATTCTGACAGCTTCTGGACTTTTAGTAATGTTTCGGTGTTTAGTTTCAAAACATTCATGTGTGGCTGGAATATTGTCAACATTTTGATGATCACGTGAGTGTTTGAGGATATAGCTGATATCGTCTGAGTGTACAGCCCTTAGGGGTTGATGCTTCCTAACTCTGGTCGTTAGATCTACGTCTGCTGTGTGAGGTATTTGGTACATTGCTTGTGTCTGCTCCAGAATATTTGTCTGTGGGATTCTATCACGTAATTGATGCATAGAATCTCCTACTACTTTAGCTGGCTTCAAAACAAGGTCAAGGCTTTTACCACTTGCATGCTTTTCTCTCACGTCACTCTGAACTATTCTCAGATTTTCGCTTTGGAACATGGCAGATATTTCCTCAAAGTGAGAACAAGCTATTGGACTTCTTTTCGGTTGAACGTGGTAATACGCTTTATCAATCAGTTTTGGCTCATCTTGTGCTCCGCCGCTGAGCTTGAACATGGTTAGCTGACATAGAATGTTGTTAGTTTCCTTGTTTTCCAGAGGCGTAGTAGTCATGCTCATCGGAGTGGAGAATTCTCTATCTGAAGATCTGCAATGATGGCAGTTGTCACCAACATTCTGTCTTTCATGTTTTCGTTTGTTACACATGTCAACATGGTGACGATTATCAATGCTCCCACTTTTGTGACAATCCAATTTCGATGGATTCAAAGTTATCCGCATGTCTTCGCTATGAAAGAGAGCTCGCCTTTGCCGCTCATTTATGAATGTCCAATTCCTGTCCAGCGTTTCGTAGATTCTCTCTTCATCAGGTTCTTGCTCTAAACATGGAACTTGACATTCTGGCTGATTGGTTGAGCAAGCGTGACCGCTAGATGGCACGACTGGTTCTGGGTGGCGCCATATCTGTTCTCGACTTTTGCTCTGTGACGTGTTCGCAGTCTTGATGTCGGAACTTGGCACAAGGTTGAGTGAGCTGACCGGTGATGTAGTTAAATTGCCCGCCATTTTAGAATGTCGAATTAGATGTGCCCCAATCATATAATTGGAGTCCAGTTTATCGTTGCACCGTAACGGCAGCGTTGGAACATTAGCCTGAAAGGCAGAAAGATCACGTTAACAAAATTGTCAAAATAATACCATCTGTAAAAACAAAAAAAAACAATATTATAATATAGTTGAAGCTAATTTAATTGGTACAGCCAATCAATATTTGTAGTAATATCGCCAAATTGTCAAAATAATACCATCTGTAAAACAAAAAAAACAATTTTATAATATAGTTGAAAATAATTTAATTGGTACAGCCAATCAATATTTGTAGTAATATCGCCAAATGTGGTTTATTCCAAGTAATATAAAATGTATAGCTTTCATTGAATTTTTATTGCATGGCTGCACCTATGTCATAATTATGGTTTGTTGTTTACTAAACAAGTGCTTCTTTTTTAATGTTATAATGAAATGATCAAATTTATAATTTTGCTGTTTTGTAAACACATGTTCTTAAAGTTGTAAAAAATACTAATAATATATTTCTTATGTACGATTACATTTTCTTAGTTCAAACAACAACCTAATTATAACTTCATTAGATCTCAGTTACATCCTATAGCTATAATTACCCTGTATCTCATCTGAAGTTTCTCATTTCATTAGTATCATTTAGTATAATTTCCCCTTTGCGACCTGGCGTGTTACCTACCACACCACCCACCAATTGTTCCGTGCAGATCTAACACCATATTACTCATAAACCTCATATGTGTAGGGAATTCTTTACCTTTTTAAAACTTTACTTGTAGTTTTCTTATCTCCAACTTTTAGTTTCTTATTCATATAATATAGATTCCTTATATCATTGGTTTAGCTTCTTATTCATATAATATAGATTCCTTATATCATTGGTTTAGTTTCTTATTCATATAATATAGATTCCTTATATCATTGGTTTAGCTTCTTATTCATATAATATAATTTCCCTATATCATAGATTTAGTTGCTTATTCCTTTACCGTAGATTCCCTATATCCTGGTTTTAGCTTCTTATTCCTATAATATTGACTCCCTATGTTATAGTTATTGTTTCTTATTCCTATAATATTGACTCCCTATATCATAGTTACTGCTTCTTATTCCTATAATTAACATTTCCTTAGTCCTAATTTTAATTTCTAATTCCTATAAGAAACATTGTTTGGCCACATGAAAAGATAGAAAGACCAAAACAAAACACATACAACCTTTAATAAACATGCGAGAACACCAGACTCAAGGACCGATCACGAAAGAGATGTATGGATGGAATATTAGAAACACACAAGGAAACATAATAGAGCCCAATAGAAGAATTAAAGGCAGCAAATTAAATTTCCCCTCGACACTGAAAGGCAATTGAGGAAAGAGAGAGGAAGAAGATAAAAAAAAAGTTCTTTATCTTCTAGTTTTAATTTCTTATTTCAGTAGAATGTTTAACATCGTTTCTCTTTCTCCTGGCTATAAACTATTAATGTTCCTGTTTTCTCGCTCTACCCTAAATATAACATTCTTTGTTTTTATCACTTCATTTTAGCATTATTTTTAAACTTGTTTTCCCCACCATCTCTCTTATGTACTTACCTCGTCGATGACGTCATACATGCCGTGGTCAGACACGTCATGTGATGTCTCCACTGTGTGACTTCTCTTCTCTCCCCAGTGTCCCGCAGATCTGTTGTATATTCAAGAATGGTTGGTGTCTGATTATTGGCGTTACAACATTATAATTAACAAGAGAGAGATTAATACTTTAAATAAACTCATTTGTTATGATTTAATGTTCTATTTTTTTTTACCACTACAATTAATTTCATTTCGACGCTGAAAGACAGATGAGGAAGGAAAGAAGAAGAATAAGAAGATTAATTTCATTTCACAAAGTTGCACTTCTGTCTTCTGTTATAACTCTTGTAACTTATGGCCAACGGTTCTGCATTTTCGAGAAATACCAGAAATGTCATGAAAACATTACTGCATGTTATTCTATATTTTCTCATCGATTTGAGGTCTGCTATCACCATCATCGAGTGCCGTCTCTGCAATGAAGGTTGGCTACCATGGAGCGCCATTCTGCTCTAACTCTTGCTTTGATGGTGCAGGTTGTCATGGGCTGATTTGTCAATCTTTTGATGTTACTCGTCCATGTTAGTCTTGATCTGCCTCTGCCTCTTTTACCTTGTATTTTCCCCTCCAGGATTACTTTTAGTAGGGTGTTGTGACTTTTAACATGGCCCCAAAATCGCATTTGTCTTGTTTGAATTGTGCTTAGTAGTTCTCTTTTACTTTGTAGTTGTTTTAAGACTTCATCGTTTGTTTTCTTTTCCTTCCATCCAATTCTACCTATTCTTCTATATATCCACATTTCAAAGGCTTCAATTCTCTGTTTTCTTTTTTCTTGTCTAATGTCCATTTTTCTGCACCATATAGGAATATTGAGAAGATGTAACATTTGCTATTCTTAGTTTTAGCCCTGGTGTTATTTGTTTTGATGTTAGTATGTCCTTCATGACATTAAAATTACTTTTTGCCATTCCTATTCTTTTGTTTATTTCAGTTGTACATTTTCCATCACTGGTTATAGTATGTCCAAGGTAGGTGTAGTTCTGAACTGTCTCCAGGTCTATTCCTTCAATTGTTATATCAACTTGTGGGTTTTGAGTATTTTCTTTGTTTATGATCATAGTTTTAGTCTTTTTGATATTCATATCTAGTCCATATTTTTTGCTTGTCATGTTTATTTCATTAAGTAATTGTTGTATATCTTTAGGATTGTCTGCTAGTAGTACAGTATCGTCTGCATATCTTAGGTTATTGATTATCTTTCCATTAATTTGTAGCCTGGCATCTCTGAGATGTTTTTAAAGATTTGCTCAGTGTATAGATTGAACAAGCTTGGTGATAGGATGCATCCTTGTCTTACTCCTCTTTTTATATCAATGGGTGTAGAGTTCTCTTTGTTATATTTTATTATTGCTGTTTGCTCCCAGTATAGATTACGTACTAGTCGTATGTCCATGTCATCTAGATGTATCTCTTTTAGGCATTCTATAAGTTGTTTGTGGTGTACTCTATCAAAAGCTTTGGTTTAGTCTATGAAGCAGGCTTATATTGGTTTGTTTACTTCTATGTTTGTTTACTACTGAGATCTGCTATGCAAAGCTTTAAATGTAAAAAGACAGAAGTAATGGTAGCATTAAAGAAAAAAGACATCACCGCATTGCACAATAAAGACAAGTAGAACAATATTCAAAGAGGTAAATGAATTTAAATATCTGAGAACAGTGTTAACCTCAGACGGTAGATATACAACAGAGATGAGGTGGTAGATGTAAAACAGAGGTGAGATGGTAGATGTAAAATAGAGGTGAGATGGTAGATGTACAACAGAGGTGAGACGGTAGATGTACAGCAGAGGTGAGATTGTAGATGTACAACAGAGGGGAGATGGTAGATATACAACAGAGGTGAGATGTAAAATGTACAACAGAGGTAAGATGTACAACAGGGGTGAGATGGTAGATGTACAACAGAGATGAGATGGTAGATGTACAACAGAGGTGAGATTGTAGATGTACAACAGAGGGAGATGGTAGATGTACAACAGAGGTGAGATGGTAGATGTACAACAGAGGGGAGATGGTAGATGTACAACAGAGGTAAGATGCAGAATTGCTCAGGCAAAAGCAGTTTACCAAAAAATGAGGAAGATACTCACTGTGCAATCGATTTTTGACAGTAGAAAACAAGAAAAAGAGTTCTTAAATGTCATGTAGAGCTAGTCTTGGCACGTGGATGTGAATCATGGACAATAGGACAAACAGATAAGAAAATCATTGCAAGCTGTAGAAATGCGGTTTTATGAAGAACGTTGAGAATATCATGGACAGCTAAGAAGAGTAATGAAAACGTTCTGAAAGAGGCCAAAGCAAAAAGAGAGCCGATTTCCAATATTAAGAAGAAACAATAAGCATTTTTTGGTCATGTAATGAGAAGAGAATAACTGGAATATATTGTAACAACTAAGAAAATTGAGGAACGAAGAGATAGAGGGAGGCAAGGAGAAAAGATGCCAGACAGCTTAAGAGAATAGCTTGGCAGAAGGTCAACAACAGAATTTATAAATAACTGTCGAGGTCTAAAGTTGTGGAGAGACATGATCACCTACGCCAGCGTTCATAGTACTTGATGATGATGATATAAAGCTTTAACTACAATAAAAATGTATGCAGACATCTTAATGTCACTCTATTTGAATGAGTTCACAATTTCCGGATACATAATTGTTGTGAAGTAGCAAAATAATCCAGAAGTTCAGAAGTTAAGTGCAATTGTCAGGAGGAATCAAATGTGACCGTTATTTTTGTTAAGTGCCGTGGTTTTTTAAGAAATAAAGGATACCTGGTCGGGGTGGAATGGGGAAGGAGAGAAAGGGCTGAAGCGTTTAGGTAAAGGGGGATATATAGAGAGACGAGAGGGAAGTATAGTCCAAGAGATAGAAATATTGAGGGGAAGGGGGAATATAAAGAAAGAAGGACAGTATAGTCTAAGAGATAGACATATTGAGGGGAAGGGGGAATATAAAGAAAGAAGGACAGTATAGTCTAAGAGATAGACATATTGAGGGGAAGGGGGAATATAAAGAAAGAAGGACAGTATAGTCTAAGAGATAGACATATTGAGGGGGAGGGGAGGGGGAATATAAAGAAAGGAGGACAGTATAGTCTAAGAGATAGAAATATTGAGGGGGAGGGGGAATATAAAGAAAGAAGGACAGTATAGTCTAAGAGATAGAAATATTGAGGGGAAGGGGGAATATAAAGAAAGAAGGACAGTATAGTCTAAGAGATAGAAATATTGAGGGGAAGGGGGAATATAAAGAAAAGAGGACAGACAGTATAGTCTAAGAGAATGAAGAGGGGAGTAGAGAGGACATACTGAGATTTTTTAATCGGTGGGGAGGTGGGGGGGCTAAATATGGATATCGTTAAATAAGAAAGAAAAAGAGGCAGATATTGAGAAAAGAGAGAACTCGGTATTAAGGCCTTTATTTTTCTACGATCATCTGTACAGTGACGGGTGTGTGGACACACTCTGCCATATGACTACGTTTTCCCAGATAAATTCTGTGTCCTCAATTTTCACAACTTGTGATTATGTGTGTCTGCTCCAGTCGAAGAAGACAAACGCCAAAGAGAGGGAAACATTCAGTCTTATTTACAGCGAGTTTTAACGACATTTATTTTGTCAAAGATGGGGATAAATTCAGTCTTATTACATGGTGTTTTTAAAGACATTTATTTAAAATAAACGTCAAAGAGAGGGAAACATTCAGTCTTATTTACTGGGAGTTTTAACGACATTTTTTTTTGGTGAAAGAGAGGAAAACATTCAGTCTTATTTACTGGGAGTTTTAACGACATTTTTTTTGGTCAAAGAGAGGGAAACATTCAGTCTTATTTACTGGGAGTTTTAACGACATTTTTTTTGGTCAAAGAGAGGGAAACATTCAGTCTTATTTACTAGGAGTTTTAACGACATTTTTTTTTGGTGAAAGAGAGGAAAACATTCAGTCTTATTTACTGGGAGTTTTAACGACATTTTTTTTGGTCAAAGAGAGGGAAACATTCTGTCTTATTTACTGGGAGTTTTAACGACATTTTTTTGCCAAAGAGAGGAAAACATTCAGTCTTATTTACTGGGAGTTTTAACGACATTTTTTTTGTCAAAGAGAGGGAAACATTCAGTCTTATTTACTGGGAGTTTTAACGACATTTTTTTGCCAAAGAGAGGAAAACATTCAGTCTTATTTACTGGGAGTTTTAACGACATATTTTTTTGGTCAAAGAGAGGGAAACATTCAGTCTTATTTACTGGGAGTTTTAACGATATTTTTTTGTCAAAGAGAGGAAAACATTCAGTCTTGTTTACTGGGAGTTTTAACGACATATTTTTGTCAAAGAGAGGGAAACATTCAGTCTTATTTACTGGGAGTTTTAACGACATTTTTTTGTGAAAGAGAGGGAAACATTCAGTCTTGTTTACTGGAGTTTTAACGACATTTTTTTGGTCAAAGAGAGGGAAACATTCAGTCTTATTTACTGGGAGTTTTAACGACATTTTTTTGTGAAAGAGAGGGAAACATTAAGTCTTGTTTACTGGGAGTTTTAACGACATTTTTTGGTCAAAGAGAGGGAAACATTCAGTCTTGTTTACTGGGAGTTTTAACGACATTTTTTTGTCAAAGAGAGGGAAACATTCAGTCTTATTTACTGGGAGTTTTAACGACATTTTTTTTTGGTCAAAGAGAGGGAAACATTCAGTCTTATTTACTGGGAGTTTTAACGACATTTTTTTTTGGTCAAAGAGAGGGAAACATTCAGTCTTATTTACTGGGAGTTTTAACATTTTTTTTTGGGTCAAAGAGAGGGAAACATTCAGTCTTATTTACTGGGAGTTTTAACGACATTTTTTTTTGGTCAAAGAGAGGGAAACATTCAGTCTTATTTACTAGGAGTTTTAACGATATTTTTTTTTTTGGTCAAAGAGAGGGAAACATTCAGTCTTATTTACTGTGTGTTTTTAAAGACATTTATTTCAAAGAAACGTCAAAGAGAGAGAAAGCACTCAGTCTTATTTACATGGGATTTTAAATCAGTCAAACCCGTTTTTATTTATTTATTTTTGTTTACCTGGATTGGTAGGTCTATGTGTTTTATACGTTATACAACAGTAATCATTTAGACGCCTACCTATGTGTGTAAATAAACTGGTTTGCCTATCTAGAAATAATGTCATGCGATACTTTACTCAAGCGTATATTAAAAGAGGAAAAAGCATAAGAGCAAGAGAGCATAGTAAGATGGACAAACAAGATCAAAGAAGTGCATCAATAACATCAATTGACAATGACTGAAGTCACCAAAAGGACGAGAACCAGAACTTTGTATCTTCCTCGACACTAGAACGGGTTTAAGGGGAAGTGAAGAAAGAGAGAACAGTATAAATATATGTGTGAGTGTGTGTAATGAGTGACTCAGTGAACATGGTCTGTAAAGTAGAGTCAGGCTGAATTCGTCGACATTAGCTGGCAACAATATAGAGATCTAAGATTTGCAGTATCACCTTCATGTATGTCCCGGGCCATGCTGGTGTTGAGGGCAATGACAGAGCAGATTGACTGGCCGTTTGGGCAATATTAGCTCATGGACAGCTAATGGATCGGGGAGATATCATTAACAATCTCCGAGATGTGATTAGAGCAAACGACTTTGACAGTGGTACTAATACATGGCGATAGCTCAGTGGTTAGTGGACTGGACTACAAAGGACAAGAGGTAGGTTATTTATTGAGTTATTGAGTTATTTGCGGGTCATCATCATTGCACTCCGAACATGTCCATAGGTGCTCAGATCCCCTCCTCAGCAATTCCCTCAGTGTCCAGCGACTGACGACTCCAGTTCTATGTTGGTTGATAAGTCTTCTTACACGGCCACCAAGTTTCTCATTTCTGGCTGTGCCCATCTTAACTCCCATTTCTATCATCCGAAGAAGCGACGTTGATCTGTATTTGTCGAAGTCCCGTGCTCTTCCCACATCTCGGAGTGCATTGATGATGTCCGCCCGATCCATCGGTTGCCCGTCCTCAACGACAGCGCAGCTAGCCAACCTGTCCGCTCTCTCATTTCCCGCACTCCCGCATGTCCAGGGACATAGACAAAGGTGACCTTACGTATTTTGGATTTCTGCAACGACTCTACCCATTGCATGCGTACAAAGCCCGCCTCCACTTTTTGTATCATGCTCATCGAATCACTCAGTATACATGCGTGGATGTAGTCTTGTGACAAGAGGTAGGGTTCGATCCCAACCGACGGCTCCGATTCACCCAGTCTTTAATGGGTACCCGATTTTTTTCTGGGAAAGTAAAGCGGCACGGGCGTAATACCGACCACATTACCCCAAAAATCATGTGCCGAAGGTCTGTAAAAGTTATGGTCACTAACACCATATTCCCTACACGCCACTTGGCGTGACGGGGTACTTTACTTTTTCACTAATACATGACTATCTAGACTGTGTGAAATGGGAGTGAAGACAGGTGTTGCCAGGACAGAGCGATATTCTGGACAAGCGAGAGGTTTTGTCAACTAACACCAAACTGGCACAGTCTGTGTGCTGATGTACATTTTGAAGAGAAGATCGAAGCACATATGAATGTGTCCGGGGTGCTGTTGATCCTAACTTAACATACATAACATAAAAACTGTAAACATGGAATCGGTTTGCAAATTTTTTTAAAGTAGATAATATTCATGAAGCTCACTTTGGTTTTCTCTGAATGAGGCAGCAGGCAATAACGACAATGACGACCGTTATGAATATCGCGCACAGGACCGGAAGTAGAGCATGGCTGATGGTCAGACTCTCCCAGGGAAATGGACCAAACCTGGTAAAATAGAGAACAAAATACAGTAAAAACAATACTGTAACATTCAAACTAAGATCCGATTTGTTACTCTCTACAGCTTATACTGTCACCTCGCTTATTCTTTTCTATTTTAGCCATTTTTTTTTAGTTTCTCTCTGGTATACTTTTTCACAAGGAAATCACTGGAGTCTGTAGAAATGTGGTTTTACAGAAGAATGTTGAGAATATCACGGGCAGCTAAGAAGAGTAATAAAAACGTTCTGAAAGAGGCCAAAGCCAAAAAAGAGCTAATTTCCAATATTAGGAAAAAACAATCATTATTTTTTGGCCATGTAATGAGAAGATAATAGCTGGAATAAATTGTAACAACTGGGAAAATTGAGGGACGAAGAGATAGAGGGAGGCAAGGAGAAAAGATGCCAGACAGCTTAATAGAATGGCTTGGCAGAAGGTCAACAACAGAATTTATAAATAACTGTCGAGATCTAAAGTTGTGGAGAGACATGATTACCTACGTCAGCAGGCATGGTACTTGATGATGATACTCTTCGGGTTTTTTAACAAATTCATTTTTAAGCAGGCGTTAAATTCTAGAAGCAACAGAGAAACTACCCACTACTCTAGCCAGTGTTTCGAAGTTGTTTACCTTTAGTAAGCCAAGTATTATTTAGGTATTCTCACTGTACTCAATAGTACAATGTACGCTTTGCTTTATCTTTATCTCATTATACTTAATAGTACAATTTGGGCTTTACTTTACCTTTACCTCACTACACTCAATAGTACAATTTACGTTTTACTCTACCTTTACCTTACTATACTCAATGTTACAATTTACGCTTTACTTTACCTTTACCTCACTATACTCAATAGTGCAATTTAGGTTTTACTCTACTAACTTTACCTTACTATACTCAATGTTACAATTTACGCTTTACTTTACATTTACCTCACTATACTCAATAGTGCAATTTACGCTAAACTTTACTTACCTCACTATACACAATATAGTACAATTTACGCTTTACTTCACTATACTCAGTATTTCTGGTCATGATTCAATGAAGCATGGACCAATGAACCGTTCCAGAGGAATCAAAGACTAATAATGAAGATATTTTTAAAAAAAGAAAGAAAAAGGAAATATAGCAAATAAAACATGGTTGCTGAAAATGTGTGCTCGACGAGGTCTAAGAGTTAAAATGTGATGATGGTGACATTGATGATGATGGCGCTGATGATAATAATGATGATGATGACTATCAGAAAAGCTTCTTGAGTTTAGGACATCCAGTTTCGCAAATATTTCTTGCATTTTAGTTACAGTTATATTTGTTTTAAAATCCGCCTATAGTATATACTATTCTACTATGTTAACTAGTTCTTGAGTATTTCGTCACTTTGTAAGTGAGTGGGGCGCTGCGAGGTCTTGAGCATTGAGTGGGGCGCTGCGAGGTCTTGAGCATTGAGTGGGGCGCTGCGAGGTCTTGAACATGAGTGGGCGCTGCGAGGTCTTGAGTATTAAGTGAGTGGGGCGCTGCGAGGTCTTGAGTATTAAATGAGTGGTGCGCTGCGAGGTGTTAAAATGCGACGGTCTGGCTCTCGTCTCTTCCCCCCCTTCCCCCCCCCCCTTCCCCCCCCCCCCCCCCCCCCCCCCCCCCCCCCCCCCCCCCACAAATGTCTGTGAGCCTGCCCGCTGAGAGGGTTGTGACGTTTTCTGCATTGCGAGTAGGGGTGATCATGGGTAAACAGCCGTCGATAGTTCATAATGATCAAGACGTTACAAGCATTGATTTTTTTTTTTTTTTTTTTGGGGGGGGGGGGGGGGGAACACCACCCCCCACCTCCTCAGCGGGCAGGCTCAGAGATATTGGGGGCGTCGGTCTGGCTTCGAGACATGACGATGATGAAGCGGCAGATAGAGAGATAGCATCACGGAAATCCTGTAGCGGCACGAGCTAACAACGATAAGTGTGACACACTTGACTCAGGAAAGGAAACAAATTCTCTCCCCAGAACTTAACAGCGAGCGTGGATAGGATAAGACAACCTGTCTGCTTGGTTTAAGACTGGAGACAAATAATAATACATGAATAGTATTATAGAGGGAAACTTCCGAGGCGATAATCAGCGAAACAATTCAGATGAAGAGGAATGTTTGCAGCACTCGGAAAAAAATGATAAATAATCAACAACAGAAAAAAAACAACAAAGAACAGTATGTGGACCAAAGCAGGATCGAACCCGTACTCAGTGGCACAACGCCTTGCCACGAAAAGCCAAACGCTAGGGAACACTTACTCAGCTAACTAACTAGCGTTTGGCTTTTCGTGGCAAGTCGCTATACGACAAGTGGCAAGTACGGGTTCGATCCTGCTTTGGTCCATATATTGTTCTCTGTTTTTTTTTCTTTTCTGTTCTTGATTATTTGTCATTGTTTGCGAGTGCAGTAAACATACCTCTTCATCTAAAGTGATTCGCTGATCTGGTTTAATCTGGTCTGACTTTAATAATGTCTTTTGTTGAGACGTTGACTTTTGTTGAGACGTTGACTTTTGTTGAGACGTTGACTTTTGTTGAGACGTTGACTTTTGTTGAGGCGTTGACTTTTGTTGAGGCGTTGACTTTTGCTGAGACGTTGACTTTTGCTGAGACGCTGACTTTTGTTCAGACGTTGACTTTTGTTGAGACGTTGACTTTTGTTGAGACGTTGACTTTTGCTGAGGCGTTGACTTTTGCTGAGACGTTGACTTTTGTTCAGACGTTGACTTTTGCTGAGACGTTGACTTTTGCTGAGACGTTGACTTTTGCTGAGACGTTGACTTTTGTTGAGACGTTGACTTTTGTTCAGACGTTGACTTTTGTTGAGACGTTGACTTTTGTTGAGACGTTGACTTTTGCTGAGACGTTGACTTTGTTCAGACGTTGACTTTTGTTGAGACGTTGACTTTTGTTGAGACGTTGACTTTTGCTGAGACATTGACTTTTGTTCAGACGTTGACTTTTATTGAGACGTTGACTTTTGTTCAGACGTTGACTTTTGTTGAGACGTTGACTTTTGTTCAGACGTTGACTTTTGTTGAGACGTTGACTTTTGTTGAGACGTTGACTTTTGCTGAGACGTTGACTTTTGCTGAGACGTTGACTTTTGTTGAGACGTTGACTTTTGTTGAGACGTTGACTTTTGTTTCAGACTTTTAAACGTTATATTTGTTTGTTTTTTCTCACGAATGTCCTAGATCTGGGTACAAGTCTTGGTTTGTTACTCTCTCACGAATGTTCTAGATCTTGGTACAAGTCTTTGTTTGTTACTCTCTCACACGAATGATCTACGTTCTGTCACAACTTTATGTTGATTGTTTTCTCATGAAAATTCTAGAATGTGGCACCATTTTATGTTTGTTGTTTTCTCTCACAAATGTAACTCCTGTCTCAAATTTATGTTTGTTTGTTGTTATAGTTTGTTGTTCTCTAACGAATGTTCTAGATTGTGGCACAGTTTCGCATGTCTTATTCTCTAACGAATGTTCTGACTCCTGACACAATTTTATGTGTGTTCTTCTCTAACGAATGTTCTGACTCCTGACACAATTTTATGTTTGTTATTCTCTAACGAATGTCCTGACTCCTGACACAATTTTATGTTTGTTCTTCTCTAACGAATGTTCTGTCTCCTGACACATCTTTATATTTGTTCTTCTCTAACGAATGTTCTGACTCCTGACACAACTTTATCTTTGTTATTCTCTAACTAATGTTCTGGTTCCTGACACATCTTTATGTTTGTTATTCTCTCATGATAGTTCTATATTCTTGCACCACCTAATGTTTGTTATTCTCTAACGAATGTTTTAGATTCTTGCCCCATTTAACATTCGTTATTCTCGTATGGTTACTCTAGATTCTGACATCACTATATGGTTGTTATTCTCTCATGAATGTTCTAGCTTTGTTCACAATTATATTTTTGTTATTCTCTTGTGAGTGTTATAAGTCATGACACAGCATTCTGATTATCATTATCTCATGAATGTCGTATATTCTAGAACAGCCTACGTGATTAGGAGCTTGATAATCTCATAATTGGGCGCCCGACGAACAATAGACATCGCGTGACAGTGCTGTCACAGTGACTGACAGCACGTTCTTATATAAGGTATTGTCTAGTAACCTTAAACTTGAAGGTATAGTGTACCATCAACAAAATAAGCCAGAATTTCTCAACTTATGGTTCGCTGACCCCCTCCGATCCCCCACACCCCATCCCCCAGGGGCCCGTGGTGCAGTCACAAGGGGTCCGCGATTACAAAACGTATTTAATGGGGGTCAGGGGACAAATAAAATAATAAATTAATATTATTGAGGGAAATGTCCGAGGCATTAATCAGCGAGTCATTTCAGAGAAAAAGGTATGTTTACAGCACTCGGAAAAAATTACAAATAATCAACAACAGAAAAACAAACAAAGAACAATATATGGTCCGAAGCAGGATCGAACCCGTACTCAGTGGCACAGCGCCTTGCTACGAGAAGCCAAATGCTAGGGAACGCTACCAACTCAGCTAACTTTAATGGGGGTCCGCGGAAAAGTAAGGTATGAGAACCGCTACAATAAGCATGAAGTGACATTGACATTGCTCAGGACAATGATTTTTCCTTAATAAGAAGAAACGAAAACTGGGATGGTAACGTCACAATCTCTTCATTAAAATCCAGCCAAAACTATCATCAGTGCTGTTGTTATACGTTAAAATGTCAAGACAAACAGAGACATGATTGTTAGTATCAAAGAATAGACAGGACTCTGCTTAGCC
The DNA here is from genome assembly GCA_032433765.1 of Megaustenia siamemsis. Taxonomy (NCBI): domain Eukaryota; kingdom Metazoa; phylum Mollusca; class Gastropoda; order Stylommatophora; family Ariophantidae; genus Megaustenia; species Megaustenia siamemsis. The sequence goes on from JAVIAB010000125.1 coordinate 31,682,977, forward strand.
AGTTCATAGACAGCTGCAATAAACAGAGAAAAGTGGAGAAGAAAGTGCCATCTTGTCATAGTACTCCGATTACTCACCAAGTCACTTGAAAGACATACAGATGCTTAAATCACAGCTGTTTATCACTTATACTTTTATTGATATGCTTTTTGTGTTTTTCCAGCAACATAATATGATCATGCTTCTTGTATTATTCATTAAAAGCTATTGGAATAAGCTATATCTCACAAATTAAAAAAAAAATTGTGTGTGGTTTACAAATTGTGGTTTCATATTTTTTTATTTCCCCTGATTATCTCGGATTTACTTCCCTTCAATTTTTTTTCCCGATAAGTAACTAACAGAATAACATTCACAGACAAATGTTTACTTTGGACAAAATGTTACACTTTGTATGTGATGTCGCATACAAAAAAACCACTTCAATAAAATATAGATTTTAATCATGAGTGAAATATACTAGGCTCAGGACATCTTCGTCCATCAATGCTGCTACATTTCCTAGATGAGAACTAAAATACGACTTTGAGATGAAACACAAAAAAACAGCTGCGATATATGCATGTATATATGCATAACACAGAACTAGAGTCGTCAGACGCTGGACACTGCGGGACTTGCTGAGGAGGGCAACTGAGCACCTATGGACATGTTCGAAGTGCAATGATGATGACCCGCAAATAACTCAATGTATGTGCATGTATATAATGTTGTGATAGCTGCAGTGTACACATATTCCAGATGTCGTGTGTACATTGTTTATCATTGTTATTGATAGAAATGTAATGTACATGTTTACAGGGGAATGAAACATAAATGTGACGTGGACATTTGTATAGAAATTACTAGAACACGTCACTTTATAGAACACTAGTGAATGTGTATTCTATATATTCACTATATAGAATGTCATGATTGTACAAAGAAATTAAATCGATGGTTTTCTGTTGCCTTCCGTCGGTTGGCTCCGCTAGCCTTTGACTAAAATGTCGCAGCCACAAGGCTGTGGGGTTGTTTTAATTCGGGGTACCCTCCCCTAGCCTTTTACTCTCCCGAGCATACCTGCAAGGCAGCAGGGCAACCGCAGGTTGTACTGTTTACTGCATGCAGTTGCAGGTAAAATTACCCGACCTGACCCTAATCATGGACAATAGGACAACAGACAAGAAAATCACTGGAGTCTGTAGAATTGTGGTTTTACAGAAGAATGTTGACAATATCACGGACAGCTAAGAAGAGTAATGAAAACGTTCTGAAAGAGGTCAAAGCAAAAAGAGAGCTAATTTCCAATATTAGGAAGAAACAATCATCATTTTTTGGCCATGTAATGAGAAGGGGGAACAGCTGAAATATATTGTAACAACTGGGAAAATTGAGGGACGAAGAGATAGAGGGAGGCAAAGAGAAAAGACACCAAACAGCTTAAGAGAATTGCTTGGCAGAAGGTCAACAACAGAAATGATAAATAACTGTCGAGATCGGTAGTTGTGGTGAGACATGATCACCTACTCCAGCAGGCCAGGTACTTGATGATGATGATGATGATGATGATAATGATGATGACGACGATGATATAGAATAGTTATTCTATTCTAACTTGTTATTCATGAAACAAAGTTGCATAACAGTTTAAATAAATAAATAACCATCTCAAAGTGATTGATGTGAGTCCATCCAATTCACTGAAAATGTTATGTAATAACAGATAATATGATCGTTTTTTGTTGGAAATAATTTATGATAATAATTTTAGCACAGCGATGGTGTATTACAGATAGAGAATGTTCCAGCGTGTAATGAAGAGATTGTTATCAGCAGTAGTGGTAATTATGTCAAGCTGTATGGAGAGATGTCACAAACTAGAAACTGGCAAATGTTTTCTTTACAAATATTCAGATTGTTGTATAAATGTGTGCGCGTATATAAGAGGAAGGGGGTACATCAAGGAGACCTTAAATGTGACAATAGATGAATTGGAGGATCTGATTACAGACAGATTTTTTTTTCAGATGGACTATGAAGAGTGTAACACCCTGCACAGAACATGCAACCCGATGATGATTATGATGATGATGATGAGGATGATGATAGTGATGATGATAGTGATAGTGATGGTGATAGTGATGGTGATAGTGATAGGGGATGATTATGATGGTGATGATGATGATGTTGATGATGATGATGGTGATCGCGATGACTACGATGGTGATGATGATGATGATGACGACGATGGTGATATGATGTTGATGATGATAGTGATGATGGCGATGGTGATGATGATGATGATGATAATGATGATGATGAGGATGATGGTGGTGATGGTGATAGTGATGGTGATATTGATGGTGCTGGTGATGATGATGGCGATGGTGATGATGATGAGGATGGTGATGATGATGATGATGAGGGTGATGATGACAGATGAGAATTATTTTATTGTCTTAAATACATAAAGTAATGTATTATGTTTGTATTTACTAATCTAGGTAACGTTCTAGTTTAGAGACATACATTATTTCATTTCGGGAGAGTATCTTCCCCTTGAGTGACATTGCACTTTATTCAGTTGTTCTCTAATCTCTCACTAGAAGACCCTAATTGTAGAGAAAAGGAAACAACGCGAGGGTAAAGTCCTGTCTTTTATAACCCAAACTCAAACCACGACTCAAAAATAACATGAGCTGCGATAGTGATGAACATTGATGAGCATAGAGATAATTTTTAGCATTAGAGAGAACCATTGTAGTTTTGTTGTGACGTCAACTGAGTGGAGATCACTTTGATTTATGTCCCTAAACTAGGAAATTACCAGAATTTACTCTCTGAGCTCAGTTATTATTATTTTTTATTCGTTCACCAGCTTTTACTTCTCACGAAGTGCCTAGAGACTAGAAAGTGAATTTTGTGTGTTAATCCATTTTTCCCTGGCAGCCGTGTGCATAGGGGTCCCTCGCCGACAGGCAGATAACTTTTGTATTACTAATCTTGCTCAGTTATGAAAAGTAGCAGTTGCATTTATTAGTATAACTGGTGAACACAACCCACAGAGATAGTGTTGTTGATATTGTTGCTGCTTGATGATGGTTATGTGATGGTTATGGATATGACACAAGCTGTTATGTACAACAATGAGATGAGACGAACTGCGATGACTTGCTTCTGTTGGAGTAGTTAGACCAAGTCTTTACTAATTGTACTGCAATACTGGGTTTTTTTATAACAGGCCCGCCGTTACGAGAACTGTCAACAAACAATAAGTCGAGAGGGCGCCTTTACAAAGAAACGCTTGTAAGACATTATCATAATAGAAGAAGTTCATCAAAGAATAATAGAAGGCGGCGTGAGCTCATCAAAGAATAATAACAGGCGGCGTGAGCTCATCAAAGAATAATGGAAGGCGGCGTGAGCTCATCAAAGAATAATAGAAGGCGGCGTGAGCTCATCAAAGAATAATAGAAGGCGGCGTGAGCTCATCAAAGAATAATAGAAGGCGGCGTGAGCTCATCAAAGAATAATAGAAGGCGGCGTGAGCTCATCAAAGAATAATAGAAGGCGGCGTGAGCTCATCAAAGAATAATAGAAGGCGGCGTGAGCTCATCAAAGGGGAGAGATAGGGACAAATATAGATTAGGTGGGTGCGCAAGTAAAGCTGGAAAAAACTTGGGGAAAAAAACATAAAATTAAACTTGTATATGTCAGCTAAACTAATAGGGAAACAGAACAAAATATAAAAGGCCTTCATCGGAAACAGGCCAACCAATAAAAAAAATACCCAGAAATTATTTGTTCTTTTTTGTCTTCTTTCTGATGAATTCTTTTGCCGAAACGTTTATTTTGTTCTGTTTCCATTAGTTTAACTGTCTAGTACAATTATACGTTTATTTTTTTCAACAAAGAATAAAAGATCCCCATTTTTTTTTTTAATCAGCTGGAACTAGTATTAGTAAACTGAAAGGACTTGAATGATCCCGAGAGAGAGAGAGAGAGAGAGATATTTGGTAAGTAAATGATAACTAGAATTATCGCCGGTAATTTTCATGTGCCCTGATTGTTGGCAACGATAGCACTATACGTAAGTACAGCAGAAGCCGGCCTAGTATATTACGTTTGTGTACTTGGGTGATAGAGTTTTGGTAAAGTCTATTTTAGAACATGAAAAACAAGCAATACCGCAAATTATTTCTTCTCTCGACGTCGAAAGACAAATGAGGAAAGCAGAAAAAGAAGAAGTTGCAATTGATAAAATATTTAACAATCTCTAACAGCTGATATGATTAGATGACAGGTTTTTTTTAACTTTGCAATTTAAACAAAAAAAAACAAATAAGACATTGGGAAATATTTGCCACAAACAAGAGATCAATAATATGCCAACACACTTACCATTGATCGTCGTGCATTTCGTTTGGTGGAGACAACCACGTCAGGTTTGTCGTTCCTGTATCCATCTTTCTTTCTTTTCTATCTTACTATTTATTATATGGCGTGGTACAAGAATATACACCTGTTGAGTTTGAGAGTCACATACAGTTATGTATGGTTAAAAATTATAACATTTCACATATGTTCTTTTCAAATTTGGAATTTATTCATTTCTTGAAATGTTTGCGCACGATTTAAGCAGTTCATCTATTTCATGTAAAGAAAATATTTTGCATGTAAATTGTATATGTCCTTTCAAGAAGAAATAAATAATTAATTTTCGTTGATTTCTGGCCGACAAAAGCTCCCACGCTGTCTTTTATACCAGAACGCGGAAGAGAGTTTCTTATTACGTTGCCAGTTTGGTTTTCGCAGAAGGAACAGCAGCACTCATCATCTCATAGCACACGCTGCTAATTAGTCAACAATCCGCGCCAATTAAAAAGGAACTAACGATGTTTTCTAAGTACCCATCTACAATGGAAAGACGATGCAAGAAGCCAGGCAGAGAGACGGAGCCTCGCTATGGTTTCAACTCGTGACCCATTGTGAACTCAACGAGCGTACCATTGAGTGGCCATGAGAGCCGCTTTCCGGGACTGTTTTCCTTGTCCCTGCCTGAGAACCTTAGATAGAAGAGACCCCTGATCCATGAGTCATTGTTCAAGTTGATTTTTAAACGATTGTAATGAACACTGGCAGGATATGTAAATCGGACACGCAGCCAGACTTCTTATCACTTCTTACAATCGTGGCGACGGGTTAGTCCCTACGTTAGAAAAAGATAAAATCCAGTTTGTTTTTTTCTTCTTCTTCAAAAGAGGTTTTGAGACAAAAAAGAAGAGTAGGGGAAAGTGCGTTCAAACTGCCCACGGAAACGTTCACTCACAGGAGATTGCTATTAAAATTATAGTTAATTTAATTTTTTTTTTAAAACATCTGTGTTAACTACAATTCATTATATTTATTTGTTTGCATGGATTAGTTTTGGGGAGCCGCGATAGCCCAGTGGTTAGTGAACTGGACTACAAAGGACAAGCGGTAGGGTTCGATCCCAATCGACGGCTTCCGGTTCACCCAGCCTTTAAGGGTACCGGATTTTTTTTTTCTGGGAAAGTAAAGCGGCACAGGCGTAAAACCGACCACATTACCCCAAAAATAATGTGCCGAAGGTCTGTAAATTTATGGTCACTAACACCATATTCCCTATACGCCATTTGGCTTGACGGGGACACTTTACTTTTTTTAATGGATTAGTTTTGTCTATTTACTTTGTTTTCACAATTAAATTTACTTTCTTCATAGAAGTGTATATTATTTGATGTTTATATTGTTTTATACCGTTGTTATTGTTGGGGTTGGGGCTGGTTGGTCTCGAGGCAAGATGTTGGCATTAAGACAGAGAGGTTGTGAGTTCAAATCCCGGCTGCACCAGTTGGGATTTATATATATAATTTCTCTCAGCGGCAACCACCCTGGTCTCAGCAGCGAGGCCCGACTAGAAACATCAATTACTCATCGACGGGGGAAAAAAATATATGAGAACCTCCGAAGACGGAGTTATCTGCCTGTGCGGCGAGGGACCCTGTGCACACGGTTGCCAGGGGCAAACGGATTCTTCTTCTTCTCTTCTTTTCTCTTTCTCACTGGTACCGAAAAGGTGTCGTGGTTATATCATTTGTCGTTCTTGAGCCGCTCGAATTATCTGAATTAGTGATTTTCCTTTGTTGTTACATGTCTCTGTCACTGCATCTATCTATCTTCTTCTGTGTCTTCCTCTTGGTCTTTTTCCATACATTCTCGAGAAGAACGCCCTTGATGGTGATTGGTAAGGATTCATTCTGACCAGGTGGCCAAACCATTTAAGTTGTTGTTGGTCTATATATTTTTTGGCAGGGTTTTGTTCCTACCATTTTTCTTATGCTTTCATATAGTATTCTATCTCTTCTTGTGTTGTTTGTTACTTTTCTCAAGCATCGCATCTCACACGTATTGATCTTTCTTAAATGTGATTTAGAAAGGACCCATGTTTGACTTTCATAGCACAAAGTTGGTATGAAAATGCTATTTATCATTTGTTGTTTTGCTGCCATAGAAATGTTTGAATGTCTTAACAATGGTGAAAGCTGGTATGTGACAGCATTTGCTTTTTGTATTCTCATGTCAATTTCTCTGTCTAGTTTTCCATCTTCTGTAAACAGTGTGCCCAAATACTTGAATTCCTCTACTTGTTTTATTTCTTTATCTTTGATCTCAATGTTTAATGGGTGTCTTAATTTGCTTATTCTCATACCCTCTGTTTTTGCTGTGTTAATTTTCATACTGTAGTTTGTACAACTTTTATCAAGAGATGTTAAATGCTGTTGTAGCAGGTTTTCATCCTCATATATTAGGCATTGGTCATCTGCGAAGAGTAGCTCGTTGATGTTGGAGTATTCTACCTCTATATTATTATTTGATTTTTCCTTATTGTTGGTTGTTTCCTGATTTATTTTGTCCATATATATGATGAAGAGGAGTGGTGAGAGGACACATCCTTGTCTTACACCTGTTGTAACCTGAAACCATTCTGACTGACCTTCCAATGTTCTAACGGCACTTTGACTGTTTTTATAAAATGCTATTATATTATCTAGTAGTTGTCCTGCTACACCGTATGTTTCTAACATTTGCCAACGTTTGTTCCTGTCCACACGGTCAAACGCTTTTTTCC